>OX457025.1:62965435-63416619 GCA_949752745.1 Protula sp. h YS-2021
AAAAAGATAGATTGAACTCAGTTTCAGCACTCGCCACTTGGTGCCCTAAATCTGGAGTCTGCTGTGGTTTTTTTTTTTTTTAAATTCGGTTCGTTTCACTGCGACATGTTGATACACAACAATGTTTATTTTTTAACCAAAAAGTGCGATATGAGGTTTAGCATTTGCAGTTAATGTTATTAACAAATTGAAGTAACCAGCTCATGATGCAAACATATGAGAGGGGGTTACATTCGCTGTGGTATGGTAGTATTTTGTCCTACTTGTGTAAAAATGACTTGCTTTGCATTTGCCATGATTTCTTTGTCTGAATTTCAGTGCTATTTTAGGTTAATATATTTATTGCAGAGGCGGGAAAAGATTGTGATCCTGAGGTGTTCGAGGTGTCCCTAAGAGAGGTCATTCCGTTAGAACCGAATGTTGAACAACACGTCTCAGATTCATCGGTATTAAGTTCTCCCGTACCAATGGCTCAGATAGAAAACAGTTCTCCCGTATCAGTGGCCCAGATAGAAAAGCCAAAGAGTTTCTCACTGCGAATTCGCCCTAAACAGAAAAGGCTACAGCCCCAGTCCGATGAAAGCTCTTCCGTCGATCGTGACCATGATTCAGACTACGTACCCACTCCAAAAAAGAAAAGGCTCTCAGGAAAAAAACATAAATTTAGTTCAAGTAGCAGTGATGAGGAGTCTGATGAAGCCCCTATCACATCAACTCCACGAAAGGCAGCGAAAGCAACGGTTCGCAGACCAGCAGTGAAAAGTAGCCAGAGATCAGGTGCAAAAGCAATAGTTCGCAGACCAGCAGTGAAAAGTAGCCAGAGATCAGGTGGCAAACACAGTCAATTGAAAGCCTCATCGGCGCCAGAGAAAGACAAAAGAGGGAGACAGAAATATCTTACAAAGTCGGAGTTACAGCCCAAGTCCGTCAGAAGCTCTGGCCACGCTCATGATGGTGATTCAGACTCCGTACCCACTGCGAAAAAGAAAAGGTTACCAGGAAAAAAACATACATTTACTACAAGTAGCAGTGAGTCTAATGAAACCCCTGTCACAACTCCAGGAAAAGCGGCGAAAGCAACGGTTCGCAGATCAGTGAAAAGTAGCGAGATCTCAGGCGACGAACACGGTCAGATGGAGGACCCATCGGTGCCTGTTGGAGAAAAAGACACAACAGAGGGACCGATGTTTAGTTCAAGTACCGACAGATCCGTATCTACGCCCGTCACATCGACCCCAATGAAATCACGTCGCAAGTCAGCGAAACGAACGGTTTCAACACCATCAGCTTTAAGAAGCGAAACCTCGGATACAGAACCAGCTACTGCAATTGAATCTTCAACGGTAGCAACTGCGGATAGTGATTTCGATCTACCAAGACTGGACCCAGCCAGTAAAAAAAAGCATTGTTGTTTCTTCTGTCACAAATTGATTGCACGTGTAGCCGAACATTGCACAGGCGTCCATCGAAACGAAGACGAAATAAAAGTTATAAAAGAAATCAAAGACAAGCGTTTTCGTGCATTGGAATGGGATAGAATTCGAAAATTGGGAGATTATTGGTACAACAAACAGGCCAAAAAGAAAGGGTTGAAAGACTTAATTGTCAAATACCGAAACACCATGAGGAAGAGGGAGAGAGCGACTGAAGAAAAAGAGTACCTGTTGTGTCCATACTGCAAGGCAATGATAACGAAAGAAAACTTCGCACGTCATCAAAGGAGGGAATGTAAGCAAAATGCAGATCGACGGGAAAAAGGAGAGAAAATTGATACGCCCGAAAAAACTACGCGAAAACGACTTGTTCCTGAGGCAAGAGCTAAAATGATGCAAGTGGACACCAAGTCTGAATCTGTTAAAAAGGCTTTGGCACGCATGCACCCGTGTCATACGACGGAGATCATAAAGAACGACAAGTTGCTGCTAGAGCTGATGGAATTTTTATCCGATAAACATGGTCATATGTCGAAGGCGCAAAGTATGATAACACAACCCGTCATAGCTTTGGCAAAGTTACTTAAGCTGTGTCGCGAGAAATATCCCGATGTTTTCGTAAGCAGTGAAGACCTAGTCCACCCTGGCCACTACAGGCTAATGGAGAGCGTTATTAAAATGTCCCAGGACGAAGGACCAGCATCACAAGAAGAATTCAGCCATCCATCGGCGGTTATGAGATTAGGAGGAACTCTAAGAACCCTTGCAACCGAATACGAGATGCATTGCCTACGAAATGGAGACTACTCGAAAAACAAGATTGCCTCTGTGTTCCATTCTGTGCTCGATCGTTATTACACATGTTTGTCCAGACGAGCTAACTTCCTGCTAAAGCGACGAAAATTTAACAAGAGAAAAATTCTGCCAATGTTTCAAGACATTGACAAGTTTTTCCAACACATATCGAACAGAATGAAGGTACTTCATACGAAACCGGCGAAAGAAGACATCTATAGGGAAGTCGTGGTGTATACCCTCGCACAGGTGATAATGTTCAACAGAAAACGCAGTGGTGAGGTCGAAAGGTTGCTATTGAAGGATTTAACTGACGGTCTGAAAATTTCATCAGAGCCAGATCCCGAATATCTAGCGGGAATGCAGGAATTCGAAAAGCAGTTGGCAAGCAAATTGATCAGGATTGAGTTCTTGGGGAAATGCTCTAGACGAATATCGGTGCTGTTAACAAACGATATGCACGAAAACATCAAGCTGCTGCTGAAGCTACGCGAAAAGTACGTCCACAAGAACTCGGTTTATGTCTTTGCACGTCCCGGAAATTATAACACACCGATGGAGGGGCACGTCGCGGTAAAAAAAGTAGCAGTGGAAGCAGGCCTTACCGACTTGAACATTTTTAATTCAACAAACATGCGAAAACACCTTGCAACGATGTCGCAAGTGTTAAACTTGCCGCACGTAGAGCAGGACTTTTTGGCAAATTTCATGGGTCACGACATAAGGGTTCATAGGGATTACTACAGATTACCGGTCGACATTGTCGAAAAGAGTAAAGTGGCACAGGTCCTCATTGCCATAAACAGTGGGAAGCCAAGGGAACCATACCAACAAACGGGCTACGAAGCGTTGCCGGATGTGGAAATTGGCGAGGTGACTGCACAGGGTGGACCAACGGAAAGTAGGTTTATGTTGCACTTTACGTGCAAAATGTACTTCAAAATTTGTAAGAAAATTTGAAAAGTATAGTTAGCTGACTTTGTAACAGGGAGATGTTAAAAAACCCAAAAAATGTTTTAAGATGTGTGTGTTTCAGTACGTTTATTTTCCTACTTTTTTCGACCCCGTTCCCATGTATGTTTTACAGCTGAGAAGATTTGAAGTAACACACAGTTCAGTTTGGCGCGAAAATGACGTGTATATGTAATTGGGAGTTAATTTGATACCCGTCTATGCTGTTCGCAGGTGATGTTGAAGAATCAGACGGAGAGGGAGAAGTGGACGTCATAAGAGAGACGGAGCAACGACTGCTGGGTAAGAAACCTATTAATCGGATTTCGCTTGAATTGTGCGTAAACAGTCAGGAGTAAAGTTGTGTAAGATGATAAAGGGGTGATATTTGTAATGACTATTTCATTAAACGTTTTTTTTTTATTATTTTTTTTTAAACATTGTTCAGAATGTAATTATCATTTACAAGGCTGTACAAAACATGAGACAGTAGTAATAAAATGTGTGACCTTTGAATTTCGCAGGTTTTTGGTACTGCTGCAACTCCGCCAATGTTATTTATAACAAAGTGGCATTTTTTTATGTTTTTACAGGCGATCAAGCAACTCGTCCCCACTTCAGTGAAGTTGAAGTGGCTCTCATGAAGACCATATTCAAGAAAGAATTACACCACAGAGGTAGTCTTCCAACGTTAGATGAAGTGGAGGATCGAGTTCGAGACGAGGAAATGTTACTGGGTCGTTCTGTGAGAGAAATCTTCAATTTCCTGAAAGCGCAGAAGAAAAAAAGTACCAAAGCAAAAAAACAACAAACAGCAGCTCCTTCCGCTCCTGCTCCACCGACCGCTGATGCTTCAGACGATAGTTCAGGTACAAGCATACAAGCAAAAATATTAAAGAAAGATGTACTTCACATTTCGCATGGAGTGAGAGACTAAGAAAATTTTAGTGTAGATGAATATTTAACATTGTTTTTAATTGTATGTTGTTGACCCTTCACTATGTATAATTAATTTCTCTTGCATATAAGCAAAAACATTGCATTTAGACGTGTTCATTTATGTTTTTCTTTCAGACGAGGTGGAATATGAAATTCCTTTGCCTGTCACCTCAGTATCATCACTTATGAAAAAGAAACGGAAGAAATCCGGTCACAGCCGCAGGTCAGAGAGTCCCAAGAAAACTAAAGGTAGGATTTAACAGAAAGCATTCGGTTCACATAAATTTTAGGTGGTACATTTCGCGTGGTTCTGTTAATAGCGTTGCGAAAACTATATTGAATGTAACGTGTGCTTTCGCAAGAATTGACAGTTCATTGCACTTACATTTTATAATCTCGCCTTATCTTTTGCAATGCTCGACACTTAATGTAAACTCACAAATTTATTTTGCTAGATACACATGTTTTACACTTGTGCAAATTATTTTACAGGTTCGAGTAGGCCGTGGACAACAGAGGAAAAAGAGGCGGTGCATAAACATTTCCAAGGCCACATTGACCGATACAAGCCGCCAACGATGAAAGAAATCAAGTCCTGCCTTTCAGAGGAAAGTGATATTTTAGGACACAGGAACAAAGTTCAGTTGCGGGCATACCTTTCAAATTTGTACAAGAGAAATAGAAAGGCGGAAGAAGCTTCAGATCCGTTTAAAAAATAAGAAAATATTTTGGGGACATTTCGCTGTGATATCATGTTTGTGGTATTCTGTTTTGGTTTACACAAGTGCGGGGAGTTTTCTTTTTAACTGTCAGTTCGAAAGTTCTCTGTTCGGAGTGACCAATTTCAAAGTTTATGAACGTTGTGAGATTGGGTAGTACGAGTAAATAATATGTGACAGAGTCTCAAAACTTGCAAATTTTGCTGATGTTTCTGTGAGTAAGAACATTTTGGTGTTCGCACATTTCGCATGGTTGTGTACGTACATTTGGCATGTCAATTCGAAAGCTTTAACTGTGTTAATTGCAGGCAACTTTTCTCACACCAAGTGTGACTTTGATACGTACAAAACCATGCGAAATGTGCGAACACCAAAATGTTCTAATTCACAAACATCGGCAAAATTTATTTTAATTTGTAAGGGAGGGGGGCTGTGCTGTGACGTTCAAGTCTTACCTTGGCACGGGGTTCGTGTGTGGGACTAACTGTGTAACTCGAGTGGGAAGGGAAAAATGTTGAAGACGCAAAGCGCACGGTAGCGGAGTAGAAAGGATAAATATACACTTCCTTCGTTGCTATTCATTGTATAACATGTTTTTTATGCTTATGTTTCTGTCGTTGCATTTTCTGGCGGTGAAACGTGATGTCTTCCATGGTGTTAGTAATGTCAGTGTTTTCATGGTAACACTGGACGTAGTGTTGTAAGTCGGCATCGGGGGCCATCGGTTGTGGCGTTATTACTTAAACTCGTGCGGTTGGTTTAAACAAAGCACTTGCTAGGTAGACAGGAAAAGGTGTATTGACAAACATACTCATTTAATATTGGGGGTGGGTGGGTGGGATTGGTGGTAGGGGATTGTCGATTTATCAAGAGCTTTCAAAAATTACGGGGCAGGTTTTTTCGTTTTCCAGTATTAAGTCAGGACACCTGTCTTTATGAAATCATGCTGTTTGACCCAGCGAGTATTTGTTTTAATTTGTTTTTAGTTTCGCTGTCAGAAAGCGTACTTGTTAGAAATGAAAGTAAGGGAGGGGGGCTGTGCGGTGACGTTCAAGTCTTACCTTGGCACGGGGTTCGTGTGTGGGACTAACTGTGTAACTCGAGTGGGAAGGGAAAAATGTTGAAGACGCAAAGCGCACGGTAGCGAAGTAGAAAGGATAAATATACACTTCCTTCGTTGCTATTCATTGTATAACATGTTTTTTATGCTTATGTTTCTGTCGTTGCATTTTCTGGCGGTGAAACGTGATGTCTTCCATGGTGTTAGTAATGTCAGTGTTTTCATGGTAACATGAAGCTTCAGATCCGTTTAAAAAAAAGACGCTATTTCGGGACCATTTCGCTGTGATGTCATGTTTGTGGTATTCCGTTTTGGTTTACACAAGTGGGGGGAGTTTTTTTTGTATCAGTTTTTCCATGCAGTTCACTGTTCTTATACGAAGTGACCGACTTCATATTTATGAACGTCACGGGTCTGGGTAGTACGGGCAATTTTCATATAACGGGGTCTCAAAACCTGCCAAATTTGCCGAGGTATTAAGAAGTGTTTTGGTTCGTACATTTCGCATGGTTATGTGCGGTCGCGTATCAGGTTTCAGAGTGTTATTTGTATTTGATTTTTCTCGTTTACAGTGACAAACTGTAAATTTATGAAAGTGGCGTTGATGGATAGTACGGATAAGTTTCATGTGACAGGGTCACAAAAGGTGCAAAGTTTGCCGATGTATTTAAAAAAGAAATACTTGCGTCGTAGATTTCGCGTGGTTGCACTGCATTTCGCATGGTTGTAGATGTGTGCGTACATTTCGCTTGTCAGTTCGAAAGCATTAGCTGTGTTATTTGCAGTTCACTGCTCCTATAAGAAGTGGCCGACTTTAAATTTATGAGCGTTGCGAGATGATGTAGTACGAGAAAATGATATGTGGCAGGGTCTCAAAACTTTACAAATTTTGCTGATGTTTCTGTGAGTAAGAACATTTTGGTGTTCGCACATTTCGCATGGTTGTGTACGTACATTTGGCATGTCAATTCGAAAGCTTTAACTGTGTTAATTGCAGGCAACTTTTCTCACACCAAGTGTGACTTTGATACGTACAAAACCATGCGAAATGTGCGAACACCAAAATGTTCTAATTCACAGAAACATCGGCAAAATTTTCGAAGTTTGAGACCCTGTTACATACATGGTTGTGGACGTACATTTCGCATGTGATATTTTAGGACACAGGAACAAAGTTCAGTTGCGGGCATACCTTTCAAAATTTTACAAGAAAAATAAAAAGGCGGATGAAGCTTCAGATCCATTTAAAAAAAAAATAAACTGTTTTGGGGACATTTCGCTGTGATGTCATTTTTGTGGGATTCTGTTTTGGTTTACACAAGTGGGAGGAGTTTTTTTTTTTGTATCAGTTTTTTTTCCATGCAGTTCACTGTTCTTAATCGAAGTGACCGACTTCTAATTTATGAACGTCACGGGTCTGGGTAGTACGGGCAATTTTCATGTAACGGGGTCTCAAAACCTGCCAAATTTGCCGAGGTATTAAGAAGTGTTTTGGTTCGTACATTTCGCATGGTTATGTGCGTTCGCGTATCAGGTTTCAGTGTGTTATTTGCATTTGATTTTTCTTGTATAAAGTGACAGACTGTAAATTTGTGAAAGTGGCGGTGATGGATAGTACGGATAAGTTTCATGTGACAGGGTCACAAAAGCTGCCAATTTTGCCGATGTATTTAAAAAATAAATACTTGCGTCGTAGATTTCGCGTGGTTGCACTACATTTCGCATGGTTGTAGATGTGTGCGTGCATTTCGCTTGTCAGTTCGAAAGTATTAGCTGTGTTATTTGCATTTCACTGCTCCTATAAGAAGTGGCCGACTTTAAATTTATGAGCGTTGCGAGACGATGTAGTACGAGAAAATGATATGTGGCAGGGTCTCAGAACTTGCACATTTTGCTGATGTTTCTGTGAGTAAGAACATTTTGGTGTTCGCACATTTCGCATAATTGTGTACGTAAATTTCGCTTGTCAATTCGAAAGCTTTAGCTGCATTATTTGCAGTCCATTTTTCTCACACCAAGTGGCCGAATTAAGTACGTACAAAACCATGCGAAATGTGCGAACACCAAAATGTTCTAATTCATAGAAGCATCGGCAAAATTTTTGAAGTTTGAAACCCTGTTACATACATGGTTTTGGACGTACATTTAGCATGTGATATTTTAGGACACAGGGACAAAGTTCAGTTGCGGGCATACCTTTCAAATTTTCACAAGAAAAATAAAAAGGCGGATGAAGCTTCAAATCCGTTAAAAAAATAAACTGTTTTGGGGACATTTCGCGGTGATGTCATGTTCGTGGGATTCTGTTTTGGTTTACACAAGTGTGGGGAATTTTTTTTTTTTTTTGTATCATTTTTTCCATGCAGTTCACTGTTCTTATACGAAGTGACCGACTTTTAATTTATGAACGTCACGGTTCTGGGTAGTACGGGCAATTTTCATGTAACGGGGTCTCAAAACCTGCCAAATTTGCCGAGGTATTAAGAAGTGTTTTTGTTTCGTACATTTCGCATGGTTATGTGCGTTCGCGTATCAAGTTTCAGTGTGTTATTTGCATTTGATTTTTCTTGTATAAAGTGACAGTCTGTAAATTTATGAAAGTGGCGGTGATGGGTAGTACGGATAAGTTTCATGTGACAGGTGACAAAAGCTGCCAAGTTTGCCTATGTATTTAAAAAAAATAAATACTTGCGTCGTAGATTTCGCGTGGTTGCATTACATTTCGCATGGTTGTGTATGAGCGTACATTTCGTTTGTCAGTTCGAAAGTTCTCTGTTCGGAGTGACCAATTTCAAAGTTTATGAACGTTACGAGATTGGGTAGTACGAGCAAAAGGTATGTGACAGAGCCTCAAAACTTGGAAATTTTGCCGATATTGCCGTGATTAAGAAAATTTCGGTGTTCGCACATTTCGCATGGTTGTGTGCGTACATTTCGCATGTCAGTTTGAAAGTTTTAATTGTGTTATTTGCAGTTCACTTTTCTCATACTAAGTCACCTACTTTAGTACGTACACAACCATGCAAAATGTGCGAACACCAAAATGTGCTTATTTACAGAAACATCGGCAAAATTGTCAAAAGTTTGAGACCGTGTCACATGCATGGTTGTTATACGTTCATTTCGCATGATTGTGTATAAACGTGCATTTCGCTTGTCAGTTTTACCTGTTATTTGCAGTTCACTGTTCTTATACGAAGTGACCGACTTTAAATTTATGAACGTCGCGAGAAGGGCGTACGCGCAAACGTGACATTGTCTCAAAACTTGGAAAATTTGCCGATGTTTCCGTGATTAAAAAATTTTGGTGTTCGCACATTTCGCATGATTTTGTACGTACATTTCGCATGTCAGTTTGAAAGTTTTAATTGTGTTATTTTCAGTTAATTTTTCTCATACGAAGTCACCGACATTAACTTTATGAACGTCACGAGAGGGGTAGTACACCCAAGTTGTGTTGCATGGTCTCTAAACTTGCAAATTTTGTGCATGGTTGTGTACGTACATTTCGCAAGTTAGTTTGAAAGTTTCTGCTGTGTATTTTGTTTTCTTTAGGAAGCTTTTATGTGGTTTATATCTCATTGCCTCACGTTTTTTTCGGCCTATCATTAAATTTTAAGTAGTGTACATAACACTGAGCTTGAAAATCAGATAGAGTTGGTTATTTACACAAGACGGTTATATCAGTGAAGGATTTTGTTGTATTATTTTTCCTGTATTTTGGTTATATTTTAAAAGAGTTTTGGTTTTAAACATTCATCTGTATAAATCTGTATTTTGTTTTTAAACAATTCATCTGTATAATATAAATCTATGTTTTTAAACATTCATCTGTTTTAATATCTTTTGTGCTGCTCTTCAATATTTTGTAAATCTTCAATTAATGTTAAATAGTTTATGTATAGAAATGAAAGAAAATAAATATTACATTGGGATTATGTAATAAATAAAATAAAAGGTGTAAATAAAAGAAAACAAACTCTACGCTTGTTTGGCTTTTATTTAGTGTTTCCCTAATACTCTTTTACAGAAAGCACGTGGCCTTTGTTTATAAACAAAATCGGTTTGTTTACATTTTTTACACAGTCTCGATTCACATCAAACTTATAGTTGCAGATATCAAAAAATGGTGTAAAATATGCAAATTATGTAAACAAAATATTCTGTTTCGCAGGGTTCATGCTTTGTTAAATTTCTCTTAATCTGTTGTCTTTTATATATTTTCGCTTTCGGAATTGAATGTAAAAAAAATCTACCGAGATTTTCATATACAACTTATGTCTGAAAAGTCCCTAATAACGAAGTTAGATTTTTGGCGTACATTTCGCGAGTTGGAGAAGAAATCGCGATTCGTCGTTTGTTTCCCGACATACCTGTATATGTGTGTGTGTGTGTGTGTGTGTGTGTGTGTGTGTGTGTGTGTGTGTGTGTGTGTGTGTGTGTGTGTGTGTGTGTGTGTGTGTGTGTGTGTGTGTGTGTGTGGATGCGGCTTCGTCGGGAAACAAGACGAATTGGTGTGTATCACGTTGCAATGTTAAAGTGAAACGGACCGAATTTCGGTCCGTTTCGCATTTTGGTCGGGTCGTCCGTTTCGCAAATCTGTGTTAGGGGTTCATTTTGCGAAACAGGACGTGCTCTTTCACCTGAGACCACATGCCTATTTCGCAGAAATTTACAGAGACCTTCAAAATTTCTGTGTAAAATAGTTCTCACACCAACATATAGGTGGCTACCTACCATGAACTCTGTGTGAGAAAAGCACGTGGAACGAGAGCCAATCAGAAGGCGTACACATCTTTAGATCTGTGTGAAATCTATTTTTATATCACATTTCAGCCAATCAGGTGCTAGAACATGTGTCAGGGGAGCGCGACCACGTGTTGGAATGGACCCGGCCCCGGGTGGTTGTCTACTTTTTGGCCTACATTTTAGTAGATTCTGGGGTGGCATATCCGTAGAATTGTATTTAAAACAGGAAGAATAATATCGCAAATACGTTTTAAAGTTATTTATTGTTTTTTTTTGTAGCCTATAAATCTCAAAAATCAAAGTTAAAGTTGAGGGTAAACAAGGCAACACCCCTTTTGGTAGTGGACGATAATACCAGAAAGTTTCCACTTCATTTTTTAAAGTTCATATTTTTGTTTAACTGAAGCAAAGTGTCACATATTTTATTAAGCAATCGTTAGAGTTTGTTATTCTTCGTAGATTCTTGTTTTTTTTTTTTTAACCAAGTCATTTGTTTGACATATTATTCTCGGTTTCTTTATGTAAGCCGGTCTGTTTCGCAAGCCTCATGTACGCGTGTTGTGTGTGAATTGCAGTCACTGTAAACTCTCAGTGCAATTTATAACTTTTTTTGTGCGAACAGGCGTGTTTCGTGTCCGTACATGTCTTATTTACACTCAATCTTTCTGTGGCTATCGCTGAAATTGACTTCATCTCTCATTACTTGATGCCCTTAAACTTGAGTGCTGTGTTCACCAAATTCTCCCAAATTCGCCTGGTTTCGCTGTGTAGAGGCAGATTCTTGTGTGATGCCATTTATATTTTTGGGGTGTACAAGCGTGTGTCATGTGCGTACAAGTTTATTATACACTCAGTCTTTCCGTCAATATCACTTGAACTGAGTATTGTTTCTCACTGCTTGGTGACCTTAATCTTAATTGTGCTGTCTTTTTTTTTTTTTTCAAATTCGACTTATTTCACTTTGACTGAAACTAATACTTCAAAAGTGCATTTTTGTATTAGCGCAAATAGAGAGGGTGCGCGACCTCCCCCACTCCTCCCTCGCCCCCCCCCCCCGTCCCAAGAGCAAAATGCAATGGTAAAGCCTATTAGTCATAAAAAAATGTTTAACACCGTTAAACTTAAGATTATTGCAGGCGAGAACTCCCTCCCCCCTCTCCAGTACACAACCACTGCGAAATTGGTAGTTGATAAACGCATTAAAATGGGCTTATTTTATTCATTGCAGGACGCAATCCTTCAAAAATATATTGCTCCATTAGTGATGCTGGTGGGAGACAATGACGTGCAAACCTCCCCCTCCCTTATCGCTTTAACTGAGTTTCACTATCTCACTGTCCTTAATCTTGAGTATGCTTTATTTAAAAAAAAAAAAGAGAGAGAGAGAGAAATCGATTCGTTTCACGTTGCCTTTGCGTTTTGGCACATCAAAATGGCTTTTTTTTTTCGAGCCAAAAATTGTAGTATTTGTGCTGTTAAATTGGTGCAACAACGGGGTTGGGGGCATTCGGGGTAAACCCCACCCTTTCCCCAAAAAGGGAAATGCACTGGTAAAGTCTAGAAGTGAAAAAAAATTGCCGGCCAGATCCCCCTCACCCTTCCTCCTCCTCTCTTGTATACGCCAACTGCGAAATTGACAGTTGATAAACACACCAAAACGGCTATTCGCAGTTGATTTGCTTGCATCTGTCAGCGGGCTAAAGCGAGAGATTCTCACGCACATGTGATAGGCTGATTGTGTATTATTGTGCGCTGTTTTATTTGTTTGAGCACTGCTTTTATGATTGGCTTGCCTTGTTGCTATTTACACGCGAAAAATCCCCCCCCCTCTCCTGCCACACCCCCGTCCTCCTTCACTGCGGAATTGCCAATTCAAACACGTATCAGAAGCTCTATTTGCTTCAGTAGATTTGCTTTGATCTGTGAACGGGCTAAAAGCGAGAGATTCCCACGCGCATGACAGGCTGACTGTATATTATTGTGCGCTGTTTTAATTGTGTGAGCACTACTTTTATGATTGGCTTGCCTTGTTACTGTTTACGCGCAAAATAATCCGTTATTTTGTAAAGGTTTTCTGCCATTAAAATGCTTGTTTGGTGATATTTTTTAGTTTGTGTTAGTTTATAAAAAAATATGGTAAGGTTTGGAATGAAATTATCTGCGAAACACTACACTGTGTACATGAACTTGAATGTTTTTTTTTTTGACTCAGTATGCAAATTAACCTGTCACGAGGTGTATGCGCGCGGCTTTGTTCTTGGTGGCATCACTTTCAATGCAGAAACGTCCAGGTTACACGTGGATAATTTTTGAAAAAATTAAAAGTGGATAAAAAGTTAATGAGGATATGCCTGAAAGGTAAACACACACGTGTTAAAAGCGCGGTTATTTTGTGAATCACGAAAAAATGTTATTTTAGCGTGTTTGATGTGATTTGTGTCATTTTTTTAAAGAATGTGTAAGATGCTGCTGTAAAAATACAGGCTTAATTGTGAGGGCATCAAATTCTGAGCTAACATATCTTTTCATTTTACGGATTTAAGTGTCTAGAAATGTTCGCTCAGAAAATTGTTGCTCAGTTTCGCTTGAAAATGCTGTCGATGTTGTCTTTTCCTGGATTTCTTGGATTACAATTTTTTGTAAGTGGCCACTGCTGGCAACTAGCTTTTTTGATCCGGGTCCTTGGGACCCGGGTCTTTGAAAAAGGAGGGTCCAAAGCTATTTAGGGAGGATCCAAACCGTGTTAAGATAACATAGGGCGCAAGAAGACCTGATTTTTTGCGGCTTAGTCGGACTCTGGGTAGCCAAAAAGGAGGGTCTCGGACACCCGCAAATTTCCAGCCCTGTTAATACGTACACAGACTTCTGCCAATTTTAAACCCCCTACCCTGAACGCAGTCCGGATGCTTTGGCCCCGCCCCCTCCACCTTGAACGCTTAAAAGAATAAGCCAATTCACACTTAGACTTTTGCGGAAAATTTTTGCCGATACGGCCATAGCAGTAAAAAAAATGATAGAAAGTCACAATGCTACACAAAATGTATCCGGTCACTGGTCGGTTAGTTTCGCTAAGATTTATTGATTGTGTTGTCGTTATTTCAAATTCCCAATATATTCAGCTAATGATCATTCTCCTATGGCTTTCACAGATGCCGCGGAAAAAAGGGTGGATTAAAAAGGTCCCAGAGAGGTTCGTTGATCTGCAGCGCTACAGAACAGGTGACGTTGTGCTTCACATGTATAGAAGGAAGTGGTGGCGTGCACGTGTTGAAGGCCGGGACCCTGACAGAAGTATAGAAGTCTCGTTTTGCGGTTTTGACTTTGCGTAAGTTCTTAAACATTTTTCTATTGCTTTCCTTTCCAGGTCGTGGACGTCCTGTAAAACCAGGTTGATTTAGATTCCCTTTTGTTTTTGCGCGTTCTTGTGGAATGATGACGTCCTATTCGCAGAAATTGTACTTTTGTAGAGTTGAAAGACCAGTGTATCGAAACATTTTTTTTTTGCTCCTGTAATAACTGAAAAAAACTTGACAAGGACAGAAGTGACGTCCTTACAGCAGCTGAGAGTGATGCATGATTTCAAAACATTCTTTCATTTTTAGTCCGGAGAAAGTTTCCGATCCTAGGAAGCTCAAACTGTTTCCTATGGCTGTGGGAATTGGTAATATGTTATTAAGAAATGACAGATTTTTTTCCTTCCCTTTGATTGGGTTAAATCTCTGTTTTGTCGTTTTATGGTTTGCAAATCTCCGTTTCCGTTGAGTTTTGCATGATAGTGCTTCATAAGTTTGCAGGTTCGATTATCTAGCCGGAAGCATCAGACCCAAAAGGACTTGTATTTTTCAGTATCTTAGATGAAGTGCTGAATCCCTGTATTGCCAGTTGCACGTTCTCATTGCTAAACGGACTGTATATGCGAGATTTTACTTATTCGTATACCACCTGTTTTTAAATTTTCTCTTCGGTATCTGTTCTCTCTGTAACTTGCGTGGAATAGAAATTGAAATTACCATTGTGTACGTGTCATTTTTGTGCTCACGCCTTGGAATGATAAAAAAGTATCGTTTTCCTTTACACACAGTGTGTTTTCGCATGGTTTTTGGGAATGATTTATGTGCGTCTAAACTTGTATGGAATGAAATGTGGAATGATCAAGCATTCCGTCATTTTTTTCTGCAGAAGAGGTGTGTAAAAACCCCGAGAAGGGATACATCAAGGCCTGGGCAGAAGCCGCAAAGAGGTTATGCGGCAGGGATCAGGGCCACTTGACCCATTTTGTGGGTGAAATTGTTGGGGGACCGGTTAAAGAGAGTGATGACAGTTCGGATGTTAACCAAGCCTGTAGCCAGATTAAGAAAGCAGCGAAAAATATCCCTGCGCCGATTTCAGGTAATTACAGGTGGACGAATGTACAACATATATTTTGCTTGACGCGTATTTCTCGTTTCATTCGACATTTTTTTGTGTGTGTGTGCGTGTGATCCGAAGGGCAGTTTCGTTATTTTACTGAACCGGAACTTGTAAGACTGAAGCGAAACGGACTGTTGTCAGAATTTTGAACATGCATGTCCTGTGCGGCTAAGCTTTAAATTGTTCAAGGATGAAATAAGGACGTTATAGTGTATGACTCGGCTGTTACATTAGAATGAAACATTGGCATTGGAAGAAATCTCAGAGTTTAAATTAATTTTAAAACATCTGTTCATTTCGCTTGCACAGAATAAATAGTTTACATTTTCATACAATATCCCCGTTGCAGCGATCGAAAGCCATGACACAGAAGTTACGGCCACCGTTGGGGAGGGGGTGGCGCGATCCGAAGAACGTAGTTCGGGCAGCGATTGCGTCATTACAGGCGTTGATACCATGTCAAAAGAGCTTTGTGAGAGACCAGTGAAAAGGGAAGAGTCGGCTAACACACATTCATCGCAGGGCGAGAAAGACACAAAACTCTCAGTGAATGCGGAATCGGCTGTTGAAAGGGCGTCTTCTGAGAAGTTGCTGGGTAAGTGATGCTTTTGCATCTATAAAGGGTAAGAATTGGTGCTGAGATGTGTCGGAAGGAGTATCGTGATATATGTAGCACCAGTGCAGATTTCGTCAAGCCAACCAGGTGCTGACGTTTTAAAGAATTCAAAAAATTTTCGTGCGTTGTGTTTGTCGGCGAAACGGACTGTTTATCGGTGCCCACTGCTAAGATTGTAAGAGTTTTGTACAGTTCAGCTTTGAATTGAAAATGAAATGTGAAGGTTATTCCTGGGCGCTTCATGGTCTCTTCAAAGGTAGTTGCTGTTTTGACTTGATGTGAAGTTGTCAGTGTCTCTGTCGTACGAATTGACAGTGATTTAGCGTTTGTAATACCAGTGTTATACATTTTCAGAAAATGTCCCAGTTGTGCAATCGGAAGCCGTGACACAGAAGTTACGGTCACCGTTGGGGAGGGGGTGGCGCAATCCGAAGAACGCAGTTCGGACAGCGATTGTGTCATTACAGGCGTTGATACCATGTCAAAAGAGCTTTGTGAGAGACCAGTGAAAAGGGAAGAGTCGGCTAACACACATTCATCGCAGGGCGAGAAAGACACAAAACTCTCAGCGAATGCGGAATCGGCTGTTGAAAGGGCGTCTTCTGAGAAGTTGCTGGATAGTACGGGCAATTTTCATGCCACCTGCCACATTTGCCGAGGTATTAAGAAGTTTTTTGGTTCGTACATTTCGCATGGCTATGTGCGTTCGCGTATCAGGTTTCAGTGTGTTATTTGCATTTGATTTTTCTCGTATAAAGTGACCGACTGTAAATTTATGAAAGTGGCGGTGATGGGTAGTACGGATAAGTTTCTTGTGACAGGGTCACAAAAGCTGCCAAGTTTGCCGATGTATTTAAAAAAGAAATACTTGCGTCGTAGATTTCGCGTGGTTGCACTACATTTCGCATGGTTGTAGATGTGTGCGCACATTGCGCTTGTCAGTTCGAAAGTATTAGCTGTGTTATTTGCAGTTCACTGCTCCTATAAGAAGTGGCCGACTTTAAATTTATGAGCGTTGCGAGAGGATGTAGTACGAGAAAATGATATGTGGCAGGGTCTCAAAACTTACAAATTTTGCTGATGTTTCTGTGAGTAAGAACATTTTGGTGTTCGCACATTTCGCATGGTTGTGTACGTACATTTGGCTTGTCAGTTCGAAAGCTTTAACTGCGTTAATTGCAGGTCATTTTTCTCACACCAAGTGACAGACTTTGGTACGTACAAAACCATGCGAAATGTGCGAATACCAAACTGTTCTAATTCAAAGAAGCAGCGGCAAAATTTTCGATGTTTGAGACCCTGTTACATGCATGGTTGTGGACGTACATTTCGCATGTGATATTTTAGGACACAGGGACAAAGTTCAGTTGCGGGCATACCTTTCAAATTTTTACAAGAAAAATAAAAAGGCGGATGAAGCTTCAGATCCGTTAAAAAAAAAGAAACTGTTTTGGGGACATTTCGCTGTGATGTCATGTTTGTGGGATTCTGTTTTGGTTTACACAAGTGCGGGGAGTTTTTTTTTTTTTGTATCAGTTTTTCCATGCAGTTCACTGTTCTTATACGAAGTGACCGACCTTTAATTTGTGAACGTCAAGGGGCTGGGTAGTACGGGCAATTTTCATGTTACGGGGTCTCAAAACCTGCCACATTTGCCGAGGTATTAAGAAGTTTATTGGTTCGTACATTTCGCATGGCTATGTGCGTTCGCGTATCAGGTTTCAGTGTGTTATTTGCATTTGATTTTTCTCGTATAAAGTGACCGACTGTAAATTTATGAAAGTGGCGGTGATGGGTAGTACGGATAAGTTTCATGTGACAGGGTCACAAAAGCTGCCAAGTTTGCCGATGTATTTAAAAAAGAAATACTTGCGTCGTAGATTTCGCGTGGTAGCACTACATTTCGCATGGTTGTAGATGTGTGCGCACATTGCGCTTGTCAGTTCGAAAGTATTAGCTGTGTTATTTGCAGTTCACTGCTCCTATAAGAAGTGGCCGACTTTAAATTTATGAGCGTTGCGAGAGGATGTAGTACGAGAAAATGATATGTGGCAGGGTCTCAAAACTTACAAATTTTGCTGATGTTTCTGTGAGTAAGAACATTTTGGTGTTCGCACATTTCGCATGGTTGTGTACGTACATTTGGCTTGTCAGTTCGAAAGCTTTAACTGCGTTAATTGCAGGTCACTTTTCTCACACCAAGTGACAGACTTTGGTACGTACAAAACCATGCGAAATGTGCGAATACCAAACTGTTCTAATTCAAAGAAGCAGCGGCAAAATTTTCGATGTTTGAGACCCTGTTACGTGCATGGTTGTGGACGTACATTTCGCATGTGATATTTTAGGACACAGGGACAAAGTTCAGTTGCGGGCATACCTTTCAAATTTTTACAAGAAAAATAAAAAGGCGGATGAAGCTTCAGATCCGTTAAAAAAAAAGAAACTGTTTTGGGGACATTTCGCTGTGATGTCATGTTTGTGGGATTCTGTTTTGGTTTACACAAGTGCGGGGAGTTTTTTTTTCTTTTTTGTATCAGTTTTTCCATGCAGTTCACTGTTCTTATACGAAGTGACCGACTTTTAATTTGTGAACGTCACGGGGCTGGGTAGTACGGGCAATTTTCATGTAACGGGATCTCAAAACCTGCCACATTTGCCGAGGTATTAAGAATTTTTTTGGTTCGTACATTTCGCATGGCTCTGTGCGTTCGCGTATCAGGTTTCAGTGTGTTATTTGCATTTGATTTTTCTCGTATAAAGTGACCGACTTTAAATTTATGAAAGTGGCGGTGATGGGTAGTACGGATAAGTTTCTTGTGACAGGGTCACAAAAGCTGCCAAGTTTGCCGATGTATTTAAAAAAGAAATACTTGGGTCGTAGATTTCGCGTGGTTGCACTACATTTTGCATGGTTGTGTATTAGCGTACATTTCGCTTGTCAGTTCGAAAATTCTCTGTTCGGAGTGGCCAATTTCAAAGTTTATGAACGTTGCGAGATTGGGTAGTACGAGTAAATAATATGTGATAGAGTCTCAAAACTTACAAATTTTGCTGATGTTTCTGTGAGTAAGAACATTTTGGTGTTCGCACATTTCGCATGGTTGTGTGCGTACATTTCGCATGTCAGTTTGAAAGTTTTAATTGTGTTATTTGCAGTTCACTTTTCTTATACGAAGTCACCGACTTTAGTACGTACACAACCATGCAAAATGTGCGAACACCAAAATGTTTTTATTTACAGAAACATCGGTAAAAGTTTCAAAAGCTTGAGACCGTGTCATATACATGGTTGTTTATACGTTCATTTCGCATGATTGTGTATAAACGTGCATTTCGCTTGTCAGTTCGAAAGTTTTACCTGTTATTTGCAGTTCACTGTTCTCATACGAAGTGACCGACTTTAAATTTATGAACGTCACGAGAAGGGCGTACGCGCAAACGTGACAGGGTCTCAAAACTTGGAAATTTGCCGATATTTCCGTGAAAAAAAAAATTTTGGTGTTCGCACATTTCGCACGGTTTTGTACGTACATTTTGCATGTCATTTTAAAAGTTTTAACTGTGTTATTTTCAGTTCATTTTTTTTATACGAAGTCACCGACTTTAAATTTATGATCGTCACGAGATGGGGTAGTACACCCAAGTTGTGTTGCAGGGTCTCTAAACTTGCAAATTTTGTGCATGGTTGTGTACGTACATTTCGCATGTTAGTTTGAAAGTTTCAGCTGTGTATTTTGTTTTCTTTAGGAAACTTTTATGTGGTTTATATCTCATTGCCTCACGTTTTTTTCGGCCAATCATTAAATTTTAAGTAGTGCACGTAACACTGAGCTTGAAAATAAGATAGAGTTGGTTATTTACACATCACGGTTATATCAGTAAAGGATTTTGTTGTATTATTTTTCCTGTATTTTGTTTTTATTTTAAAAGAGTTTTGTTTTTAAACATTCATCTGTATAAATCTGTATTTTGTTTTTAAACATTTCATCTGTATAATATAAATCTGTGTTTTTAAACATTCATCTGTTTGAATATCTTTTGTACTGCTCTTCAATATTTTGTAACTCTTCAATTAATGTTAAATAGTTTATGTATAGAAATGAAAGAAAATAAATATTACAGGGGTTTATGGTGTAAATAAAAGAAAACAAACTCTAGGCTTGTTTGGCTTTTATTTAGTGTTTCCCTAATACTCTTTTACAGAAAGCACGTGGCCTTTGTTTATAAACAAAATCGGTTTGTTTACATTTTTTACACAGTATCGTTTCACAGCAAACTTATAGTTGCAGATATCATAAAATGGTGTAAAATATGCAAATTATGTAAACAAAATATTCCGTTTCGCAGGGTTCATGCTTTGTTAAATTTCTCTTAATCTGTTGTCTTTTATATATTTTCGCTTTCGGAATTGAATGTAAAAAAAATCTACCGAGATTTTCATATACAACTTATGTCTGAAAAGTCCCTAATAACGAAGTTAGATTTTTGGCGTACATTTCGCGAGTTGGAGAAGAAATCGCGATTCGTCGTTCGTTTCCCGACGTAGCTGTATATGTGTGTGTGTGTGTGTGTGTGTCAGTCTGTTGTGAACAAAGTGTTGTGTGCAAGACATCTCGAGAACGAAACGTCGGATCGACTTCAAACTTGACCGATTTATTCCTTGGTTAGGTCGGGCGGTTCTATCAACTTTTGACGCATGTCACGTATGGATTAGGGCAGGCGTATTACGTCACTACGTAAAAATATTGTGTGCAAAAATTGTCAGCCGTTGAACATCGGGGAAAGCTGAAACTTAGTGCGATTGTTGCTTGGTTGATCCGAAAGACTCTGTAGATTTTTTCGCGAGTAGAACGAACGAATGCGGCGTATGACGTCATCACATAAAATATGTATATATTTTGAACAAGATCTTGTGTGCAAAACATCTCGATAACGGAAAGCCATATCGACTTGAAATTTTATATGGATATTTGTTGAATCAGTCGAACGGTTTTTTTTTTCAATTTTTCACGCATGTCACGTGATAAGTGCAGGTGTATGACGTCATCACGTAAAACTCTTGTGTGCGAAATTTCGCAGCTGCTGAACATCGGAGAAAGTTAAAACTTGGTGGGATTGTTGCTTGGTAGGTTTGAAAGACTCTACAGAATTTTTTCGCGAGTAGAACGAACGAATCCGGTTTATGACGTCATGACGTAAAATATGTATACATTATAAAAAAGGTCTTATGTGCAAAATATCTCGATAACGGAAAGTCCTATCGACGTCAAATTTTATATGTATATTCCTTGGGTCAGTTGAACAGTTCTCTCAACTTTTTACGCATGCCACGTGATGAGGACAGGTGTATGACGTCATTACGTTAAAATCTTGTGTGCGAAATTTCTCAGCTGCTGAACATGGGAGAAAGATGAAACTAATATCTCGATAACGGAAAGTCATTTCGACTTAAAATTTTATATGGATATCTTTGGTTCAGTCAGACGACTGTTTCAACTTTTGACGGGTAAAACGTTACCTGTTGTTAATCAAAATATCTCGACACCATAAAGCCGTATCGACTTTAAATTTAGTGTAGTTATTCCTCGGATAAGTCGCACGGTTTTGGTTAAACATTAAACTCGTGTAGAAAATCAAGAAAGGTGCATAACGTCACCCCCCCCCCCGACTCCCCATTTTTTGGTTCTTTGTTATCTAAGTGTTAACTACGCTGGAGATTTCAGCGTTTTGCAGAAGATTCTCGAGTATTCCTGCATTGTTTAGAAGCTTCAAAACAGTAACAGCATTACTGTCGGTCCATTGCTATTTACTTGAAATTAAGCTTTTTGTGCGTTTCTGTTACGTAAGATACCACCCAGTCAGGGGTCAGTGTCAGCTGTGATGCATGATGGAGTCGTTATCTACTAGGCCATGGAATGCTGTCGCATTATAGTTCTAAGCATTTCCAGCTATTGATTTTTTTCGCCGCATACTTGATTCGGTTGCCAAGGTATTCTATATATAGGAGCTATTTTGTATCGATTGGCATTGTTTGCAGAAGCATTTTTCGCTATTAAAGTGAGTCATCTGATATCTTGTGTTATGAGAAGCAGCGCACCATTTTGGCACCGAAATGGCTCCCCCTTCTCCCACCGTGGTGCGTCATCTGATCCGCAGTTATGAAGAATGCCTTTCTAGTGCTATTTGGCCGATGGGAATGTGCGAAGAGAAGGTAGTCGATCATGGCTATAACTACACTTAGAGTACAGACCGTTACCGTTGCCTTGGGTAAAAGGGTTAGAGTTGCGTTTATAGTCGGACCTACATTAAAATAGCGTGGGGGGAGGCGTGTGGAGGATGATGGGTGGCAAAAAATCCCGATCACCTTCAAGATCCGGATAAAAAGATGTAAAGTAAAACCAGTTTGTCGTGACTCTTTCCATATTCGGATAAAAAGACGGTAAAACCTGCTTGACTTGACCAACTTCCAGACCCGGATAAAAATGTAACGTACAGTAAAACTACTATAGTGACCAACTTCAGATCTGGATAAGAAGGGCCTGCAGTAAAATCCGTTTTAGCGACCACCTTCCAGACTCAGATGAAAAAAGACGTCCATTTAAATATGTTTTAGTGACCATCATCTGTTTGGTTTATTTTGAGTTTTTTACAATGAATTAAGGTTATGTTTGCAGAAATGAATATTTTATTTCAGTAACAAAAAAAAGGATTTTTTTTTTGGGCGGGTCATGGGTTCAGTCGGGGAGACATTTGTTTTTGTTTACAAAAACAAGAAACTAAGCAGGTATCGATTGATAGTGTATAATATTAGCCTGTACTCCTATGTGTTGTGTGCACTGGCCGCTCCAGTTAGATTTTCATGCGTGCCCGGCATTGATGACGTCACGACTTTCAATCGAAAAGGTCACGGCATAATTTTTGGATTCCGGGATTGATGTGGTGTAACAGGAGGCGATCTTTTTCGCTAATGATACATATTAACACTTTGCCAACCAAAGTTGTTCTCCGCGGTATCCAGACAATTCGAAACTAGACAACTCGCAACTAAATAAAAAAGTGGATAACTCGCAACTCGTGAAATCTCCGTAAATATTCATGTCTTATTAATGTTTTATTAATGCAACTCTTGAAATCTCCGTAAATACTCATGTCTCATTAATGCAGATTAAAATCATTCTCCGTTAAATTAACAGCATGTCTTATTTTGCAACTCATGAAATCTCCGTAAATTCTCATGTCTTATTATTCGAAATCGCGGTGAGAAGCTTACGGATTATCAGATTAAATTTAAATTCGCATAAGAAAAAAGAATTATTGCAGTCCGCGATTCCACATCCTTAATCTCTTAAACTTTCATGCAAACTTTGCACGGAGTTATCCGCACAGATTCGAACTCACGGTAAGAATCCTAGAGATTAGCATATTGAGCGAAAACAAAACAAAACAAAGAAAAAAAAACAAGTTGCGAGTTGTCCTCTTTTTCATTTAGTTGCGAGTTGTCCAGTTACGAGTAGAGGTGTGACGGTTCACCTCCGGCTCGGTTCGGTTCGGTTCCACAAAAATTTTCGGTTCGGTTCGGTTTTTTTCGGTTCGGTTCAACAAAACCAACCGGTAGTTTTCTTTTCAAATATATATATATATATATATATATATATATATATATATATATATATATATATATATATATATATATATATATATATATATATATATATATATATATATATATATATATATATATATATATATATATGTATATATATATATATCATGGCTGGTAGAAATCATGACTTTTTAAAAAAAAGCCATGATTTTTTACTTTTTTTATTTAAATTGACTTTTATATTTAAATCACCAAAAAAATCACAGAACATTTAAAAACGTACAGAACTGATTTTTCACTATTTATTAGTCTAATGCCACTGCAGTTTTCAGCAATTTATACATGGAATAATTGAACATTTGCAAATAGCTTTTACGTTTGAACTATTTGTCTCATTTTTATACACGGGAGCTAGACGTCTACCAGTCATTTTTTCAGATTTAGTGCACCACAAATTTGCTGGGTTAATTACTCTTTGACTTTAAAATTAACAATGATAGTGAATCATAACGGGAGTACTTCTATTGACAGGGCTTATTTGTATAAGACAATAGTCTTGGCGCCGTTATTTATTAAGCAGTCTTGCTATCAGCAAGCAACTGTTTGGAAATTAGTACGGGCACCACAATGGAGGAATACCGTTAACTCAGTGTGCACATAAGGCACAAAAGGCGTGGG
Source organism: Protula sp. h YS-2021 (assembly GCA_949752745.1). Classification (NCBI taxonomy): domain Eukaryota; kingdom Metazoa; phylum Annelida; class Polychaeta; order Sabellida; family Serpulidae; genus Protula; species Protula sp. h YS-2021. The sequence goes on from OX457025.1 coordinate 62,989,392, forward strand.
GGTGTGGGTGACTGCGTCGCATGAGCAGCTTAAGTCGTTAATAACCTAACAATGCATCTTCACTGTGTACACTCAAGGGGCTTGTTCTAGCATTTTATTGACGAATATTACTCTGGAACAAAAAAAGGCAAAATCGTGACTTTACTTTTTTATAGTGATTTAAATCGGGAATTAAATCACTGATTTAAATCATACCCGCCCTGATATATATATATATATATATATATATATATATATATATATATATATATATATATATATATATATATATATATATATATATATATATATATATATATATATATATATATATATATGCGTGTTTTTTTTTGTTATTTATTTATAATGGCCTGCATTTAATCCGATAATCCGATATTTCTTTTTACCTTAGAACAGATACAAAGCCTAACATATAACGGTAATCAGGGTTCGCGTTGGCGGGGTTTTTTGTCCACTTTGGGGGCATTTTTTACGAAATGACTCACTTTTTCGGAACCCACCGAGTTTTTCTGGACCAAACTGAGTCACAATTTCCTTTTTTCGACTCACTTTCCTGAGAACCCAGCGCGAATCCTGACGGTAATGTTTTATATTTATTACCTCAAAGCTTACTTACACAAGAATTTACATTTTTATTGACTGACAGACTCAAATGTAGCCATAATAAACGCATGGAATTCGTCATAGGTTCCAAAAAAAGTGTGTGAAATATGTTTGTTGATTTGTCCGATGTAATATATATATATTAAAACTAAACTTTACTAAAAGAACTAAAATAACATTACCAAATTAATGCATTATCTTGTTATAAATAGCAAAAAAAAAAAAAAACCGAACCGAAACCGTTTTTGGGCTTTTCGGTTTTCGGTTCGAACCGAACCGAAGCCTTTTCTCGGTTCTCGGTTTTCGGTACGAACCGTCACATCTCTAGTTACGAGTTGTGAGTTGCGAGTTGTCTAGTTGCGAGTTGTCGTGGAGTCGTTCACCGCATTTCAATGAGGCATGTGTAAATGGACACAGCATGAGATATCTGGCTTTGTGCCATCGATCAATACATTTGCGAGGGCAGCTGAGTGGGCATTGTTTCCTTAGAAAGTAAGTTGAAAGTGATCCGACTAATGTTTGTTGCTAAAGTAGGTCGACTTCTTCAAAAAATTTATGCTGAGACGGCGGGGTGGTGGAGGGTAGACATCTGTTTTTGTTCATAAACCAAAAAAATCCGTTGCCAAAAGTGCCAGTACTGTTCAACTGGTGTAAGTGTTTCACTGACCATTTAGTTCCTTTTTTGACAGGGTTTGGTGTAGTTGCCAGCAAGCAGTTTAAGAAGGGGGACTTCTTGTTGGAATATGTAGGAGACCTTGTTCTTCGGTCTGAGAGGGACAAGCGTGCACAGAAACATGGCACCACCTACATTTTTGACATAAATAAAATGTACAGGTAAATAGTCATAAAGACAAACACTTCTTTTATTGCACTTTGTTGGATTGCAGTTGTTATCTCTGAAGTCGCCTAATGTGTATGTTGAGGGGTTGAGACAGAGAGAAAGAGAGAAAGGTTGAGATAGTTGGTGAGAGAGGGAGGGGGCTGACTGTGAGAGAGAGGATGCTGTAGGGGTGTGTTCCGAAGTCATTACTGTCGGGTCAGGCCGGTCTCGTCCGTAAGGACGGGCCAGGCTTTTCGGGCCAGTTTTTAGTGTGCAGAGTAAACATAGAAATCAACCGGTATTCGGTACAATCCCCCTGGAACAAACCCCCGTTTTGCTGACCTTGAACAACCCTCCCCCCCCCCCCCGAGGAACAAACACCCCTGAAACAAACCCCTCCATAAAAACATCCGTGATTAGGGATTCATTTGAGCGGCGTACTCTGCGTACCGTCCGCACTTTTAGCAGGGTACTGTTTACCCTTCATGCGAATTGTACCTGTGAAATGTGATCATTTCTTTTGCAAGATTGGATTTTCCGCCCTTCGGGCTGACATGTTATGCATATTAATATCTGTTATCACCAAGCCAGTTGCATATATCTTGGTACGCACTTTTTACGTCGGGGTACGCAGTTTTTCGACCGCACTTATCATTTTTCCCAAATGAGTCCCTGCATGATCATACAGTTAACCCCCTACTTCCCCGTCCCACTCCTCTGGAAGGAACCCCCACCCAAACACCCATCAACTTTTTACCCGAGATTTAAAAAACATGCATTATAACACAGTTAACCCCCACTTCCCCGCCCAACCCCCTATTCCACGCCCCATTCTCCCCCTTGGAACACCCCCTCACCCAACCTCAAAAGATGCATGATCACACAGTTAACCCTCCTTCCCCACACCCTGGAACAAACCCACACCCACCCACCCACCCAACCAACCAAAAAACATGCATGATCACACAGTTACCAACCCCACTTCCCCGCCCTCATCCCAGTCCCCCACCCCACAATATTATACAGTTATTTCTAAGGTTGTATTATGTCTTTATTAGTCACCTTTGATGGCAATATAGCATGACATGTCATAACATGTCAGAGTCGCACATGAGGTCAATTATATCTTACATGTCGGGTTTCGGTTTCGTTGCAAGGGTAGGGAGGGGTACCCCCCCCCCTGCTTCCGGAAAGGGAGATAGCCGTACCGCAACCAGCGAGCAAACTTTGAGGGAGGGAGGTGGGTCTTGTTCATGCTGCAGTGCTGAAGACACACAGTACACTTACAAGCTGATTTCGCGTCTTAATTTACAGGTTATTGAGTCTAGAATCTGGAATGCTGGATGGTCTGAGACTGTAAACCTGTGTGATATTTTTAGAAATAACAAAAAAATTGTGCAATGCCTACTGGCGTTTTACTGAACCAATGAAAGCGCTTGTTTACAAAGCAGTTTCCTTGGCGAGATCACAAATGTACACATCAAAACATGAAGATTGCTCAAAACACAAATATACGCGGCCAGTCCCTGTACTCTGCTGATATCATTAGCACTTGACAAGCCTTTGGCTTGCAAGGGGTTTTTGAATTTGTGCGAGCAGCCGCTGGTATCATTAACACTTGACAAGCCTTTGGTTTGCAAGAGTTATATGAATTTGTGCGAGCCGCTGTTCGTCCTTTTTTCTTCTTGACACTTTTTCCGATTTTTGTGTCTTCTTCTTCTCTGACACTATGAGCCCTAGGACCATGAAACTTGGGAGTTATGAAGAGCTTGATCTGAACGTGTGCATGTCACTTTATTTTCGTCTTCGATTTCGTTCTCTTTGTTAAAACTCTTCGATTTCGTTTTCTCTGTTAAAACGCCATATGAAATGAGAAGCTCATTTCGCTAGCGAAATGTTAAACACTTGACAAAAATTAAAACGCAAAAATACTTCCTTCAGTGGGTTATTTCTTGAATAATATATTGCAAACAACACAGCTTGAATACGTCTTATAAGCCGAATAGTGTTTGGTTGTTGTTGACTTAAAGTTTTATTGACTGATCAGGCATACGCCTTGTTATCTATTTACGCAGTGAGAGCTCGCACAAAGCTATACTGTATGCTGGGTAAACGGTCATCTGCCCCCCCCCGGTCAACTGCCCCCCTGTCAACTGCCCCCCTTTTTTGCAACCCGGACGACTGCCCCCCTCCTGCAATTTGACGGGGGTCGTCATCTGCCCTCCTTTTTTTTTTTAGTGGAAAAAAAATCTTAAAAAAATTAGGCAATTGTGATGTCCCCGTCTACTTCGTCTCTGAAACAATTGATCTTCATTGATCTATTCACCAATATTGATCTTAGGAGAGACTGATCCTTAAACTAATTGCAATTCTAATTGCAATTACTTTCCTATTGGTGAATTGCAATGTACCGAAATGCAATACATACAATAAAATAGATATAATTTTATTTATTTTGTCTTTGTAAGCCAAGAACCCAAGAAAAAACAGTATATGGAGGGGGCAAGCAACCCCCCTCCACTTTGAAGGGGGAGGGGGGCAGTCGACCGGGTTGCAAAAAGGGGGGGGGGCAGTTGACCGGGGGTGGGGGGCAGATGAACGGGATTCTGTATGCTGTGCTGTCGTTAAATGCTTTGCATTTACTTACAAAAAATACACTCTTTTCACATGGCGTTTTAACAAAGAAAACGAAAGCAAAGACGAAAATAAAAAGTGACATGCATATGTTCAGATCAAGCTCTTCATAAGTCCCAAGTTTCATGGTCGTAGTGTCAGAGAAGAAGAAGACACAAAAAAATCGGAAAAAGTGTCAAGAAGAAAAAAAAAGGACGAATTTTGCTCGCACAAATTCATATAACTCTTGCAAGCCAAAGGCTTGTCAAGTGTTAAAGAGTGTATTTGTGCAAGTAAATGCAGTGCGTTTAAAGTACATCACAGAACACAGTTGCTGAGCGTTGTGAGAGCTCTCACTGCATAAATAGCACTTTGCATAGCCTTCTCAGTCAATAAGACCTTAAGCCAACAAAAACCAAACACTACTCGGCTTATAAGGTGTATTCAAGCTGTGTTGTTTGCAATATATTATTCAAGAAATAACCCATTGAAGGAAGTATTTTTGCATTTAATTTTTGTCAAGTGTTTAACATTTCGCTAGCGAAATAAGGCTCTAGTTTTTCTTGACAGTAATCGTGATTTCTTGTGTCGTATCATCCACTGGCACTACGGGCCCTAGGACCACGAAACTTGGGACTTAGGTAGAGCTTGATATGAATGTATGCATGACGGGGTACATGCAATTTGACCAACCGAAATTTGACCAACCACAATTTGACCAATAGAAATTTGACCAACTGCAATTTGACCAACCGCTTAATGGAAAAACTGACATTTGACCAACTTTCAGATATACATAACCTTATAAATCTAGGAGTTCGAGGTTTCGTAAGAAAAATTTCAAAAAAGTGCTCATTTGCATCAAAGAGATGTTGCGCTAATCCCCTCTCTGTCAATGAGTGTCATAAGGTTGAGTTCCACGTGCCCCGTTAATCTCCGTAATCCGGCGTTATACAAGGTGTTATACAAACAAACCCAGACCTGGTGGACGCTTTGGTGTCATCTCAGGTACGTGTTTTATGTGAAGTTTTGAGGATATGAGATTACTACCATCCCTGTACATTTGGACAGTGCTTTTACTTGCAGTGTTATAACTTTTTAAATGTTGCCTTTGTCGGAACATTGTGATTGCTAATGTTTTACCGATAAGTGTTACGAAAAACAATAAATTATGAAGTTGGTCAAATGTTCGTTTTTTCATTAAGAGGTTGGTCAAATTGCGGTTGGTCAAATTTCAGTTGGTCAAATTTCGGTTGGTAAAATTTCGGTTGGTCAAATGTCCTACACCCATGCATGACACGTTTATTTTCTCCTTCGATTTCGTTTTCTTGTTTAAAATGCCATGTGAGAAGAGTGTTTTTTTTCAGCACAGCACAGAACATACAGTTGATCAGCTTTGTGCGAGCTCTCACTGCGTATTCAAGCTGTATTATTTTCAATATATTATTCAAGAAATAACCCATTGAAAGAAGTATTTTTGCGTTTTAATTTTTCTCAAGTGTTTAGCATTTCGCTAGCGAAATGAGGTTCTAGTTTATTACTGCATTCATATTGCGCAATTTCTGATGGAGGGAGGGGGGAGATTGTGTGTGCGATGATCTTTGGAGGGGGGAGATTGTGTGTGCGATGATCTTTGGAGGGGGGAGATTGTGTGTTAGATGATCTTTGGAGGGGGGAGATTGTGTGTTAGATGATCTTTGGTGTTTCAATGGCCAGTGCCACCGAGTCTGCGTTGTTACGCTGTATAATAAAAAGATATCTTTGGTGGTATTTTGTCCTAGTTTTCATTTCCTTGGTGGTATTATGTCCGGTGGTATATTGTCCGGTGGTATTATGTCCGGTGGTATAATGTCCGGTGGTATTTTGTCCGGTTCCCGAAACAGAAATACTACACACAAGAGGGTTGGATAAAAATGCACGCCTACCATTTGGAATATCTACCACCTCCACCCCTTCTCCTCCCCTCTCCATCCCCACCACCACCCCTCCCCCGCCATCACCAAATCGCCAAGAAATGATATAACGCCAATCTAATGGAAAATTCAGTGTATTTCATTGGCCTCATAAGTGCATGTTTGATCTCTTATTTGCTTGATCCTTCATTGCAGCATATCGACTGATAGCCTAGTTTTAGTTATATATTAGAATTTGGGTGGCAAGGGTGTCTGGTAGGTGAGGGCCAGTTGGCGTGGAGTGGATCGTGTTTTTAGTTAATTTGAGATGGGGCACTGCCGCACTGACGGGTGGGTGGGTCGACTTTATTTAGTTGGGAGCAGGATGGCGAGTTCGAGTAGACTTTGTGTTGTTTTTTAAATAAATATTAAAATAAATTTTTAAATAAGTGTTAAATAAATGAGAGATGGTGACTGGATGTCGGATAGGTGGCAGTGAATGCGCTTAACATCGACCCGGGGCCGACAAATGTTTTGCCGGGCCGACAAACTTTGAAAATTGTCGCCGCTGCGGGCCGGTGAAATTGGGACAATTTTAGGGGGTTCTTTGTCTACCAGGGTCGATAAATTTTCCGTCGGGTTGGTAACTTTCTAGGGTTGTCGGTCCGGCGGGCCGACACGATTTTCACCTTAAGCGCTAACACTGAGGGGTGGACAAACTGCAATCGAAACGCCACATTCTTACAGAAGGAAAGTTCGAATTAAAGTGCATTTATTTAATTTTTGTCCAGGAGTGGGGGGGGGGGGGGTGGATCAGAAATCAAAGTTGTTTGCATGTAAGTAAAAAATACTCACTTCATTCTGTCAAATATGTTTTAAAGTACTTCCTACGGGGGATATTGCTGAGAAGGGGGTGGGGTTGAATGGGGAAATAGTCTGGGAGGAATTTTGAGGGAGAATAGTCCTAGACTCACATAAGAGACGCTGCAGAGTGAAATTTATTCTCAGTGGCGGATGGGGAGGGGGCGGGTGAGGTTCAGGGTTGCAATCCTTTCCTCCTAAAATTCGAAAAAAAATGTGTTCAGCTTTGGGGGGGGGGTAATATATTCATTCTTGTCGAGAAATGTCTATGGTGCAGTCACATTTTTTTATATAACAGCTGAAATATATAATTCTGTAAACAGCAATGACATGGTAAAGTGGTTTATTCTCTACAGTTTGAACTTTGCTGGTTCCAACGTACCTGGACATTATTGTTTTATTTTCACAGCATCGACGCGACTGAGCACACAGACCGTTTGGGCCGCTTTGTCAATGACGCCCCTTCTAAAGCGGCAAATAGCAAAATGAAACGGGTTGGACAACGCTTGTGTCTGTTTGCCATCAAAGATATCAATATTGGGGAAGAGTTGCTATATGACTATGGCGACAACCCCAAAAATCTTTGGTGGCGAAGGTTAGTATCATTTTTACAAATAATTTTTTTCAGTGCGATCTATGTGTCAAGTAGCAAGAAGCCATTTTTCTAATGTTTTACGATCTTAAATAATATTTGAAAATTTTTGTTTAAAAAAGTAACAAAGAAATTGTTACGTCACTTCACTACCTTTCAATGTATTTACGCCGAAAAATAATTAAACCGTGTTCTTAATGCATCAGTTATAATTTGAAAACTTTTAAATACTTTCATTCCAGAATGCCGTCAAAGAACCTTAAAGTAAGTTGCACGGACTTATTTATTTATTTCTCCTAACTTTTGTGCAGTGCAAAGACTAGCAATTTTGGAAATGAAACCTAAAAAATTGCATTTTTTCAAAATAGTAATATGTGTGTTTCTGCTTTGTGGCTAGAGCATTTATCCGTAGTTTCTCCTATTTATGTTATCCATGTGTATATATGTTCTTGATTAGTAATAAGCGTTAATAAGGGAAATGTTGTGGAAATGTGCGTATAATAATAAGAAATAAACAAAATTGTATAGGTGAAGGCTGACGAGCGAACGTCATCTGGCGGCTCGGAATGTGAAAGTAAGTCATCTACAGTGAAATCCCGCTAATATGGACAAAACTATCTGGCCAAAAGGTGTCAAAATTAGCGGGTGTCCCACTACCGGGTATAGTCAACTCGACACCTTGCCAACTCGGCACCTGACCCATTCGGCACTTTTTAACCCAGCCGACTTCGTCGGACGGGGTTAGTCGTGTCACAATAGTAGACTTAGGAGACTTGAATGTTTGTGCGTATGTTAAACTTTTTCTTTAAAATGTTACTCCTCCTACAGTTTTGCTCCAATCGTTTTGATATTACGCAGGAATGTTTCCTGGAGGGTTCCGCGCCTGGCTATTACTTGTTTGACGATTGACGAAAAACTGACAAAATGGCCCATTTTTAAAATGCTATTCCTTTCTTTATGTGTTTTTTTTTCATTGAGTTTTTCAGCAGTACGTGTGCACGTTCGTGGGCTACTTTCCATGTTCCCATATCATTATGTCTCCCCGACCAAGGGGAGACATATAGTGTTTGTACGTTCTGTGTGTGTGTATGTGTGTACGTGTGTGTGTGTGTCTGTGTGTGTGTGTGTGTGTGTGTGTGTGTCAGTCTGTTGTGAACAAAGTGTTGTGTGCAAGATATCTCGAGAACGAAACGTCCGATCGACTTCAAACTTGATCGATTTATTCCTTGGTTAGGTCAGACGGTTCTATCAACTTTTGACGTACGTCACGTGATTAGGGCAGGCGTATGACGTCATTACGTAAAAATCTTGTGTGCGAAATTTCTCTGCCGCTGAACATCGGAGAAAGTTAAAATTTGGTGGGATTGTTGCTTGGTTGGTCCGAAAGACGCTGTAGATTTTTTAGCGATTAGAACGAACGAATGCGGCGTATGACGTCATCACGTAAAATATGCATGTATTTTGAACAAGATCTCGTGTGCAAAATATCTCGATTACGGAAAGTCCTATCGACTTCAAATTTTATATGGACATTCCACACTTGGTGGGATTATTGCTGGTAGATACGAAAGAAACTTGAAATATTTTTCGCGAGTAGAACGAACGAATGCATCGTATGACGTCATCGCGTAAAATTTGTATATTTCGAACCAGATCTTATATGTATAATATCTCGATGGGTTGTGTTTTATTGCAATTAAGCACATGTCAGAGATCGCTGGTTATCCATTTCACCGCAATATTACAGAACGGTTCAAAAGCCGGACATTAAATTTTCTCTTTTGTATTGAAGTGCCATAGTTTCCCTTGTAAATTGCAATTCATGTTTCACGGTATAATTGCAATAAGCAATATTTGAAGGGCAAGATGATTGGTTTGCACTTCATTTATTTGCGGAGTAACCTTTGACAAGCAATTATTACTGGTTCGCACTTCATTAATTTACAGAGTAACCTTTGACAAGCAGTTGCTACTGGTTCGGCTGTATAGTTCGAGGGTATTAAAAGGGATGTTCTGTGAATGAAAGATTCATCACAACTCAATGCGTATAAGTACGATTTATGAAATAAATCTAGGATAACTGCAGTGAGCGTTAATCTTGGAAATGTTAGCTACACAATGGTAGTTTATACAGCAGAACACAGCACAGCCGCTTTATCCATATCCACACTGTCAATTTTGTATGTAATGTCCATTTTTAGGCTGAAGGGAGGTGTCCAAAATCAGAATAGCGGTGTGTACGGATTACAGGGGTTTGGACATCATTTATTTCAATGGAAAATCAAAACTGACTAAAAAAATATGTCCAAATTAGAGGGGTGTCCAAATAAGAGGGGTACCCATATACGGGGTTCCACTGTATTCAATAATTCCACTTTGAATAGATCAGTCGCTTCTTGCATGTCGTTGGTGAAAAGCGGAATAACTCGTCTGAATAACTGTCGTACATTTCTTTTAACCAGAACAAACAGCGGCAGTAAATGGGGTATACGAGGATTTGACCAATAAGGTGAGGCATATGTAATAAGATAGAGGAAAAGTATTAGTGCGCTCACATAAAAATGTTACTTTTGGGATAAAGCTAAAAAAGTTTATTTTGAATGCAAATATTTTTTTAACTGAAAGAGCAGAGAGAGCGTTTAACTGGGTACTACATCACTGCAGCAAATATGAATATGTTACAGGGAACTCACTAAAATAATTCTAACACTTAGAAAAAATCCTAGTTTCTCGTCCATTTCATTGAAAAATGACCACCCGGCCGACCGGTCTTTTATAACCCCCAATAAGCAAAATAGCGAAGCAATGCATTTCCAAAAAGAGGTTCAAAAAGTTTCAGCCACCACCTCCGCTTCCGGTTAACTGCGTGTTTTTCATTTTTGTGCGTCGTGTATCATGCAACGCAGCTATATCATGCCCATCAGTTCTCAGAATGAGGTTGAACCCGTCTGCACCGACCACCCTCGCTTCCGGTCAAATGCTAATGCTTTTTCGTTCTGCATGCGGTTAAAACGTTTCTTGAAGGTGTGAAACATTGTAGTGTCACAGGAGATCCCAGCTCACTGTGGCTCTAGCTTTTTATGAAAATTTTCCAATATCTCGGTCACACTTTAATCACCACGAATTACATTTCAACCATTCACGAAAAAACATTCTAACACACAGTTTGTGTGTTGTGAAATTTTCCCTGATTATGCGAATTCCCTGTAAAAGATACACGAAGGACACCGTTTATATATATTTTAAAGTGAAAACTTTAAATATTTTATTTGATCATATGTTTTAGACCGACTCAAATTTTAGGTAAGAGTGAAAATATATTTTTGTATTTATTAAATGGAGACATTGTTTTTGCCTGAATTGTGTGTGTATGTGTGTGTATTTGTGGATCCTTGTGCGCGCTCTAGCTCCGTAGCAGAGTGGGCAACTGACTTAAAATTTGATACAGTTTATAGCCCTACACTAAATTCTATTAATTTTTGACGTGCAACGCCGTGACCCGTTATTTCTGACGTCACGATCATTTGATGTAAAAACATCTGTTGCAGTCGCGGCATAAATTTGGGATTCCGGAGTTGATGTAGGTGTTATCGGAACGTGGTCCTGGGCGATGTTTTTCGATTTTCGCTTATTACTGACGTCATACTTTACGTTCCTGGTATATTTATATTGAGACGGCGGGGTGCAGGGAGGACATGTATTTGTTCACAAAAATAAAACAAAAATAGTCCGTTCCGAAATGAAAGTGCAACAGCTGTTCGTTTCCACTAGTGTAAGTGTTTCACTCGCCATTCTACTTAAAATTTTGTTTGTCTGTTTTTCTTTTTGTTGGTTTACATATACATATTGATGAAAGGAACAAGGGGTTTTGCTTCAGTTTGCTTATAAAGAAGGCTTTGGTGTTCAATCCCTTATATGCCTATATCAAGTCGCTTTGTGTTTCAATAATAGAAGTTATATTTATATTGATTACAGCAATGAGCGTGTAAAGCTTGGAATTTAAGAAATGGGACCGCTGTTGTGGCTTTTCTCTGCAAAACTGTTTTGAATGGAGGCCCCTGGAACGATCGGAACCCCCCAGGAACAAACCCCCCAAAACCCCCCTTTTTGCTGGCCTAGGAACTATACCCCCCAAAAATGCAAACGTAGGGGGGTAGGGCAATGATGCACTAGCTTCTTCTTGTTTGCTTGTGGCCGGGCGTCGTTTTCAATACGCATTTTCGCCTGCCCAACTCTCCTCTCTGGCAAAGTGTACTCGATGTTCTTTTTGTAGAAAAAACGGGTCTCGACTCTGGCTGCTGTCGCGCTGCCGCAGCTGTTGAGAGCTTACGGGGCGCTCTTCTTGCAAGTCCATACCTTGCTTCTAAACGAGTTAAGGATAGATCGCACCCAAGACAAATGGTACCCAGAAAAACAGAAAAATCCTTTTTTCTGCCTACTATTTCAAAATCATCGTTCGGTCAAAATGCATCTTATTCTCATTTAGATATTTTTTATTCCTTTGTAGGCAATGCGCCGAACAGGAAAAGGAGGAATGTCAGGAAGAAGAGGTAACGTGGCAATTCATTATATACAAATAAGTGAAACATGTTTACTCCACCTTTAATTCAATTACAGTTTTTAAGCCAGCCGACTTTGTCGGACTAGGTTAGTCGTATCACAATAGGAGGCTTGAATATATGTGCGTATGTTAAACTTTTTCTTTAAAATACTACTCCTCCTACAGTTTTGCTCCAATCGTTTTGATATTACGCAGGAATGTTTCCTGGGTAGTCTTCCACATGGTTATGATTTTTTATGATTGACAAAAAACTGATAAAATGACGGCACTTTTTGTGCCTGTTTTGACCCATATTTCAAATGCTAGTCCTCCTACGGTTTTATTCCAATCGTTTAGATGTTACGCAAGGATGTTTCCCAGGGTTCCCCTACCAGGATATTATTTTTTTGCAGTTTACCAATAACTAGTGAAATGGAGGAAGTTTGAAATTTGGCAAAAACTGGAATAAATGGTAGTAAATAACTGAATTGTCAAACTATTCATTTCTCTCCATCTTTTTTAAAAAGTTAGAAAACTTTTATCGAAAGTTTCTTAGGTGCTTCTCTACCTGGACTTTGCTTTTTTGCAAATAACAAAAAAAATGCGGAAATGGTGGAATTTAAATTTTTTTGTAAAATTGTGTAACTGTCGGTAAATATGTGAATCGTCAAGACCCAACCTTTCCAGCATCCCTTTTCGGGTTGCTTCCAAATTCGAATTAAATGCATTTTACATAGTCCTTGAAGTGGTTTTTAGCCAAATCTACTTTTTTCTTGATGTGGTTTTTGTTGTTTTTTTTTCATTATATCTTTCAATAGCACGCGTGAACGTTCTTGGGCTGCTCCTGGACGTGCTTGTGTTTTTTTTTTAGATTTAAACCTAGAAAACTCTTTGTGTATTAAAATTATAAAGAAGTTACGGTTAGAAACAAGGTTCTTCATTTTCTTGGCCTAACAGTATTCGTTTCAGAGTTTTTCTCTCTTTCCTTGTTTGGTATCTCGGATGGGTCATGTCCTTTTGCATGCTTGTTTTCTGTTGTGAGTTCTTTATACTGCGTTTAATATTCTCACTGTCAACAGTTTGTGTTTAAATTACAGTTAATAACTTGTGCTGTGTGCAAAGACCCGTTTCTTCCTGGACTCATGGAAGCTCATATGCTACTTGCTCACAGTATGTATAAATATATTTTATTGACCCCCCGCCGCCGCGAAAGGGGACACTATAGGATTGAGCTCTGTCCCTCCGTGGTACAGCGTCCCCATTGTGTGCCAAAGCTTCCCGGTTCAACCCCAGCTACCTAATCATGTTTTTCTGACTAAATTTAGAAATATTACAAGTGATGGCGTGAGCGGGGAGCTTTAACAAGTTTAACTCGTATTGTTGTATGTTTAAGTAGGGATCAGGACTAGGGGATTTTTGATTATGGGAATTTATGTAAATTTGTGTAATGTAAAATTTAATATGCATTTTTGTGTATTATTTTTTGAGTAACCTGTGTGTGTTTATAGTTGAGTCATACTTAAATGAGGGGCTTGCATCATGTATCATGAATATCATATACGTAGAAAATTTTTTTTTTTACAAAATACATTGCATTTGTGCAAATTTTGTTTTCAGGTGTGGGCATGGCTAATTCTGAAGACAGTGAGGTATTTTTCTTCTTTATTTGGCTTAACAGAGTGGTGGGGGGGGGGAAATCGACCCTTGCATATCCCCCGTGCCGGTGGCTTATTAGTCTCCCGCCGCCGCGTAGCGCGTAGCGGAGGATTATTGAATTCGGGTTCCTCTGTCTCTCTGTCCATCCCTCTGTCAACTTTTCAGATAATATGTTTTAGAATAAATGGATGTAAATAACTGAATTGTGAAATTATTCATTTTTCTGAGTCTTTTTCAAATAGTTATAAAATTTTTATCGAAACTTTCTTAGGTGCTTCTCTACGCCGAAATGGTGGAATTTTAATTTTTTGTAAAATTGTGTAACTGTCGGTATATACGTGAATCGTCAAAACCCAACCTCTCCAACCTCTTTTCGGATAGCTTCCACCCAGGCTGCTCGCCATGTTGCTGGACGTGGTTGTTGTTGTTTTTTTTTTTTTTTTTTTTTTGTTTTTTTTTTAGAGTTAACCTAGAAAAGTTTTTGTGTATAAAAATTGCGTTATCTTTCTTTCCTTGTTTGGTAACTCGGCTGGGACATGTCCTTGAACATGCTTGTTATATTTTGGCGCTTTATACGGAGATGCCTAAATGTACACGTTTATGTGTTTAGGTTGACTTGTTTGGTAGTTCAGACGAAGAAACAAATGCAGAATCCAAAGTGTCAGGAAAGGTATCACCAACAACAGTATCAAAGGTAATATTTATTTGACTTTATTAGCCCAGCTTTAACTTGTCCAAGAAGGGCTTTAGTTTACCCATCACTTTTCGTCGTCGGCTGCGTGTGTGTTGTTGTGTATTGGACATTATTTTCTTGCAAACTACGGGAAGGGATTGCTTTTAGACCAGCCGACTCTGTCCAATGGTCTTTTGTAATCACTTTTAAAAGGGTGTGTGCATGTATGTTAACCGAGGCTTATGTCCCGGAAAGGGAACTTATGGATTGGGCTCTGTCTGTCCTTCCGTCCGGTACCACTCATTCCTATTAGACTCTTAGGCCATTTGATATGAAATGTCACAGGACCCACCCTTATGGTCGGAGCTTGGTGCACGCCATTTTGGGGGTTTCCACTCCCTATTTCCCCATTTTCCCCTCTGCTGACCACGAGGGTGAAAAATCCCTGTCGTCAACAGAAAACGCTCCTAAAGGGGAATTTTTTATGCAAGAAACCAAAAATTTTAGGTGTGATTTATAAAACTAGGTAAATAAAGAGAGTCTTATTTATGTTTTGATAACTGTTACGTAAAATGAAGGGCCAACAATATGTATGCATCTAAGTTATAAGTTAGTCTGTGTATGTGTGTTACACAATGCTTTCTCGAAAACTACCATGGGGGAATTGTTTGATATTACACACGATTGTTCCCTAGGCAAGTCCCTCTCCAACCATAAATAAATTCTTACAATTTTGAAATTCAAAATGCCAAGGTTTAAAGGGTTTTCGGCAAATTCTTTCAAAACTGCAAATGAATGTTTCCCTGACAACTGTTTTCTGGAAAATGACAATTTTATGTTAATTTTTTATTTTTTTTTAGGCACTTGTTTTGCTTCCTATATTTTGAAATACTGATCGAGATGGCTCGGCCTTTTGCTCTAATATTTTGCAATACCAACCCCCTATGCAGGAAAGAATAATCAATAATAGGAGGTTGGGCGCAATGTCCCTGGATATTATTGTTTAAATTATTTATATTTTTGTAAAACCATGTACTATTGCCCCTAGAGAGGCGAACAATTCTCATTTCAACTGAGATGACTTTGTCATCACTATAGAGGGCTTGAATGTATGTGCGTATGTTAAGCCTTTTCTTTAAAATGCTACTCCTACAGTTTTGCTCCAATCGTTTTGATAATACGCAGGAATGTTTCCTGGGCGGTCCCCCACCTGGCTGTTACTTTTTTGACGATTGACGAAATCTGCCCAAATGGCGGCACTTTTGTGCCCTTTAAAATGCTACTCCTCTTACAGTTTTACACCAATCGTTTAGATGTTCCCCAAGGGCTCGTCTACCACGCTATTTTTTTTGTCGCGGTTCGCCAAAAACTGCCGAAATGACGGAACTTTGAAGTTTGGCAATAACTGGAATAAATGGTAGTAAATAACTGAATTGTCAAAGCAGTCATTTCTCTCAGTCATTTTCAAATAATTATAAAATTTCAATCGAAAGTTTCTTGGTGCTTCTCCTTCTGGACTTTGCTTTTTTTCGCAAATGACAAAAAATGCCGAAATGGTGGAATTTTGTAAAATTGTGCAAATGTCGGTAAATATGTGAATCGTCAAAACCCAACCTCTCCAACATCCCTTTTCGGGTAGCTTCCAAATTCAAATTAAATTCATTTTGCATGCTTCATTTTTTGGCCTAACAGCATTCGTTTCAGAGATTTTCTCTCTTTCCTTGTTTTGGTAACTAGGCTCTGTCATTTCCTTGGGCATACTTGTTATATTTTTAGGGTGCGGAGATGCCTGGCTCGTTTGGTAGTTCAAACGAGGAAATAAATGCAGAATCCGAAGTTTCAGAAAAAGTACATTCAACAAAAGTGTCAGAGGTAATATTTACTGGACTTTTTGGGCTGATTGGACTTAAAGTAAAATTCACCAGCTGATATATCCCATATGAAATTTTTTGATTAAAAATCTTTTCCGTCAAAAGATATAGATCTAAAATATAAAGATCGTTCAATTAGAAGGAACAATAAATTTTTCGAGATGCTAAAAAGGCTCTTTTTTCACAAAATGTGGGCGATAGCTTAATGAAAGAGAACACCAGGTGATCATTTACACAAGAACGCATTCTTTTTGGCCATTTTTCTCGTGCCCGCATCGAATCTATATGCACGTCTTCACAATACCAGCAGCCCTCAAAATTAACGCTTGTCTGGTGCAAGTAAATTTTTTTCGGGTTGAAGGTACACCTGCCCGTCGGTCATGTAACATTTTGGGGTTAATTTTCAATTGTAATTTTCTTGGTAAATATTTGTGCTTAATACATATGCAACTAGAACCTCATTTCGCTAGCAAAAGGTTGAACAATTGACAAAAATTAAAACTCAAAAATACTTCCTTCAATGGGTTATTTCTTGAATAATATACAGTATTTTACAACAGGCACCAATGGCCCCAGCCATAAAAACGGGGCGATTTATAGAATTTGGGGTCCATGGTCTCCGCCAAAATTATCCGTGTTATTATTATTATTCACAAGTTCTACACAAGTCCCAAGTTTCGTTGTCCTAGGGCCCATAGTTTCACAGATGAAGAAGACACAAAAAATCGGAAAGACTGTAAAGAAAAAAGGACGAACGACTGCTCGCACAAATTCATATAACCCTTGCAAGCCAAAGGCTTGTCAAGTGTTAAATATCAGTGATTGGTATTCTCGCAGTCTCCTGAATCTAATACATGATCGTGGCTTTATTATGCACTCATACAAACCATGCTTCAGTGTATGTCATCTCTTTTCGCGGGCAAGTAATTTTTTTTTTGGCTAAGTAAAATAAGTATCCGCTCTCCCGGCGGGCAAGAGCAAACTAAAGTTGATTTCTAGCCCTCAATTACCATCCACCGTTTTATATTTGTGTGTCTGTTCCTCTTCGAAATGTTCAAGAAGAATATCTAACGAGTCTTTCCCCAAAAATGCAATGAAGTAATATAAAGGTACATTATGGCTGAAGAATTCTAGGGATTTGAATGTGCACAAAAATTGAATATATCGATTATCAATTGAAAAAAAATTGTAAAAAATTAAAATCTCGCGTCCTTTAAAATTGAGCGCGAGAATCTCAAAACGGGCGCAATATTTTCTCGCGCCCTCATGAAAAGCTGCGGAGCACTGCGATGAACTGGTGCGAATTATGAGCTTGGGAGACAACAGAGAGGGGAATGATTTTACGGAATCTCTCCCCCTCTGGCATCGCCAAAAATGAAGGAAAATCAGTTGGTGCGCGATATTCTGGCGTCCAAATTTCCGGCAAACAGAACCCCTGCACAAGTATCTCCATTTCAAAAAAAATCAGATTCCTGCGTATTCATTAAACAAATACAAAGGATCGTGGTTAAATGGAGCTGCAATTCTCCTTTGCAAAAAGTCAATCAAAAGAACATCAATTGATGGGGAAGGAACCCATTCAATTTTGGTTTCGGCGGCAATTGTCCAGCGGCACTTGTCCAAGCGGCACTTGTCCTAGACCCTTTCCTTTATACGTATAATGAATGTTTTGTGTGTTACAGACTGCAGAGCGTTCAGACAACACTACAGCAAGTGAGTATAAACCTTTACTATTTATCCCCCATGAAATGGAGGGATATAGACATGTGCAAGATATCTCGAGAATAAACGTCGATTCCAGTTCAAACTTGATCGAATTATTCCTTGGTAACATCGGAGAAAGTTGAAACTTGGTGGGATGTTGCTTGGTTGGTCCGAAAGATGCTGTAGATTTTTTCGCGAGTAGAACGAACGAATGCGGCGTATAACGTCATCACGTGAAATATGTATATATTTTGAACAAGATCTTGTGTGCAAAATATCTCAATAACGAAAAGTCCTATCGACTTCTAATTTTATATCAATATTTCTTGGATCAGTCGGCGGATTCTATCAATTTTTGGCGTATGTCAGGTGATTAAGGCACGCGTATGACGTCATTACGTAATAATCTTGTGTGCCAAATTTCTCAGCCGCTGAACATCGGAGAAAGTCGAAACTTGGTGGGATTGTTGCTTGGTTGGTCCGAAGAGCCCTATATATTTTTTTCGCGAGTAGAACGAACGCATGCGGCCTATGACGTCATCACGTAAAATATGTATGTATTATAAACAAGGTCTTGTGTGCAAAATATCTCGATAACTTTTTACGCATGTCACCTGATTAGGGCAGGTGCATGACGTCAATACGTAAAAATCTTATGTGCCAAATTTCTCAGCTGCTGAACATCGGAGAAAGTTGAAACTTGGAAGGATTGTTGCTTGTTAGGTCCGAAAGATTCTATAGAATTTTTTCGCGAGTAGAACAAACGAATGCGGCGTATGACGTCATCACGTAAAATATGTTTTATTTTATAAACAAGGTCTTGTGTGCAAAATATCTCGATAACGGCAAGTCCTATCGACTTCAAATTTTATATGAATATTCCTTGGGTCTGCCGGACTATTCTATCAATTTTTGGCGTGTCACGTGATTAGGGCGGGTGTATGACATCATTGCGTAAAAATTTTGTGTGCGAAATTTCTCAGCTGCTGGACGCCGGAGAAAGCTGAAACTTTGGATTATTGCTTGGTAGGTCCGAAAGAAACTCTAAATATTTTTGCACGAGTAGAAAGCGGCGTATGACGTCATCGCGTAAAATGTGTATATTTTGAACCAGATCTTTTATGCATAATATCTCGATAACGGAAAGTCATATTGACTTAAAATTTTATATGGATATTCCTTGGTTCAGTCAGACGACTGTTTCAAGTTTTGACAGATAAAAAGTCATCTGTTCTTAAGCAAAATATCTCGACATCGAAAAGTCGAATCGACTTTAAATTTGGTGTAGTTATTCCTCGGATAGGTCACACGGGTTTATTAAACATTATTGAACTCGTATAGAAAATCAACAAAGGTGCATAACGCCAACAGTCCCCCCCCCCCCACCCAACCCAACCTCCCCATTTTTGGCTGCTTTGTTATCTATGCATGGGTGTTAACTGCGCTGGGGATTTCGGAAGATTTTCCCGAAGATTCTCTAGTGCTCCTGCATTCTTTAGAAAGCTTCAAAACAGTAACAGCATTATTGTCGGTCCATTGCTATTTGTTATTGCCTGAAATTGAGCTTTTTGTGCGTTTCTCATCTGTGGTTGTTACGTAACATGCCACTCAGTCAGGGGTCAGTGTCAGTTGCGGTGCATGATGGAGTCGTTATCTACGAGGTCATGGAATACTATTGTCGTATTATAGCTCTAAGCAGCTCTAGCTATTGATTTTTTTTTCGCCGCATACTTGATTAGGTTGCCAAGATGTGCTTTATATACGAGCCATGCTGTATCTTGTGTTATGAGGAGCAGCTCACCATTTTGCCTACGAAATGTCTCCCCCTTCTCCCACCGAGATGCGTCATCTCTGATGCGCAGTTATGAAGAATGCCTTCCTAGTGCTATTTGGCCGATGGGAATGTGCGAAGACAAGGTAGTCTATCATGGCTATAACTACACTAAGGGTACAGACTGTTACCGTTACCTTGGGTAAAAAGGTTAGAGTTGTGTTTATAGTCGGACCTACAGTAAATAGCTGGGGGACGGGGGGGGCGTGTGGAGGATGATGATTAGCAAAAAAAAAAATCCCGACCACCTTCAAGACCCGGATAAAAAGATGTAAGGTAAGAACCGTTTTTCGTGACCCCTTCCACATTCAGGTAAAAAGACGTACGGTAAAACCTGCCTGTCTTGACTACCTTCCAGACCCGGATAAAAATGTAACGTACAGTAAAACTGCTATAGTGACCAACTTCAGATCTGGATAAGAGGGGCCTACAGTAAAACCCGTTTTAGCGACCACCTTTCAGACTACGATGAAAAAAGATGCTCATTTATACCTGTTTTAGTGACCACCATCTGTTTGGTTTATTTTAAGATTTTTACAATGAATGAAGGTTATGTTTGCAGAAATGAATATTTTGTTTCAGTTTGGGGGGGGGGGGTAGATGGGTTTAGTCGGGGATACATTTGTTTTTGTTCACAAAAACAAGAAACTTAACTAGGTATCGATTGAAAGTGTGTAATATAAGCCTGCACTCTTATGTTTTGTGTACACTGGCCGCTCTAGTTGAACAAAGCATTTTTGTTTTCAGAAGCTGCAAAATTTTATTTGCTGACTGACAAAAAAAGACGCAGTGGTAAGTGTTTAGCGTAAAAAGTTTATTTAAACTGAATCGATTAACCTTTCAATCTCTTGGAATCGGTTCATTTATAAGGGTTTATATTTTTAAGACGAAACGTCGCAGCATGCATATTTAGACGAAACATCGCTAGACGAAACGTTACGGTATTCTTTCACTGGGTGCAGTTTAAAACAAAAACTTTAATTAAAGTTTTTAATATAAAGTTTAAACGTCTATAGCTTGAAATGGAATAGAACAGACACACGTGCAAAATAGAGACATTTGACGGACACGGATAGACAGAAACACACTTTCATACTCTCTGCTTTAATTCGCTCCTATACATGCTTTTCCTAAGCCTCTTTTTTCCGAGCTAGTATCAAATTTTTGCTTTTTAGAAGACGAACAGAAAGTAAAGCGAAAAAAAGTCCACATGGGAAGCTCGAACCGTGAGTAACTAATATTTTGTGACCTAAACAGTTGTTTCTTAAAAGTTGTCTCAGTTTTCCGTTTTTGTGCCCCGGTTAAATCGGACGGTTGCATCTTTTGACTTTTGACGCATGTCACGTGATTAGGGTAGGCATATGACGTCATTAAGTACAAATTTTGTGTGCGAAATTTCTCAGCCGCTGAACATCGAAGAAAGTTAAAGCTTTGTGGGATTGTTGCATGGTAGGTCCGAAAGGCTCGCGAGTAGAACGAACGAATGCGGTGCATGACATCATAACGTAAAATATGTATATATTATAAACAAGATTTTGTGTGCAAAATATGTCGATAACGGAAAGTCTGATCGACTTCAAATTTGTTTTGGTTATTTCTTGGGTTTTTTCGACTTTTCACCGATGTCAGGTAATTGGAGGAGGTGTATGACGTCATTATGTAACAATCTTGTGCGCAAAATTTATCAGCTGCTGAACATCGAAGAAAGTTCAAACTAGGTGGGATTGTTGCTTGGTAGGTTCGAAAGAAACCACATTTTTTTCGCGATTAGAACGAGCGAATGCGTCGTATGACGTCATCG
Organism: Protula sp. h YS-2021; assembly: GCA_949752745.1. Taxonomy (NCBI): domain Eukaryota; kingdom Metazoa; phylum Annelida; class Polychaeta; order Sabellida; family Serpulidae; genus Protula; species Protula sp. h YS-2021. Next base: position 63,010,849 of record OX457025.1, read on the forward strand.
CGTGAAATATGTTATATTTTGAACCAGATCTTCTGTGCATAATATATCGATAACGGAAAGTTACATCGACCTAAAATTTTATATGGATATTCCTTGGTTCAATCAGACTACTGTTTCATCTTTTGACGGGTAAGAAATTATCTCTTGTTAAGCAAAATATCGGAAAGTGGAATTGCCTTTAAATTTGGTGTGCTTATTCCTCGGATCAGTCGCACGGTTTTGGTTAAACATTATTAAAACTAGTATGAAAAATCAAGAATGGTGCATAAAGTAAACTTTGTGCCATATTTTCCGGTGCCATTTTTTCGGAGCCATTTCTTCCTGTGCCATATTTTCCTGTGCCATTTTTTCCTGTGTCATTTTTTCCTACAACCAACGTCAACACCCCCTTCCTCCCTCCTGCCCTTTTCTTGGCTCCTTTTTTAACTAAGCTTAGATGTTCACTATGCTGGGGATTGCAGCGTTTTCCAGAACGTTCTCGAGTATTCCTGCATTCTTTAGAAAGCTTCAAAACAGTAACAGCATTACTGTCGGTCCGTTGCTATTTTGTTATTGCCTGAAATTGAGCTTTTTGTGCGTTTCGCATCCACGGCTGTTTTGTAGCATGCCACTCAGTCAGGGGTCAGTGTCATTTGCGGTGCATGATGAAATCGTTATCAACGAGGTTATGGAATGCTATTGTCCTATTTATAGGTCTAGGCTGGTCTAGCTATTGATTTTTTTTTCGTTGCATACTTGATTCGGTTACCAAGGTGTTCTATTATGGGAGCTATTTTGTATCGATTAGCATTGTTTGGGGAAGCATTTTCGCTATTAAAGTGGGTCATCTGATATCGTGTGTTATGAGAGACAGCTCACCATTTTGGCACTGAAATGCCTTCCGACTTTTCCGACCGAGGTGCGTCATCTGCTGCGCAGTTATGAAGAATGCCTTTCTGGTGCTTTTTGGCCGATGGGAATGTACGAAGACGAGGCAGTATATCATGGCTATAACTACACTTAGGTTACAGACCGTTACCGTTGTCTTGGGTAAAAGGGTAGAGTTGCGTTTAGAGTGAAACCTACATTAAATAGCTTGGGGTGGGGACATTTGGAGGATGATGGTTAGCAAAGAAATCTAGACCACTTTCAAGACCTGGATAAAAAGATGTAAAAGTAAGACCCGTTTGTTGTGACCCCTTCCAGCAGTGTTTTTCCCAGCGTTTTGGTCCAGTGGGTAAAATCACGCACTCCACAATTTTCAGTGCTTGATTGTTGGACATGAATGCATGATTTTTTTTTTACATGAGTATCAGCCTATATGTAACACTTAAGCGTCCATACCTTACTGAAATAAGCACATGTCATTAAAGTGAAACCACTGGGATGTTTAGGTGTCTGGAGAGGTGTTTTGTCGCTACTATAATGTGACACATTCGTTTCTAATTTGTCGTTACCCCATATGGCCAGTTCTTCTTTTGAAAGACATAGGTCTCATAGAATTGGGGTGTGTAAAATCAGCAAGTGTACATAAAACTTGAATGAAAAAATATTTTCAAAAAAAAATCATTTTGAAGCCTGATTGCGTGATCACGCAAAAAAACGAACTCTGAGAAAAACACAGCCTTCCAGATTCGGGTTAAAAGACGTACTGTAAAAGCTGCTTGTCTTGACCAGCTTCCAGACCCGGATTAAAATGTAACGTCAAGTTGGTGTAGTGACCAACTTCAGATCTGGATAAGAAGGGCCTACAGTAAAACCCGTTTTATCGACCACCTTCCAGACTCGGATGAAAAAGACATCCGTTTATGTCTGTTTAGTGACCACAATTTTTTGTTTATTTTGAATTTTTTAACAATGAATTATGGTTATGTTTGCAGAAATGAATATTTTATTTCAGTAATTTAAAAAAAAGGATTTTTTGGGGTGGGGAATTATGGGTTTAGTCGGGGAGACATTTGTTTTTTACACAAAAACAAGAAACTAAGTAGGTATCGATTGAAAGTGTATAATATAAGCCTGTACTCTTATGTTTTATGTGCACAGGCCGCTCTAGTACATATATTGAAGTTGTGCAGCGTCGTATTATTTTTCAAATCGGCCAAAAATTGCCAAAATGGCTACTTGTCAAAAACTGCCATTTTCTTAGATAACTTAATGAAAGTCTTGGATGCTATCCACGCGTGTTCTAGGCATATGCACAGTGAAAATATTTATATTGGAGTTTGCAACTTTGTGTTATTTTTTAAATCGGTTAAAAATTGCCAAAATGGCGACTTGTCAAAAAGTGTCATTTCTTTTAAACTGTAATGAAAGACTTGGGTGCTTTCCACACGACACATTTTCTTGTGGATCTATATCTCAAGTTTGGCTGAACGGATTTCAACCAAAATTTGTATGGAGCTTCTATGCAAAATATCGTGACCTCATAAGGGTTGGGTAACCTTGGATTGAAGGTCAAAGTCACACTGAGACTTTGAAATTGATCCCTGCGGTACCAACTACGACTTAGTTATTGATACCGTAGCACAAGTTTGGCTGGACGAATTACAATCAAAATTTGAAGGTCGCTTCTTTGAACAGGGTCGCGACCTCATTAGGTCGGAGAGCGCTTGACTTCGAGACCAAGGCCATTGTGAGACTTCAACAATTTACACTGCTGTACCTACTAGATATGCTTCCTTTAAAGATCGAATTTAATAGGTTTAAGAGCAGGCCTGGCGCGATGTCCTGGGATATTCTTGTTATTTATTTTTGTGCATCTTAAATCATATAGCAACATAGTGAAGCAATGCCGAATGCATTTCCAAAAAGAGGTTCAAGCCGTCTGCAGCGACCACCCCCGCTTCCGGTCAACTACGTTTTCTTCGTTTTTGTACGTTGTTTATCATGCAACATGGCTATATCATGTAAAGTCAGTTATTAGAACGAGGTTGAACCCGTCTGCACTGACAAATCTCGCTTCCGGTAAACTGCTTTTTATTCATTTTTGTACATCTTGAAGCATAAGGCAACACAGCTGAGCAATGACCAAAGCATTATGATTACCAAAACGAGGTTCAACCCGTTTGCAGTGACCACGTCGGTTTCCGGTCTACTACGTTTTCTGTTTTATGCGTCGTGTATGATTCAACGTAGCTCTTTCATATTCCACGCATTCTCAATACAAATTTCAACTCATTATAGCAGGTCACAAGGAGGGTAAACACATATACGCGTTTTCTTATTATTTATAAACACTTCTTGTGCTTTTTTGCGTTTTAGAAAAACACGGTGCAAGCCGATGCCCGATTTGTGGAGAATACCGTGATAATATACAGCGGCACCTTTCAGCAAAATTAAAATGTGATAGAAAACGAACGCGCGTGCTTAAGACGTGTGCGCTTTGCCCAGACGAGTATAAGGTCGGACGATATGACAATCACTTAAAGCAAGTGAGTTTAAGAATAGAACTGAGTTATATTTTCATACCGTAGTTTCAATGGGTTAAGTAGAACAAAATAAATGGTATGTAAAATAAATAAAATTAAGGGGGAACTATCTGTCTACACCATATTCGAGCTGAAATGCAGGCAAGAACTATTCGCCCTGAATACCACCTAAAAAGAACTGGCCGAATTACTGTGCATCCTGGCTCAGCGCACCTGCTGCTTTTAAGCGTTGATAAGCAAGGCGGTCTATATGTAAAAACTACTTGGAGTGAATAAAAACAAATTGTTGAATTTACCAATAACACTTGTAAATTTGTGTTTTAGTTTCATAAAATAACTGACGTCGGTGTCATCAAGCAGCTTCTTCACGAAGAGAGACAGAACCGACTGAAAGGCAAAAAAGTGAAAGACACGAAGTAAAGCAAGCCATTTTCAATAGGTAACTTTAAATGTAACGTTTTCTACCTGTGGGTGAATGAGGAGTTTCTCAGTTTTATGTATTTGTGTGCGGGGATTTACTTAGTTTCCGTTATTAGAGCAAACGAATTATGGAGGAGAGCCCGCGACATTTGTTCCGAAGACATTTCTTCCGGCGACATTTTGTCCGAAAATAAGTGAAACAAACGACATTTCGTCCGATTTGTTAGAGGTAGAATTTTTAAGATTCAACCCGTTTTTTTACCACCACCCGGCCGCCCGGCTTTTTTTAAGTGGCAAAAATGATGAACCGGCCGGATGTTCTCTTTTTTACTCGGGATTTTGATCACGCGCTTGGGGGATGAGAAATTGGAATTTTTCTTTCTGCTCCTAAAGTTTTGTTTATTCTTTTGCCGTGCACCATATAAACTATTATGTATATGACGAAAAAAAATGTATATGGCGAAAATTTTCAGGACCCTTTTCGTCAGGCTGCGAAAATTTTAAAATGTCAGCGAGATCTTTGGATCAATGAGTATTATATGTTTATGGATATAAACGAAATTGTGGTGTGTAAGCTGCAGCGTATTTTGATCCGTCGTATAGCTAGATGTTTACGCAGTGCATCTCTACCGTTGTATGGAAAAACAGCGTAACTCACATTTGATTTATTTTGAGAAATGAAGGAAAACGCGTTTTGCACTGAGATTAAGCTGTCGTTTTATTACAAATTGATGTAAAATATTCTTGAATAACAGAAAAACATTGGAGAACATATAAACTAGTGATTACATTGGTAAATGCAAAAATAAAAGAAATGAGGTAGTTACTTGGTTCTACCTGACAAATTATGTAAAAAAAATACCAGGATGTCAGGTAAAGTAATGTAACTCACAATAACAAATGCATTAAAATTATCAGTAATATTTCTCAATATTTTTCATTTCACAAAACGTTGTGTAATTACAATCATGTCATCATAAGAGAGAAAATGCTGAATGATAAATTCATTAAGGAAATTGCTTGACATTTAAACGCGCGTGGACACTATCGGCCCTCATAAAGGTATGCCCCTTTTCGAGATATCGTATTACTACTGAATTTGGTCCCCAAACTTGGTTGACGCACCAAGCCATCGCGGTAAATAGTGTCCAGTTTTTGTTTTGCGCAGTGCAGTTGTCTGCCCAAAATATTATTCTATCTTTCCCGCAAGTGTTTATACATTTGATGTAAGCTGAGGCTACGTTTTGTGCCAGTCTACCAGCTATGGCTTCATGCCACAGAACAACCATATCATTGCCCCCACCAAAACTTGCAAAAGTTTTATTAAAAACAACCAGGCGAGATACGAAGAAATGTTCTTTAGTCGTAAGTTTTGGCAATAAAACTACTTTCTGCATATCAACTGCAAATATTTCACTATTATCCGGTATCGGATCGTTATTATCTGCTTGATATTTTAATCTAGCAATACGCGCGTTTTCTAGATGGACACTTCCTACTTTACATTCCTCACAACATTCCTCTTTATGGGCATCGTTTTCAGTTTCTGCTAACTTATGGGCATTGTATTTTACACATACGTCGCATTCATCTTGCGTAGGTGTTCCGAAACCAATATTTTCCGATTTAAAGACCCTTTGGTATGTTTCATAAGAAACTTCATTTTGTTCCTTATAGTCTCGCCACATCAAACGTATATTTAAATTTGGGTCAAGATATCTCTTATGTGGGGCGTGTTCACGGTTATAGTGACTGATTTGAGGATTGTAGGACATAATGTGCTCAAGGATAGACTGTTTATTCTTTTTGTTGGGCGGTGCTGACTGACCACGTTTGTCTTTTATGAGATTTCTGATATTGCCATCCTTGCTTTTTTCTTTTATTTTTACAAATTCCATAATACTAGAATCTGACTTTAATCCAAGGCAGCTTAAAAACATAGTCTTGCACACTTTGACTTTTATAGTGTCCTTTGGTAAATTGAAAAGTTTCTTGTATAATCTGATTTTGAGCCAGATGGTTCAGATCTACGACGAACTACAGGATTTACAAATATATGTCCGTCAAACCATAAGCGCCTTTGCTCAAATGTCAAACTCCAGTAACTTTTGTTTATGTAAATTCGCTGTTCCTTGGTAAACTTTTCGGCACATTTCAGGCGGCACGAGTCTTTGCATGGGGGCAATAATGAGTATTTCTGTTGGTAAAATTCTGTCTTTTCTTCTTCTGTTCGACGTCGCTTCCTGAAATAAAAATGAAGCCAAAAAAAAAAAAAAAAAATACGTGAGTGCCTTTTCCATTCTGTACGACCATTTATGAAGAAAATGACTTTATGAAAGTATTATGATTTTTTTGAATTTTTTCAAGATTTTTTTTGTGGAAAGGGTAATTTTCAGTATCATTGCAAACCCCACGAGAGTGATTTTTCACAGCCCCCCCCCCCCGCTACGAACCTCTACCTTATTTGTCCTCATCATACCAAGTGCCCCCTCGCCCCCCCCCCCCCACCCCTGGAATTTTCATACCATTTGAGATTCGAATTGTCTCCTCAAGAAACATCTTTTTTTTCTTTAATTACGAAAGACCTCTACGTTTCATGCATAGGAACGTTATGTCAACGTTATGTCAAATAAGAAATGCGCTAGTGCAAACCACATCGCCACAGAGCTTTAAAAAACTGCACCAACAGTTGTACTGCCGGCCGGTATTTTTTTTAACAGGGATTTTGTACTTCGGTGTATAACTTTTTTTTGCCAGAAGCAGTTTACTTAAGTTAAAAAAAATAAATTTTAGAAGTTTTTTTAACACTCTCATGCATAAAAAAAAGTTAACAATTTTACAGAAAATTGGTTTGTATATCTAAAATGTTTCTTACAAAGAAGGCTGCTGTTGATTGTGCAAACCACGTGCAAGTTCAGGCTCAGGCTGTAGGTCGTCATTTTCTAACTGATTATCATTTTCTGTACGCTCCTTTTCCGACTGTGTGTCAGTTGAATCATCCGGGTCAATCAAGTTTTCGTGCAGATAATTTACAGCTTGTTCTCTTTCGTCAAGAGGTTCAAGAGATAATCCATCTTCGGTACTCTTCTCGTAAGATTCAAACACTGTTTGATCTGAAAAGCACAGTCCCGAATCCGTGTCGCCTTTAACCGTCTGAGAATCAATGTTTTCCTTATTTTCTGTGTCGAAGTTCATATCCTTAGCATTGCTCAGTATTTCCAGAAACTCGTTGTTTATGTTATTTTCCATTTCGGTGTGTCTTCATATCGAAAATGCACAAAAAAGGTTACAACAAATTTCCTGTTTTGAAAAACGTGTTTCATAAACATGGTCACATGATTTTCATCACATTACCTGAATGCAGCCATCGGATTGGCTCTTGGAATTACTTGGTATTTCCTGTAAATATTTATCAATTTATAGGAACATAAAGCACTCTTCCAAAACTGACGTTTTCAATTTGTCACTTTGTATATCTCGGAATTGCAACACAATGCGCCCATATGATAAAATGTTTTCTCCTGACTAATAATGCGCTCTTGATAGAAATTATCAAAATTTGGAGTTACATCATTCTTCCATACAACGGCAGATCTGTTTTCATGATTATGATTCATGATTCACGGCTGGTATCAAATATTTCGTGAAGTATTTCATAAAATATTTCCCTATAAAAGTTAAAAAAATCATATTTTTGAAATTTTTAAATAAGAAATAAGTTGAATATGGAGATATCACATTTGCATTACATTGTACACTCCTTGCATAAACATAATGGACAGCACCTTATCGCTCAAAAGGTTACAGAATTGTTGCCACTGTAACTGTTCCCTCCGTTTTCTTTGTCATTTCTTTGTATGTGCAAATATTAAAAACATTAATATAAGCAAAGACTATAAACTACTAAGATATGACACTCCCTATACAGCCTATATATCCAGCTGATTCCAGCGCCCCTAGTGGAAGAGTTGCAAACAGCGAAAAATAGCTGTCAAATTGGTTGGTAGGTCGGATGGTTCTGTAACTTTTGATACATGTCACGTGATTAGGGCAGGCGTATGACGTCGTTACGTAAAAATCTTGTGTGCAAAATTTATCAGCCGCTGAACATCGGAGAAAGTTGAAACTTGGTGAGATTGTTGCTTGGTGGGTCTGAAAGTCTGTAGTATTTTTTGCGAGTACAACGAACGAATGCGGCGTATGACGTCATCACGTAATATATATATATATATATATATATATATATATATATATATATATATATATATATATATATATAGAAGTGTACCTCCAGCAATACGGGGACCATTTTTGCTAAAAAACCAGTATTAGGGAGACCAAAAATTTAGGGAGACCAAAAGTAGGTCTCCTTAATTCTTAGCGTGTTTAAACGTTAGGAAACAACTCAGCAAACAAAAAACGAATGATTTTATGGCATAGCGAATATAACATACTTTGGTTTAAAATTAAATTTGTTTGTTGAAACTTGATAACAAGCTTTCAATTTGATCCTAAACTTTATACCTTGTATAAACATTAGTGCCAAAAAATCAGCTTTAAGGAGACCGGGGAAAACTGCCATTTTTATTTAAGATCCGCTATATATTATGTATTTAAAAATATTATAGCAACCAGTATTTTTTTCCTTAACTGCTCAACATGCTTATACATGGTTTAGCACGAAATTGAAGAAAAGGATAATTTAGCACTGTAAACAGGCATTTTTTCAAAGAAACGAACACTTGAGAGCAAGATGCATTGTGACGTAATAAACATTATGACGTAATGAAACGTATCCCTACTTTATATATATATATATAGTGTGTAAACCGACTTACGGGGACTATGCTTCACACTTATACAAAACACTTCAAAGGCCATTTTTTTATATTCATTACTCTTTTTTGCCTACCAAAATGATTTCTAAGGAATGTAAAATAACATTTAGCACTTTTTTGTCTTAATAATATAAAAATCTTGCACATATTCATGAAAAATATATGGTCTCCTTATTGCTGGTTGTATATTTCTGGGTGTATAAACCGACTTAAGGCGACCATATATACAACTTGAAGAGACATTTTGTTTATCATTAATTACTACTTCAATTCTTTTCTTTCCGAAGTAATGTTACAGAGTTTAAATGTCACGTAACAATATTTTAACCAGAAACATGAAGCATCTTGCACATATTTGCATGCTAAGTAGAACTAAATGGCACAGTCATTGGTAATATGTGCATAGTGTCATCTCTCAAGGCTGTCGTACATACGTATAACTTATACACAATGCATATACATAACAAATAACAATAATAATAAACATAGGTTTAAAATAAATCTTCAAAAACACCCAACTAGTAGCAAAATATGCTACTTTGGGAGACCAAATATACAGAGCATTAAACCACACACTTACGGAGACCCGGGAAATTCCGTGGTTTTAGCCAGGTCGCCTAAAATGCCAAGGAAAATCTAGAAAAAATACGTAGACCAACTTTTTTGTTTATTTTTTGCTACTTAATATGACAAGAAGAAAAAATCACACCCATTATCTACAACGTATAGGAACATTTTTTGGTAATTTTTGTCTTTCTAAACTCAAAGGTAAAAAATATACAAATGGTCTCCCTAAGTGCTATATTAAAGGCATGGTCTCCCTATGACTGGCTTTAGATCTATATATATATATCTATATATATATATAAACAGGGTTCGCGTTGGCGGGGTTTTTGTCCACTTTTTGGGCATTTTTTACGAAATGACTCACATTTTCGGAACCCACCGAGTCACTGTGACTCATATTTTTAAAACCCACAGAGTCACACCTTGGAAAGAAAACATATTGTAATAATTAAATTAATTATAATATTTTTTGCAGTGAAAAAGTCAGCCCAATGTCAAAATTATACACACCACTTTTTCGTTTTTTTGGGTCATTATATAACCATCGAACACCTCTTAAGGTGTCTTTTCGAAGTAAATTGCGCCAGTCTAACTAAGTTGCATTTCAGTGTTTCTCCATTCAAAAGAAAAACCGCTATTTTCACGTTTGATTTACATGATTTTTTATTTTATAAGCTTCAAGTTTAATTCAATGTGTTTCCGTCACAGCCATTTAATGAGATGAAAGTGACAAAACATCATTAAAACAACGTCAAGAAATCGTCTCTCTGATGACCGACTGGATCAAATTCTTCGTGTGTCCGTAAATGGTCCCGATTTTGAATCCTTTAGCAAGAAATTTCAGGGAAATCAGAAGCCGGTTAAAGTAAAATATGGAACTAAAAAAAACGAACGTATTTTCGCGAATTTCTTAGAGATTTGCTTTTGTTGTTCGATTAGCACACTGCAACAGTTTGAGTTAAACGAGTAGATTAGCTATTGACCTGCTTAAACGAATTATTTGTCAATGAAGTCGCAATCTGTTTTATCATTCCAGTATTATTCATAATTGGAATCCAATTTTTTCCGAAGCACAGTATTTAATTTCGGATTTCAAATTATAGCATAGCCATTGCATAATTGTGTTCAGGGTACTCATAGCAATTACGTTTGTTTTTAAAAGCGTTCAGCTGTTTCAACGTTAAAAAAATAATCAAGTTTAAAAGAAAGAGCGCCCTTGGGGGAGGGGGCATGGGATGGGTGGGGATCAAGATGGGGGGGGGGGTAGAGGTGTCGTTGCAGGATGTTGTGACTCAGCTTCTGGACCCAACTGAGTCACACTTTCCTTTTTGACTCACTTTCTGAGAACCCAGTGCGAACCCTGATTATATATATATATATATATATATATATATATATATATATATATATATATATATATATATATATATATATATATATATATATATATATATATATATATATATATATATATATATATAAGATCTTGTGTCTGATTAATGCAGGTGTATGACGTCATTACGTAACAATCTTGTGTGCGAATTTTCTCAGCTGCTGAACATCGAAGAAAGTTGAAACTATGTGGGATTGTTGCGCGGAAAGACCGGAAGAAGCGAATATTTTTTTTTGCGAGTGGAACGAGCGAATGCGGCATGTCGTCATCGCGTAAAATATGTATATATTGCGAACCAGATTTTGTATGCATAATATCTGGACAACGAAAACTCATATCGACTTAAAATTTATAGGAATATTCCTTGGTTCAGTCAGACGAACTTTTGACGGGTAAAAAATTATCTGTTGTTAAGCAAAATATATCGACATCGGAAAGTCAGATCGACTTTAATTTTGGTGTACTTATTCCTCGGATAAGTAGCACGTTTTTGGTTGAACATTATTAAACTCGTATAGAGAATCACGAAAGGTGTCTAAGGTCAACATTCCACCCCGCCTGCCCATTTTTTGGCTCCTTTGTTAACTATGCTTAGCTGTTCACTACACTGGTGATTTCAACGTTTTTCTGGAAGATTCTCGAGTGTTCCTGCATTCTTCAGACTTCAAAACAGTAACAGCATTACTGTCGATCCGTTGCTATTTGTTAGTGCCTGAAATTGAGCTTTTTGTGCGTTTCTTATGTACGGCTGTTGTGTAACATACCACTCAGTCAGGGGTCAGTGTCAGTTGTGGTGCATGATGAAATCGTTATCTACGAGGCCATGGAATGTTATTGTCTTATTTATAGGGCTAGGCAGGTCCATCTATTGAATTTTTTCATCGCATACTTCATTCGGTTGCTGAGGTGTTCTGTATATTGGAGCTATTTTGTATCGATTAGCATTGTTTGTAGAAGTATCTTTTGCTATTAAAGTGGGCCATCTGATATCATGTGTTGTGAGAAGCAGCTCATCAGTTTGGCACTGAAATGCCTCCCCCTTCTCCCACCGTGGGGCGTCATCTGATGCGCAGTTATGAAGAATGCCTTTCTAGTGCGTTTTGGCCGATGGGATGGTCAGAGTTGCGTTTAGAGTCGGATCTACATTATAAAGCTGGAGAGGATTTGGGGGCGTGTGGAGGATGATGGTTAGCAAAAAATCCAGACCACCTTCAAGACCTGGATAAAAAGATATTAAGTAAGACCCGTTTGTCGTTACCCCTTTCAGATTCGGGTAAAAAGACGTGCGGTAAAAACCTGCCTGTCTTGACCACCTTCCAGACCCGGATAAAAAAGTAACTTGTAGTAAAGCTATTGTAGTGACCACTTCAGATCTGGATTAGTAGCGCCGACTGTAAAACCCCTTTTAGCTACCACCTTCCAGACTCGGATGAAAAAAGACGCCCATTTATATCTGTTTAGTGTCCAACATCTCTTTTGTTTATTTTGAATTGTTTTACAATGAATTATGGTTATGTTTGCAGAAATTAATATTTTATTTCAGTAATTAAAAAAAACATGGATTTCTTTGGTTTGGATAATGGGTTTAGTCGGGGAGACATTTGATTTGTTTACAAGGACAAGAAACTAAGTAGTATCGATTGAAAGTGTATAAAATAAGCCCATACTCTTATGTTTGGTGTGCACTTGCAGCTCTAGTTATTATTATTATTATTTTTTTTTGAAGGAGGGGTGTAATTTTATCGATAATTTTTGCGGTATTAATCTGTCACTTCACTTCACAAACGTAAGCTAAATTTTCGGGATGTTTTTGACGCACCCTGAACGCATATTGGAACAAATAAAAACACCAGGGAATCACTTAAAAAGGATTATCATGTATAAATTCCTTTTGAAAAGTTAAAAAATGCATACGTACTCACCAGGCTTAACTCTCCCCCCAGTACGCAGTGCGTACACACTGGCTCAGATCCCCCTCGCTACGTACGTACTTTATGGGCGGCTTCAAAGGTAATTTCGTCAACATTTCGTGTAGCATTCATTTTTTAAGTAATTGGCTTTTTATTTTAACCAAAAATAAAATTGCTTTTTTACGTTTCAGATTTACATCCATGCAACGGCAAACTTTTCAACAGAAATCCGAGACATTTGTTGGTTCATGGGACAGTACTGTTTCAATACATTGCGCCTGCTTCCTTTTCCATGTTCTTCAATTATTTCTTACTTGCGCTCTGGGTCCATATTTGGAAGATATTTGACCTTAAATTATATGTTAAGATAGATATTGGAAACAATTGACTGTAGAATCTTTCAAAATTAACGTACTTTTGCAATGTTTGAAAAATGGTTATAAAGTATATAATGAATCATACAATGTGTGGATAGCGGAAAGGTTACATTTGTAAAATATTCTAAGATTGTTCACTATTGTATCGTGTCTCTAATTTTTAAATTGCAAATTATTTATATGTCGGGCAAGTCTACGACTTGTAAGGGTAGTATGAAGTGTTGCGAGCGGCCGTTCGTCTATTTTGTTTTCTTGACAGTGGTGCTATAAAAGCTTTAACCTTATTGTAAGAGTAGTTGCAATATTGTAAAGTTAACTAAAGAAAAGCATTTTAAACGTTTTTTTTTAATTAACGTACTAAGGTATAGCATAGTAAAAAAAAAACTGCTATATATATATATATATATATATATATATATATATATATATATATATATATATATATATATATATATGTGTGTGTGTGTGTGTGTGTGTGTGTGTGGTACACACCGGAGAGACAACTCCGTTAAGCCGTTCAGAGCATTGGGAAATCGCACCTCTCCTATAATAAAAATAAAATAAAAAATGTAAAATAAACATAAATTTGAAAAAAGAAAAAATATGTTTGGAAAAAAATGAAATAGGAGAAGTTGGGGTGTCCGGCTCGCGGCATGTAAAAGCGTTATTTGTTGAACGTATTTTACAAAAATGTGTCGCTTCTTATAATTTTGATGTGATTGACGTGTTATTTTGAAAGTTGATGTCCGAAAAAGGAATTGTTTTTGTTTAAAAGCGGGAACCAGAGTAGAAACAAAACGTTGTCCATAGCATTTTGTATTTTAATGACTTTAAAAAAAAATAACCTTTATAACTTAGCCGACTACCAGTCTTCTTAACTTTCAAATATTCCAACTGTTTCAACTATTGTATCGTGTCTCCAATTTTTAAATTGCAAATTATTTATATGTCGGACAAGTCTCTCACTTGTAAGGGTAGTATGAAGCTTTTCGAGCAGCTGTTCGTCTAATTTTCTTGACAGTGGTGCTATGAAAGCTTTAAAATATTGTAAGAGTAGTTGCAATATTGTTAAGTTAACAAAGAAAACTATTTTAAACTTTTTTAAATTAACGTACTAAGCTTTAGCATAGTCAAATAAAAACCTTTATATATATATATGTGGTACAACCCGGAGATACAAGTCCGTGAAGTCTGTCAGAGCATTGGGAAATCGCACTTCTCCTATAATAAATAATATAAAAAATGTAAAATAAAAATAAATTTGAAAAATGAAAAAATACTTTTGGAAAAAAATGAAATAGGAGAAGTTGGGGTGTCCGGCTTGTGGTATGTAAAAGCGTTATTTGTAGTGCGTATTTTACAAAAATGTATCGCTTCTTATAATTTTGATGTGATTGACGTGTTATTTTGAAGGTTGATGTCCGAAAAAAGGAATTATTTTTGTTTATAAGCAGAAACCAGAGTAGTGAACAAGAAATAAAATGTTGTCCATAGCATTTTGTATTTTAATGACTTTAAGAACATGATCTTTACAACTTAGCCGACTACCAGTCCTCTTAACTTTCAGCTATTCCAACCTGCCCTATCGTGTGTGCACCGCCCCTCCCTATCTAATCCCCACCTCACCCCCTTACAAAAAACTTTTGTATCAATTAAACAAACTGTCATTTCAGGGCACCATTACGGTTGTTTTATTTGTAAGCGTCTCAAGCTCTCAAAACGCATAAGAAAGACTGGTTGGGCAAATTGACTTTAAGAATTTTCTAACTTTTACTTCATTTGCCAATCACTAAACAGTTACAGTTGATGACATGTTTCATCTACACACAACTAAAACGCAAATACATAAAAAGCTTAATTTTTAAAGGAGGGTTGGTGGTTGGAAGGGTCGCTCATTTAGAGGATGACCAGTAGGAAAACGATGGTTCTGGAACAGGAAGTGACGTCACAGGTGTTCCTGAACCACCATGGGGTTTCTGGAACAGCTTTGGATAAAGTGCGCGCCTGTTTGAATGACGTCATAATGATGACGTCATAATGATTCTGGTTAAGCTTTGGGTGCAAGAAAGCCAGTCTTTACAAAAAAAGCCCCACCGGGTTTATTTGCACACATATAGTGTGTTCAAATAAGCACCCCCCCCGTTCATTCAGCCCCCCCCCCCCCACTGTACATACCATTTTCCGTTCTCGGTGATCCTGCTAGAAATATATATGGGTTGTTTAGGTCTGCGTGCGTGTTTTTCACCTTTGCTTGGTTAAAGACAAGAAACAATAAGAGAACATTTATATGAAAAAGTGCTTTTATTTGTTATTCTTTGGTCAAACTGCTTGTAACACTTCATGGGTCTAAATACTTAGCCCATTCTACCGCGGCATTTTGGCAACCTTGAACCTGAGGGCCTTTTCTCAGGTTTTGCGTACGAGCAGTGAGATATAGTAATGGGGGATAAGATTCTTCTGATTGGCAAGAAGTAAGATTAAATATTTAACCCATTCTACCGCGACATTTTGGCAACCTTCAATGAGGACCTTTCTGAGGTCTCCGTACGAGCAGAGAGATATAGTAATGGGGGATAAGATTCATCTGTTGTATTTTTTTTTCAATTTATATTAGTAAAACTTCTATATTGGTCAAACTTCAGCAGAAATGTGGTGTGTACCTTTCTGTTCTTATACTCTCTATTCTAATATTCTCGTAAATATTTATGTCTCTCTCAGACCAAAGGGAGACATGTAGTGTTTGTACCTTCTGCGTGTGTGTATGTGTGTGTATGTGTGTGTGTGTGTGTGTGTCAATCTGTTGTATCCAAAGTGTTGTGTGCAAGATATCTCGAGAACGAAACTTCAAACTTAATCGATTTATTCCCTGGTAAGGTGGGACGGTTCTATCAACTTTTGACGCATGATACGTGATTAGGGCAGGTGTATTACGTTATTACGTAAAAATCTTGTGTTCGAAATTTCTCAGCTACTGAACATCGGAGAAAGTTAAAATTTGGTGGGATTTTTGCTTGGTTGGTCCGAAAGACGCTGTAGATTTTTTAGCGATTAGAACGAACGAATGCGGCGTTTGACGTCATCACGTAATATATGTATATATTTTGAACAAGATCTTGTGTGCAAAATATCTCGATTACGGAAAGTCCTATCGACTTCAAATTTTATATGGATATTCCACACTTGGTGGGATTATTGCTGGTAGATACGAAAGAAACTTGAAATATTTTTCGCGAGTAGAACGAACGAATGCATCGTATGACGTCATCGCGTAAAATTTGTATATTTCGAACCAGATCTTATATGTATAATATCTCGATAACGCAAAGTCATATCGACCTAAAATTTTATATGGATATTCCTTGGTTTAGTCAAACGACTGTTTCAATTTTTGACGGGTAAAAAATTATCTGTTGTTAAGCAAAATATCTCGAACTCGGAAAGTCAGATCGACTTTAAGTTTGGTGTAGTTATTCCTCGGAGAAGTCGCACGGTTCTGTTAAACATTATTAAACTCGTATAGAGAATCAAGAAAGGTGCATAACGTCCCCACCGCCTCCTATTTTTTTTTTGCTGGTTGGTTATCTAAGCATAGGTGTTAACTTCGCTGGGGATTTCTGTGTTTTCCGGAAGATTCTCGAGTGTTCTTGCATTCTTTAGAAAGCTTGAGAACAGTAACAGCATTACTGTCGGTATTTGTTTGTGCCTGAAATTTAGCTTTTTGTGCGTTTCTCATCTACGGCTTTTGCGTAACATGGTCTTCAGTCAGGGGTCAGTGTCAGTTGTGGTGCATGACGGAATCGTTATCTACGAGTTCAAGGAATGCTATTGTCGTATTATAGGTCTAAGCAGATCTAGCTATTGATTTTTTCGCACATACTTGATTCTGTTGCCAAGGTGTTTTTAGGAGCTATATATAGGAGCAAGTTTGAATCGATTAGCATTGTTTGCAGAAGCGTTTTTTACTATTAAAGTAGCTCATCTGATATCTTGTGTTATGAGACGCAGCTCACCATTTTGGCCTCGAAATGCCTCCCCCTTCTCCCACCAGGTGCGTCATCTGATGCGCACTTATGAAGAATTCCTTCCCATTACTATTCGAGACATGGTACTCTATCATGCCTGTAACTACACTTGGGGTACAGACCGTTACTGTTGCCTTGGGTGAAAGGGTTTAGAGTTGTGTTTTAGTCGGACCTACAGTAAAAAGCTCGTAGAGGGGGGTTCGTGTGGAGGATGATGGTTAGCAAAAAAATCCCGACCACCTTCAAGACCTGGATGAAAGGAGGTAAAGTAAGAACCGTTTGTTGTGACATCTTCCAGATTCGGGTGAAAAGGCGTACGGTACAACCTGCCTGTCTTGACCGACTTCCAGACCCGGATAAAAATGTAACGTAAAGTAAAATCACTAAAATGACCAACTTCAGATCTGGGCCTACACTAAAACCCCTTTCAGCGACCACCTTCCTGACTCGGATGAAAAAAAGATGTCCATTTATATCTGTTTTAGTGACCACCATCTGTTTGGTTTATTTTGAGTTTTTTACAATGAATTAAGGTTATGTTTGCAGAAATAAATGATTTATTTCAGTATTAAAGAAGTATTTTTTTTTTGGGGGGGGGGGTGATGGGTTTAGTCGGGAGACATTTGTTGTTGTTTACAAAAACAAGAAATGAAGTAAGTATCGATTGAAAGTGTATAATATTAGCCTGTACTCATGTTTTGTGTGCACCGGCCGCTTGTATATAAAGCTATGTTTAAAGACTTTCTCATCATTTGAAAGGTGTATGTTGAACCGAAAGGATGCATAAATGCAACATTTGTTCGAAATCTTACAATTGGTCACAAAGTCTTAAAAGGCACTTAAAGGATGCTCACACTTCAGAAGGAGAATTGAAGATAGATATGAAAAACCCTTTAAAACACCCTTCAATGAAATTTTAGATGAGTCTTCTATGGAAAGTCAAAGCGTCAACATGGATGAAAAGAATGCACATGCTTGTACAGAATGTGGTACATTATGCAACAGCGAAGAAGCTTTCTTCAAACATATGGAGCAGTGTGGAGAGGGTGTTGATGACAGGAGCTCTGAAAGTGAGTCAGAAACCAACTCTGCAAGTGAGTCAGAAATAGACTCTGCAAATGAGTCAGAAATAGACTCTATTTGGTATGATATGGTTCAAGAAGGTATAACAGACATTGGAGTCCGTTTGTCTTGACTTTTACATGCGCTTCTCGGGTTACAACAAGCCATTGATACAAAAGCTCCGATTTAGTCTTTGCCCTATTATCAAGTAACATTATTTTTTTATACCAGTGAAGACCCTTTTTGGCCTTTTCTTTTTTTTTTTTTTTACTTTCTCCAGACCCATCGCTACAGGCAATGAACCTACACATTTGACATTTCCAGCATAAGCGTGCTATTATCTGTTTCCTAGGTCACTGGGTTGTGCCAACGCGCTCAAAATGAGTAAGCTTGGACGAGAGAAAACAGTGCCCTGCAACATAGCAGTGGCCGGTATAACACATACCTCCCCCCACCCCTCACCCCCCGCACGAGACGATTTATGTCAGTGGCCGGTATAACACATACCTCCTCCACCAATGCCCCACCCCCGCGAGACCACTTATGCCAGTGGCCGGTATAACACATACCTTGATTAGCGGGGGGTAGGGATTGGGTGTGTTGGTAAGCGGGAGGGGGGATTGGGTGTGTTGGTGTGCGTGGGTTTTGTGTTTGCGTTTGTGTACCTACAGCACAGGAATACGCAAAATTGAAATACACTAAAGTCTCTACTAACAAACATCGAGACGTCGTGTGGAAAAAAGTACACATCTCCAGCACCCTACCCCTCCCCACCGTCCTAACCCCCTCCCAACCTTCACACCCTACAAGTACGGCGCGAGGGGGGACATGGGGGTAACAAAATACAAGACCTCAAAGCGCGTGCCGATTCGCTGCTAGGGTCGCCGCCGGGAGTCGTCGCCAGCCAGTACTTGCCAGGGTATGGGAAGGGTTGAGGGCATGGAAGAGGGTGAGGGTATCGGGGAGGGGTAAGGCTATGGGGAGGGTGAGGGTATCGGGAGGGGCGAAGGTATCGGGGTGGGGGCATGGAGAGAGACGAGGTAAAGGGAATGGGTGAGGATATGGGGAGTGATAAAGATACGGTTAGGGGTATGGGGGAGGCTGAGGGCATGCATGGGAGGAGCAAGGGTATGGCTTCTCCTCCCCCACCCTCCCCCGCGACCCCCGATATCCGAATCAAGTTTTTCTCTTAAATAATGCGCAAATTTCCGACTTATTAAATGCGGCTAAAAATGCAGCTTGTTATGTCTAAACAGAACAAATCGAGAAATTCCCAGATCCAAACAGACCCCGCTAACCGGGAAACTGTTTTCAAAGTTATACCTCTGGCAGGCGTTTTAAGTCCCTATATACTCTCTATGAACTGTCATTGAAACACAACACACATAGAACCCAGACAGCAAGAGGCAGTCTTCAAAACAATCCCAACATTTAACGCCGCATCGAGCTTCTTTAACATCCACTCTTTGGGAATCGTGTGAGCTTAAGAAGTTCCTCCTTCAATTAACAGATGGCATCTTTGTGCACAATATAGTAAACACGGTGAACAAAATAGCAGTTGCATCTGACAGAAAAATACACTACCATTTAAGGTTTCAATTACAAAAAGCGAAGCAGAAATAGAGTGTTGCTTTTGTGGAACACAAGATGATTGTTTTCATAGAAATCACTACAAAGTTGCAGTTTTTATAAGGGGTGACTGTAATAGCTTTTAAAGCCCCACCCCCTTGTCCTTGCTCTGTTTTCAGTCGCTGCATGGAGTCAAGTTGTTGGCGTTTGCTTTACACAGTCAATATTCGCCACTTTTCAAGGTATTTGATTTAAAGAGAAAACCGAAAGTCAGTTGTTTGTGCTTGTGTTTTCTAAACTGATGAACGAGGAACAAAAAAATCACATAGTGATAACTTAATTTATCTAAGTGGTCTTTTGTGGAATAGTTTTTTTCTATGAGATCATACAAAGCCAACTTGCGGAGCTTATAAGTTCGATTAAGACAAAAACATTTATTGTGGCTCAAGTGGTCTGAACTTTACTCGAATGATTTTACTCGAAACATTGTCAAACAAACATGGATGTTAGATTAAGATCCTGCAAAAATATTTAATTTAATTGGTGTTGCTCAAGTGTTATTTTTAAAGGACATCTGAGTTTGATTAAGATCATAATAACTCACCTTAGCTCGACTGACTTTTTTTCCAAACAAGCGAATTTGAATAACATTATTAAAAGACGGAAGTAAGTTGCTTGAGTGGTCTTTCAGAAAAGAAATTTCAGCCAGATTATGTGATTTTAAATTAGGAAAAATTTCGTTAATAAACGAACTAATAATGATAACAACGTTCTCTCAAGTGGTCTTTTTGCGAAATAGTTATTTTCTATGAGATCATAGAAAGTAAACTTGGCCTGAGTGGTCTTTTTGAAGAAAAGTTACTTTCTATTGGATCTTCAAGACTGGAGTGGTCTTTTGCGGAGCTTGTAAATTAGATTAAGATGCTCCAAAACCTTTAATTTCATTGCTGTGGTTCAAGCAGTATTTTTGAAAAATAGTTGAAAGTGATAAAGATCACAAAAACTGATTTCAGCTAGATAATGTGTTTTTAAAATTAGGTAAAATATCGCTAATAAATGAAAAGATAATGATAACTGACGTAAGTTGTCTCAAGTGGTCTTTTGCGGAATAGTTATGTTCTATGAGATCCTTAAAAATCTTAACTGGCTCGGGTGGTCTTTGTGGGGCTTGCAAATTAGATTAAGATCTCCAAAAACATTTGGTATTGCTCAAGCTTCTCGAGTGACTTTTTGCAAACAGGTAAATATGATTTACATTCTGAAAAAAGCTAGTCGCTTTGAAAAGGCCATTTGCAATATCTTTTATTTTCAATGATGGAATATGTGTTTTCAAATTAGGTAAAATATCGCTAATAAATGAACTAATAATGATAACTGAATTTGTCTCAAGTGGTCCTTTTTGCTGAATGGTTATTTTCGATGGGATACTCTAAAAAATTCACTAGACTCGAGTGGACTTTTACGTAGCAGATATTTTCTATGAAATCCTTATAAAAACTAAACTTGGTTCGAGTGGTCTCTTTGCGGAACTTGTAAGTTAGATTAAAATCCTCCAGAAACGTTAAGTATGGCTGAGGCAGTCTTTTTGCAGAATATTTACATTTTATTAAGATCATCAAAACTCCACTTGGCTCGAGTGAATTTTTTTGCAAAACAAGGAAATTTGACTGGCATGCTAAACCAACGCAAGTTGCTGTGAGTGGTCTTTTAGAAAAAAATGATATCAACGTGTTTTATTACTAGGTAAAATATCGCAAATAAATGAACTAAGATAATAATAACTTAAGTTGTATCAAGTGGTCTTTTTACGGAATTGTTACTTTCTATGAGATCCTTAAAAAACTCAACTTGGCTTGAGTGGTCTTTTCGCGGAACTTGCAAATTAGATTAAGATCGTCAAAAAAAAAACATTTGGCGTGGCTCAATTGGTATTTTTGCAGAATAGTCATATTTGATTAAGATCATAAAGCTAAACTTGGCTCGCGTGATTTCCTTCGCAAAACAGATAAATATGATTTACATTCTGAAAAAAGCTAGTCGCTTTGAATAGGCCATTGGCAATATTTTTATTTTCAACGAAGGAATATTTGTTTTCAAATTAGGTAAAATATCGCTAATAAATGAACTAATAATGATAACTGAATTTGTCTCAAGTGGTCTTTTTGCTGAATGGTTCGAGTGGTTTCTTTGCGGAACTTGTAAGTTAGATTAAAAGCTCCAGAAACGTTAAGTATGGCTGAGGCAGTCTTTTTGCAGAATATTTACATTTTATTAAGATCATCAAAACTCCACTTGGCTCGAGTGATTTTTTTTTTGCAAAACAAGGAAATTTGACTGACATGGTAAACAAACGCAAGTTGCTGTGAGTGGTCTTTTAGAAAAAAATGATATCAACGTGTTTTATATTAGGTAAAATATCGCAAATAAATGAACTAAGATAATAATCACTGTAGTTGTATCAAGTGGTCTTTTTACGGAATTGTTACTTTCTATGAGATCCTTAAAAAACTCAACTTGGCTCGAGTGGTCTTTTCGCGGAACTTGCAAATTAGATTAAGATCATCAAAAAAAAAAAAAAGACATTTGGTGTGGCTCAAATGGTTTTTTTGCAGAATAGTCATATTTGATTAAGATCATAAGGCTAAACTTGGCTCGCGTGATTTCCTTCGCAAAACAGTTGAATATGATTTACATTCTAGAAAAAAGCTAGTCGCTTTCAATAGGCCATTGGCAATATTTTTATTTCAACGAAGGAATATGTGTTTTCAAAAAAAAAAAAAAAAAAAGTTTAGCCTTATGATCTTAATCAAATATGACTATTCTGCAAAAATACCATTTGAGCCACACCAAATGTTTGTTTGTTTTTTTTTCTTGATGATCTTAATCTAATTTGCAAGTTCCGCGAAAAGACCACTCAAGCCAAGTTGAGTTTTTAAGGATCTCATAGAAAGTAACAATTCCATAAAAAGACCACTTGATACAACTAAAGTTATTATTATCTTAGTTCATTTATTTGCGATATTTTACCTAATATTAAACACGTTGATATCATTTTTTTTCTAAAAGACCACTCACAACAAAGTGCGTTTGTTTAGCATGCCAGTCAAATTTCCTTGTTTTGCAAAAAAATTTACTCGAGCCAAGTGGAGTTTTGATGATCTTAATAAAATGTAAATATTCTGCAAAAAGACTGCCTCAGCCATACTTAACGTTTCTGGAGGATTTTAATCTAACTTACAAGTTCCGCAAAGAGACCACTCGAACCAAGTTTAGTTTTTATAAGGATTTCATAGAAAATATCTGTTACGCAAAAGACCACTCGAGTCTAGTGAATTCTCTAGAGTATGCCATCGAAAATAACCATTCAGCAAAAAGGACCACTTGAAACAAATTCAGTTATCATTATTAGTTCATTTATTAGCGATATTTTACCTAATTTGAAAACACATATTCCATCATTGAAAATAAAAATATTGCCAATGGCCTATTCAAAGCGACTAGCTTTTTCAGAATGTAAATCATATTTACCTGTTTTGGGAAGGAAATCACGCGAGCCAAGTTTAGTTTTATGATCTTAATGAAATATGACCACTCTGCAAAAAAACCATTTGAGCCACACCAAATGTCTTTTTTTTTTTTGATGATCTTAATCTAATTTGCAAGTTCCGCGAAAAGACCACTCAAGCCAAGTTGAGTTTTTTAAGGATCTCATAGAAAGTAAAAAAAAAAAGACATTTGGTGTGGCTCAAATGGTTTTTTTGCAGAATAGTCATATTTGATTAAGATCATAAGGCTAAACTTGGCTCGCATGATTTCCTTCGCAAAACAGTTGAATATGATTTACATTCTGAAAAAAAGTTAGTCGCTTTGAATAGGCCATTGGCAATATTTTTATTTTCAACGAAGGAATATGTGTTTTCAAATTAGGTAAAATATCGCTAATAAATGAACTAATAATGATGGTCTTTTGCGTAACAGATATTTTCTATGAAATCCTTATAAAAACTCAACTTGGTTCGAGTGGTCTCTTTGCGGAACTTGTAAGTTAGATTAAAATCCTCCAGAAACGTTAAGTATGGCTGAGGCAGTATTTTTGCAGAATATTTACATATTATTAAGATCGTCAAAACTCCACTTGGCTCGAGTGCTTTTTTTTTGCAAAACAAGGAAATTTGACTGACATGGTAAACAAACGCAAGTTGCTGTGAGTGGTCTTTTAGAGAAAAATGATATCAACGTGTTTTATATTAGGTAAATTATCGCAAATAAATGAACCAAGATAATAATAACTTTTTGCTGAATGGTTATTTTCGATGGCATACTCTAAAGAATTCACTAGACTCGAGTGATCTTTTTTGTAACAGATATTTTCTATGAAATCCTTATAAAAACTCAACTTGGTTCGAGTGGTCTCTTTGCGGAACTTGTAAGTTAGATTAAATCATCCAGAAACGTTAAGTTTGGCTGAGGCAGTCTTTTTGCAGAATATTTACATTTTATTAAGATCATCAAAACTCCACTTGGCTCGAGTGATTTTTTTTATTTGCAAAACAAGGAAATTTGACTGGAATGCTAAACAAACGCAAGTTGTTGTGAGTGGTCTTTTAGAAAAAAAATGATATCAACGTGTTTGATATTAGGTAAATTATCGCAAATAAATGAACCAAGATAATAATAACTTTTTGCTGAATGGTTATTTTCGATGGCATACTCTAAAGAATTCACTAGACTCGAGTGATCTTTTGTGTAACCGATATTTTCTATGAAATCCTTATAAAAACTCAACTTGGTTCGAGTGGTCTCTTTGCGGAACTTGTTAGTTAGATTAAAATCCTCCAGAAACGTTAAGTATGGCTGAGGCAGTCTTTTTGCAGAATATTTACATATTATTAAGATCATCAAAACTCCACTTGGCTCGAGTGATTTTTTTTTTGCAAAACAAGGAAATTTGACTGACATGCTAAACAAACGCAAGTTGCTGTGAGTGGTCTTTTAGAAAAAAAAATGATATCAACGTGTTTTATATTAGGTAAAATATCGCAAATAAATGAACTAAGATAATAATAACTTTAGTTGTATCAAGTGGTCTTTTAATGGAATTGTTACTTTCTATGAGATCCTTAAAAACTCAACTTGGCTTGAGTGGTCTTTTCGCGGAACTTGCAAATTAGATTAAGATCATCAACAAAAAAACAAACAAACATTTGGTGTGGCTCAAATTGTATTTTTGCAGAATAGTCATATTTGATTAAGATCATAAAGCTAAACTTGGCTCGCGTGATTTCCTTCGCAAAACAGGTAAATATGATTTACATTCTGAAAAAAGCTAGTCGCTTTGAATAGGCCATTGGCAATATTTTTATTTTCAACGAAGGAATATGTGTTTTCAAATTAGGTAAAATATCGCTAATAAATGAACTAATAATGATAACTGAATTTGTCTCAAGTGGTCTTTTTGCTGAATGGTTATTTTCGATGGGATACTCTAAAGAATTCACTAGACTCGAGTGGTCTTTTGCGTAACAGATATTTTCTATGAAATCCTTATAAAAACTCAACTTGGTTCGAGTGGTCACTTTGCGGAACTTGTAAGTTAGATTAAAATCCTCCAGAAACGTTAAGTATGGCTTAGGCAGTCTTTTTGCAGAATATTTACATTTTATTAAGATCATCAAAACTCCACTTGGCTCGAGTGAATTTTTTTGCAAAACAAGGAAATTTGACTGGCATGCTAAACCAACGCAAGTTGCTGTGAGTGGTCTTTTAGAAAAAAATGATATCAACGTGTTTTATATTAGGTAAAATATCGCAAATAAATGAACTAAGATAATAATAACTTTAGTTGTATCAAGTGGTCTTTTAATGGAATTGTTACTTTCTATGAGATCCTTAAAAACTCAACTTGGCTTGAGTGGTCTTTTCGCGGAACTTGCAAATTAGATTAAGATCATCAACAAAAAAACAAACAAACATTTGGTGTGGCTCAAATGGTATTTTTGCAGAATAGTCATATTTGATTAAGATCATAAAGCTAAACTTGGCTCGCGTGATTTCCTTCGCAAAACAGGTAAATATGATTTACATTCTGAGAAAAGCTAGTCGCTTTGAATAGGCCATTGGGATACTCTAAAGAATTCACTAGACTCGAGTGGTCTTTTGCGTAACAGATATTTTCTATGAAATCCTTATAAAAACTCAACTTGGTTCGAGTGGTCACTTTGCGGAACTTGTAAGTTAGATTAAAATCCTCCAGAAACGTTAAGTATGGCTTAGGCAGTCTTTTTGCAGAATATTTACATTTTATTAAGATCATCAAAACTCCACTTGGCTCGAGTGAATTTTTTTGCAAAACAAGGAAATTTGACTGGCATGCTAAGCCAACGCAAGTTGCTGTGAGTGGTCTTTTAGAAAAAAATGATATCAACGTGTTTTATATTAGGTAAAATATCGCAAATAAATGAACTAAGATAATTATGACTTTAGTTGTATCAAGTGGTATTTTTACGGAATTGTTACTTTCTATGAGATCCTTAAAAAACTCAACTTGACTTGAGTGGTCTTTTCGCGGAACTTGCAAATTAGATTAAGATCATGAAAAAAGCATGTGGTGTGGCTCAAATGGTATTTTTGCAGAATAGTCATATTTGATTAAGATCATAAAGCTAAACTTGGCTCGCGTGATTTCCTTCGCAAAACAGGTAAATATGATTTACATTCTGAAAAAAGCTAGTCGCTTTGAATAGGCCATTGGCAATATTTTTATTTTCAACGAAGGAATATGTGTTTTCAAATTAGATAAAATATCGCTAATAAATGAACTAATAATGATGGTCTTTTGCGTAACAGATATTTTCTATGAAATCCTTATAAAAACTCAACTTGGTTCGAGTGGTCTCTTTGCGGAACTTGTTAGTTAGATTAAAATCCTCCAGAAACGTTAAGTATGGCTGAGGCAGTCTTTTTGCAGAATATTTACATATTATTAAGATCATCAAAACTCCACTTGGCTCGAGTGATTTTTTTTCCAAACCAAGGAAATTTGACTGGCATGCTAAACAAACGCAAGTTGATGTGAGTGGTCTTTTAGAAAAAAAAATGATATCAACGTGTTTTATATTAGGTAAAATATCGCAAATAAATGAACTAAGATAATTATCACTGTAGCTGTATCAAGTGGTCTTTTTACGGAATTGTTACTTTCTATGAGATCCTTAAAAAACTCAACTTGGCTTGAGTGGTCTTTTCGCGGAACTTGCAAATTAGATTAAGATTATGAAAAAAGCATGTGATGTGGCTCAAATGGTATTTTTGCAGAATAGTCATATTTGATTAAGATCATAAAGCTAAACTTGGCTCGCGTGATTTCCTTCGCAAAACAGGTGAATATGATTTACATTCTGAGAAAAGCTAGTCGCTTTGAATAGGCCATTGGCAATATTTTTATTTTCAACGAAGGAATATGTGTTTTCAAATTAGATAAAATATCGCTAATAAATGAACTAATAATGATAACTGAATATTTTCTCAAGTGGTCTTTTTGCCGAATGGTTATTTTCGATGGGATACTCTAAAGAATTCACTAGACTCGAGTGGTCTTTTGCGTAACAGATATTTTCTATGAAATCCTTATAAAAACTCAACTTGGTTCGAGTGGTCTCTTTGCGGAACTTGTTAGTTAGATTAAAATCCTCCAGAAACGTTAAGTATGGCTGAGGCAGTCTTTTTGCAGAATATTTACATATTATTAAGATCATCAAAACTCCACTTGGCTCGAGTGATTTTTTTTGCAAAACAAGGAAATTTGACTGGCATGCTAAACAAACGCAAGTTGCTGTGAGTGGTCTTTTAATAAAAAATGATATCAACGTGTTTTATATTAGGTAAAATATCGCAGATAAATGAACTAAGATAATAATAACTTTAGTTGTATCAAGTGGTCTTTCTACGGAATTGTAACTTTCTGTGAGATCCTCAGAAACTCAACTTGGCTTGAGTGGTATTTTCGCGGAACTTTAGATTAAGATCATCAAAAAAAAAAAAAAAAGCATTTGGTGTTGCTCAAATGGTATTTTTGCAGAATAGTCATATTTGATTAAGATCATAAAACTAAACTTGGCTCGCGTGATTTCCTTCGCAAAACAGGTAAATATGATTTACCTTCTGAGAAAAGCTAGTCGCTTTCGAATAGGCCATTGGCAATATTTTTATTTTCCGCGAAGGAATATGTGTTTTCAAATTAGGTAAAATATCGCTAATAAATGAACTAATAATGATAACTGAATTTGTGTCTCGAGTGGTCCTTTTGCTGAATGGTTATTTTCGATGAGATACTCTAAAGAGTCCACTAGACTCGAGCGGCCTTCTTTGAAATTCTTTTAAAAACTCAACTTGGTTCGAGTGGTTTTTTTCGGAACTTGTAAACTAGATTAAGATCCTCCAAAAGCATTAAGTATGGCTCAAAGCAGTCTTTTTGCGGAATATTTAAATTTCATTAAGATCATTAAAAACTCAACTTGGCTCCAGTGATTTTTTTTCAGCAAAACAAGGAAATTTAACTAGCATACTAAAAAACGCAAGTTGTTTTGAGTGGTCTTTAAAAAACATGATATCTCAAGTGGTGTTTTTGTGGAATAGTTATTTTATATGAGATCATCTAAAGTGAGCTTGGCTCGAGTGGTCTTTTTGCAGACTAGTTCAAATTTGATTAGATCATAAAAAATCAACTTCTCACTCGAATAATTTTTTGCAAAACAAGATATGATAAACATTCTCAAAAAAAAAAAAACGAAAGTCGCAGAAATCAACTTGGTTTGAGTGGTTTTTTTGCGGAAATTATAAATTAGGGTGTAAGATTCTCCTAAGTAAAATATTTAATTTAATTTGTGTGGCTCACAAAAGTTGTATCAAACGGTGTTTTTCGTAGAATAGTTATATTGTGTCGGATCATAAAAGTCAACTTCGCTCGAGCGGTCTTTTTGAGGAACTTGATAAGATTCGATGTTGGAAGACAAAAAACATTTGCTTATCGGCTCAAGTGGTCTTTTTGCAGAATAGTTAAAATTGATTAAGATTAAAGCTCGATTTGGCTAGCAACAGGAGTGATATTTCCAAAGCAAGGTAAATATATGATTAACATTCTCAAAAAACGCAAGTCGCTTGAAAATGTGGCAATCATTTTTAATTTCAGTCGGCTGAAAAAGTGTTTTTAAATTAGGGGTGAAATCGCCAATAAATGAGCTAATAATGATAACTTACCAGTAAGCTGTCTCAAGTGGTATCTTTTGCGGAATAGTTATTTTATATCTGACCTGGGATCCTCAAGTCCACCGTTGGCCACTCGAGTTGTGTCTTTGTGAGGCGTAAGAAATTGTTGATCCGAGGAACCAATAATCTCAAAAATACTGTTTCCGGGATAGATACGGTCGGTTCGAGTGATAATTTTGACCGGCGTAATTTCGCGGCGTTCATCAACAATGGAGGGACAAATTCTAATTTTTGAGGCTCGCTGTGAGATGGTTTATCCTTAAGCTTATTTCGTTTTATATCTTTAACTTGATCCTTGCTAGGTTATATTATTGTATAGTATACGGACTTCAATTTTTGTTTCGCCTTTTTTCTGGCGGTCAACACTAGTGACTTTTCCTATCTATTTTTGAAAGATAACATATGTTTTGTTAAAAACACGATTGCTTCTTTGATGTAAGAAAAATTTGACATTTAGCAAAAATTCTGAGTTCCGAATAAAAACAACCAAGTAAAACAATGACAGAAATGATAGAGAGATTTCGCATAAATATCAAATATCTGTTGCAACAAAGAGCCTTCGAGTTTTTAACAACCCGTATGATTTCAACAATTGATTGAAAGTTTGAACAAATAGTTTCAAGTTTTAATGTCTTTAGTTCAATGTATGAGCTGTTTTGCGATATTTCTCCTATGTTTTTCTATCATTTCTTTAGTTTTTTTACCCGGTTCCCTCGCAGTCGAAACTCAAAATTCTTAGGCACTTTATTCTTAGGCACGTATATTTTCTCTGTCGCACTTTTATTTGAAACGAAACAAAAAGACTTTCTTAGGGCCTATGTTGGATAATATCGTCTAAGTAATTGATATTTCGCCTGTTTTTCATTAAAAAGGAAATGTTTTATTGTTGAATTCAAACATTTTTATCGAAGTTTTTTTCTCAAATTTATTCACATAATTAAAGATCTGAACAATCGGAAAAATATCTAAATGCTAAAAACAAACGTCAAGCATGTTCACAAAAGACTTAAATTTGCAATGTTGTGAAACATGTAGTAGAGAATGTATCGATATCCCATAAGACATAAATATTAAGTATATAACCATCATATTAGTTTTTGACACCTAACGTACTGCAGCGTTCGCTCTGGCCTTTGAGAGAAGCGTAATTGTGTGACGCTGTGGCTTCTAAAAACCGCGTCATAGGCTCTTCACCAAGCATTTTTCAATACAATGTCCTGGTACATTATGGAACACCTACCACCCCCCCTTCCTCCGTGCAAAATAAACTGTACTAACATTTATTTTGATTTTATTAACGGGTTATCTAAATAACAAATACAAGACAGCAAACGAGTTTCGATTGGCAGACAAAATAAAGTGTAATTCTTGACTAGGTCGATTAAAAAGTCAAGTCTGTTTGCTCAAAAGAATCCTCTGTACACTTCTAAAAAAAATAAAAAATGCATCCGTCTGTCTGTCATCATTTTTTTTGTACGCGCCATATCTCCAATTCTGTTAGTCGTAGAATCTTGATTTTGGGCTCATATGAAAGGCCTCGACCTGTAGCTGTGCTTTTCGGTGCGGATTTGGTCAATCTGTACACCGGCACAGTCGACCAAATTCGAAGAAAAGCACCAGAAAAACAGATATTCTGCAGTACTTAGATGTCCTCAAAGGACTTAACTTATTTGTGGCTTTCTACGAAAAAGTCATAATGATGACATAAACTACTCTTAATTCTTGCTTAAATCGTCATCTTGGTAAATAACAGTCATTACTCAGATAGCTTCTTATAATACTTCGCGAAGCCAAAATCGGTTAGTTCGTCCACATCCAACTTGATCTGGGTGTTAAGGACACTATTGCATTATTGATAGAGTCATGGTAACTACAGCATTGTGGGAAAAAAAGGGAGAACATTTCAAAAGCATCTGAGGCGCAATATCGAGTAACAGTGCACAAATAGTACCGCTAATAAATGAAGCTGAAATGCTGTCCCTACTTTAGTGTTGTAAATCAACCTAAAATCGGTGATCGCGCAAGCGCAACCAACTCCAACAAGTTTATATATTTGATACATCAAGGGCCCAAAACGTTGGTCGCAAATGCGACAGTGCATTCACTAATATTAAAAATATCTGACCCAACACGAGATTTTGACTCCGCTCGGGGCAGGGCCCCGAAGCATGAAAACCGACTAGGGGCTAGGGGCCTCGTGCCCCGTCTGAACCACAGTGGCGACATTACTTATCTTGAAACCCTCTGCACGATCACTCCAGTGCTGTTCCCCCCAGGGGTTCCCCTAACAGGCTGCTATTTTTTTTCGCGGTTCGCCAAAAACTGCTGAAATGGCGGAACTTTGAAGTTTGGCAAAAACTAGAATAAATGGTAGTAAATAACTGAATTGTCAAACCATTCATTTCTCTCAGTCTTTTTCAAATAGTTATAAAATATTTATCGAGAGTTTCTTAGATGATTCTCCACATGGACTTTCCTTTTTTCGCAAATGACAAAAAAAGCCGAAGTGGTGGAATTTAAAAAAAATTGTAAAATTTGTGTAAATGTCGGTGAATACGTGAATCGCCAAAACCCAACCTCTCCAACATCCCTTTTCGGGAAGGTTCAAATTTCGAATTAAATGCATTTTACATATTTCTTTTTTTTTTTTGCCTAACAGTATTCGTTTCAGTTTTCTCTCTTTCCTTGTTTGGTAACTCGGCAGAGTCATGTCCTTGGACATGCTTGTTTCGTATGTTACGAAATTTTTTTCGTAAAGGCGATCTCCATGGACATTCTTGTTTATATCACACTGTGTTATTTTATAGCTTGTTTCTTGTTTAGTGGCTTCAAATATATTCTGTTTTTTCTTTCTTTTTTATAGTGCAAGATATACTAGAATATGTGAGTATACTCACGGGGAACGGAGGGATCGGGTTTCGGTCACGACAGTGATGGGGGGGGGAGGACACCGGCCGGTGGTGTTTTGAAAGAAGACCCTGAGTATCATAGTATTAAGAGTGTTTGAGCATATACTATGGGGTGGGTATGTAATGGCGCAAATAAATTAATAATATTCAGAAACTCCCGGTAGATCGATATCTGCAACGTTCCCCGACCGTTTACTCTCTCAGGAGTAAAGCACTTCAATCATGGACATTTATTTTAGAGCATAGAATGATAATAATGTGATCTCAAATTATATGTCTCCCCGACCGACTCGTATAGAAAATCACGAAAGGTGCATAACGTCAACACTCCCCCCCCCCGCCTCCCAATTTTTTGGCTCCTTTAGGGATTTCAGCGTTTTCTAGAAGATTCTCGAGTGTTCCAGATTTCTTTAGATAGCTTCAAAACAGTAACAGCATTACTGTCGATCCATTGCTATTTGTTTTTGCCTGAAGTTAAGCTTTTTGTGCGTTTCTCATCTACGGCTGTTACGTGTCATGCCACTCAGTCAGGGGTCATGGAATGCTATTGTAGGAGCTATTTTGTATCGATTAGCATTGCTTGCTGAAGCATTTTTCGCTATTAAAGTGGGTCATTTCATATCTTGTGTTATGAGAGGCAGCTTACCCTTTTGGCACCGAAATGCCTTCCCCCTTCTCCCACCGAGGTTTGTCATCTAATGCGCAGTTATAAAGAATGCCTTTCTTGTGCTTTTTGGCCAGTGGGAATGTACGAAGACAAGGTAGTATATCAAGGCTATAACTACACTTAGGGTACAGTCCATTACCGTTGCCAAGGTTAAAAGGTTTAGAGTTGCGTGTATAGCCGGACCTACATTAAATAGCTGGGGTGGGGGCGGAGTGTGGAGGATAACGGTTAGCAAAAAAAGTCCAGACCACCTTCAAGACCTGGATAAAAAGATGTAAGTAAGACTCGTTTGTCGTGACCCCCTCTAGATTCGGGTAAAAAGATGTACGGTAAAACCTGCCTGTCTTGACCAACTTCCAGACCCGGATAAAAATGAAAGTACAGTAAAACTACTGTAGTGACCAACTTCAGATCTGGAGAAGAAGGGCCTACGCGTTTTAGCGACCACCTTCCAGACAGAAGGGCCTACAGTAAACCCGTTTTAGCGACCACCTTCCAGACTCGGATGAAAAAAGACGTCCATTTATATCTGTTTTAGTGACCACCATCTGTTTTGTTTATTTATAATTTTTTACAATGAATGGTGGCTATGTTTGCAGAAATTAACACTCTATTTCAGTAATTAAAAGAAAGGATTTTTTTCAGAGCGGGGGGGGGGGGTTATCGATTTAGTCAGGGAAACATTTGTTTTTGTTTACTAAAAACAAGAAACTAATTAGGTATCGATTGAAAGTGGATGTTATATAACTTGTACTCTTGTGTTTTGTTTTCCAATCGATCAAGCATGCAGTTTCAGCAAATCTGTTTATTTAAGATGAAAATCATATGCATGTTACAAAATGAAATGTATTACACCAGGGCTTTAGATTAACGACTGGAACGGTGACCTACTGAAGAAACAAAAAGTGGGGCAGATAGATTTAACATTCACTTGCCTCTTCGCACAGATGCCGAAAAAAAGTCAACGTAAAGGCCTGGTATTCAGATATCTTTTAGCAGGAAAATCACATAAGCATGCCAGAAATTTTCATTATATACGATGTGGTAGATGATTAAATTTGCATGTCTATCACAATGTATTTGTTGACAATAATCTGGCTCAACGCAAAAGAAAATAAAGAAAAAGAAGAAATAGGAAAACACGAGAATCAACTTCGTGGTTAGAAGCCAGTGCGCTCAGAGTAGGCCTATTGCCGAGTTGGATCCAACCAATCCCTCTTCCCATTGTCTGTTTCTTCTGTTTGTCTCAGGGGATCAGAAAAGAGTGTGAACGGTTTCCAAACCCTTTTGATTTTAGTTCTTTTTTCGGATGACAGAACTTCACGAGAAGTTGAGAATTGTTTACTCGTGACAAGGGAATATGGATTGAAATTGTCTCTTAGGCATCGGTCAATACTCCTGGAATAAAAACTTGACACATATGCAGGGTGTCCGAGGGCGCGTTTGCGCGCTTTTTTACACACCGAAATCCGAAAATACGCAAGAAAATCAGGGGCGTGCGTTTGAAAAATGCACTCCTGACAAAAAATAACGAATGAAAATTAGGGGCGCGTATTTGCAGATCTTTAATTTGCTTTAATTATATGCTTCTTTTACAGATTTTCAAATAAACGATTACCGCGTTGATCTTATACCATTCTAGATACAAAATGGTGTGTTTTGAAGTGCTTTCCTTTTATATATAGGTTACAGCGAATCTGTAAAACCAGCGAATCTATAGATTCGCTGAAAATTTCAGCGAATCTGTAGATTCGCTGACTCACTTAGCGAATCTGTAGATTTGCTGAAAATTTTCACCGAATCTACAGATTCGCTGGTTTTTCACCATTAAAATTATACAGATTCGCTGAAATTGCCTGACCAGTCATCTTTACCGACAGGATTACTTGTGTTGGGTGATATTTGAAATTTATTTGCTTTTATATTGCAGTCGGAACATTTAAAATTACACATATTTTTATTTAACTAGCTTTAAAGTGCATTGTTGAAATGCGAATTTCTAGTCTCAAATGAAAAACAATATTGGAAAGCGTTTGAAAATATTTGCTATCAATGTTCACAAGGGGTTAACTTAAGTTTCTCTCTTTGTGTTATCGTCTTTCATAAAAGTGATCACAGCAAATCTCAATACTATTGTTTCTAAATAAATTGCAATCATTACTCCCTTTCTGGGTATCAAATTGCTATTTGCCAAATTGCAATTATTTTTCTGTGACTGCAACACAAAAATCTCTTCACCTCCGGGTGATATAAATTGCAATTGAATTACGGTAAGCTTATCCAGTTGGTGATACTTTTCGATACTCCGCATACTCATAGTTTAATTTAACAGAAACTGGACTTCAACGAATAGAAACTTTATTCCGGTGTTGGAATCATACAATTGCTGTATTTTCATCAAATGACCAAAAATCCTCAACTACATGAAATGAGTTAATAGCAGTGGAAACAGAGAATGAAGCCCGATTTTAATATATTCCCTTCACACAAACCAAGAAAAAGGTGTGTAAAATACATCTGGACAAACGTAATCACTCAAAAGCAATTAAATGTCAAATATTAACGAAAACAAGTGAGCATGTCGGTAAAGATGGCCGATCAGGCAATTTCAGCGAATCTGTATAATTTTTTAGGTGAAAAAAACCAGCGAATCTGTAGATTCGCTGAAATTTTCAGCGAATCTATAGATTCGCTGGTTTTACAGATTTGCTGTAACATATATATATGGGCATACGCGCGTAGAGTAGAAAATACGCATCGAAAAAGGAGGCGCGCGTTTTAGCCTCGCCACGTAGCGGCCCTAGGACGAACCCTGCATATGAATGAAATCATTTAAGCGAGTAATGATATGTAAAATCGTAAGCAGTCTATTTAAACTATACAAAAATTAAGTACTTCACA
Organism: Protula sp. h YS-2021; assembly: GCA_949752745.1. Taxonomy (NCBI): domain Eukaryota; kingdom Metazoa; phylum Annelida; class Polychaeta; order Sabellida; family Serpulidae; genus Protula; species Protula sp. h YS-2021. The sequence continues at coordinate 63,046,158 of OX457025.1, forward strand.
TCAATAAGTAGGTTAAAAAAAGATAATTCTTGCCGTCTTTTTGTAACCAAGCCTACTTTATCGGACTGGTTTAGTCGCATCACTATAGGGGGCTTGAATGTATGAGCGTAAGTTAAACTTTTTCTTTAAAATGCTACTCCTCCTACAGTTTTGCTCCAATCGTGTTGATATTACGCAGCAATGCTTCCTTTACTTTTTTCACAAATGATAAAAAGGCCGAAATAGTCGAATTGTAAACATTTTGTGAAATTGTGTAGATGTCGGTAAACACGTGAATCGTCAAAGCCCAATCTCTCCAACATCCCTTTTTGGGTAGCTTCCAGATTGGAATTAAATCAAATTTACATACTTCAATTTTTGGCCTAATAGTGTTCGTTTCAGAGTTTTTCTTTCTTTCCTTATTTGGTAACTCGGCTGGGTCATGTCCTTGGACATGCATGTTATTCAAGTTTATCAAAAATTGGCCAATATATAGATCAAAACAGAAAAATCAAAGGTACTCACGAGACGGAGTCTTTTCGAAAATCAATAAAACTGCAAGAGACGGTTGATTCGGTGAACAGAAAAAATCTCCATGAAAAATTAATCTGGCACAACGGCAAAAGAAAGAAAAGAAAAAGAAGAAATAGGAAAACACGAATATCGTGCCTATCACCTTCGTGGATAGAAACCAGCGCGCTCAGAGTAGGGCTGTGGTGAGTGGGATCCCATCAATCCTTCTTCCCATAGTCTGTTTGCTGCTGTTGGTCTTGGGTCATCGGATGAGAATGTTAGCGGTTTCCAGTATGGAAAGCCTTTGTCTCTTAGGTATCAGCCAATAATTCTGGAATGACAAAATTTACATATATGAATGAAATTATTCAAGCGAGACAAAGATATGTGAAATGGTAAGCAGTCTATTTAAACTAGAAAAAATACACAATTCCAAAAATTGTAACTGTTATGCTACAAACATGCGAACAGTCATCTCTGTAAAGTTCTTTTGGCAGATGTCAGGCTCTAACAAGAATACCTTTCTGTTTTGTAGGACAATGACGATTGTGTGATAACCGGGGTGAGTACACGTACATCGTACTCAAAATTATACATAATAACATATATTAGCAGCTATTCAGTCAAGCCCCGTTACACCGCCACACTTCGTTCTTGAAGAAACTGGCTTTATAACGCGTTCAGCTTTGGCAGTATAACGAATTTATGATTTTAAAGAAAGAGTCTAGTTTTATGCAGCAAGTAAATAAAGCCATACGGAATTTTCTAGATAATTTATTAAATTCTATAGGAAATAAATTAATATTTTGGGCATATCTATATAACGACAACACCAAAGAAAGTCACCAATTGTGTCAATTTTATAAATGTTCGTGTCGCAACAGTTTAGAATTAATCAGAAAGAGTCAAATATGGCACTGCAATATTAAACTAGCCCTGGTTTGGCATTTTGTTTAAAAAAATCCATGATGGATTTTTGCTTTGTTGCGTCAACAGATAACTTCTCAATAGACTGTTCCAGCTTTAAACAGCTGGGCTGGACTATCGTATAAAATTGAAAGAAGGCAAACTGTTAAAAGTGCAATAGTGATTACTTGCTAGTCCGCAAATAATAACGTATGTTCCACATCAAAAAACAACAACAATAAACTTTAATTTATCATAATTGTGATATTATATGAATTTTTTCAGTATGATCCACCAAGAAGGCGGGAGGTAGTTTCCCAGGCAGTTAGTAATTTTTCAAATGCATGCATGCACATTGTAACATGCTACTGACAATACATGGTAATGGCTTGAATAGTTACAATGCTAAAGGCACAAACCTGATCTTCATCTTTCTATTTAAACAAGAAAAATTCACTTAGAAAAATTGTATCTGTTATGCTACAGACATGCGAATAGTCATCTCTGTAAAGTTCTCTTGACTCGTGTCAGGCTCTAACAAGAATACCTTTCTGTTTTGTAGGACAATGACGATTGTGTGATAACCGCAGTGAGTACACGTACTCAAAATTATATATACAGTAAATATTCGTTACTTCGAACAAGGTGGAGCCGGCGAAATTGTTCGAATTTATTTAAAGCCAAACTGAATCTACTCCCATGATGAATAATTCACAATTGCAGATTTTATTGGTTAAAATAGGGTACACTAAATCTTAATTTCATTGGTTAAAAAGATAAAAGGAATTGATGCGGATTTCTATTCACTTCCAAATTGTCATCAGGAGTGAGTTTTTAATGCCTCTGTTGCACAATCAATGGTGTTTGGGTGGCTCTTCATTACAAATAAGCACAAAAGACAAATCACCATTGATGTTCAGTAATTTCTTGAGTAATTTTTGAGTTCAAGCAAAAAATATAAAAAATTGTCACGTTTCATTTTGTTTAAATTAACCGGTATATTCGTTAATTCGAATTTTTTGGTATAAATGTTTAGTAAACATTTGGGACGGGGCACTTTTGCTCGAATTAACCCATAATTCGAACTAACCGATTTCGAAGCAACGACTATATACTGTAATTACATATATTAGCGGTTATACAGTCAAGCCCCGTTATACCGCAACACTTCGTTCTTGAAGAAAATGGCGGTATAACGAGTTTTGGGATATAACAAATTCATGATTTTCCAGAAACAGTCTGGTTTTATGCAGCAACCAAACAAAGCATATGAAATTTTCTAGATAATTTATTAAACTCTCCAGGAAATAAATGAATATTTTGGGCATTTCTATATAACGATAACACCAAAGAAAGTCACCAATAGTGTCCACTTCATAAAATGTTCGTGTCGGAGCAGTTTAGAATTAATCAGAAAGAGTCAACTATGGTACTGCAATATCGAACTAGCCCTAGTTTGGTACCTTGTTGAAAAAAATCCATGATGGATATTTGCTTTTCTGCGTCAACAGATAACTTAAAAATAGACTGTTCTAGGTTTAAACAGTTGGGCCGGACTGCCATATAAAATTGAAAGTAATTAATTGCTAGTCCACAACTAATAAAATGTGTCCCACAAAAAAAAATAACAGCAATAAACTTCAGTTTATCATAATTGTGATATTATTTGAATTTTTCAGTATGAGCCACCAGAAAGGCCGGCCAATACGGTAGGTGCCCGTACAGTTAGTAAGTTTTAGAACAGCTTCGACTTCGTCGATGAGGGGCTTTACCCATCACTTTTCGCCGTCGGCGGTGTGTATGTGTGTTAGATAATGGTTTTGCAAAAAACTATCAATAAAAATTGTTCGATATTACACACGGCTCCTTCTTAAATACGGCCAATAATTAATTTTTAGCATTTGACCAAAATTGACAGATTTAACTAACAATTAAGAGTTGTTACAATTTTGAAATTTAAAATACTAAGGCTCGGAGAGTTTTCGTCCAATCCTCAAAAATGCTTAGAAATGTTTTTCTGACGACGGTCTTTTGGAAAATTACTTTTTTGACGATTTGCCAAAAATGACAAAAAATTTTCGGATTTTAGTTTTCATTTAGGCACTTATTTTGTTGCTCATTATAATATTAAAATACTGAGATGCCTCGGTTGTTTGCTCTAATATTTTGCAATACCAACCCCTATGATCGTAGTTAGATGCACGCCAAATTTTTTTATGCTTCCGTAGAAATCGGATTTTTGGCGATATTTTTTAATTTTTGTGCAGGTGTGTTATGTGCGTCACGCTTTTCTTGTGGACACCATATCTCAAGTTTGGGTGGACGGATTTTAACCAGAAGTGGTGCAGAGCTTTTATACAAAAAGATCGTGACCTCATTAGACTTGGGTGACCTTTTAGGCTACTCTGAGACGTTGAAGTTGTGCCCTGCGACTTGATTTTTGGTACCGTAACACAAGTTTGGCGGAGCGGATTACAACCTAAATTTGAAGGTAGCTTCTTTGAACAGAGCGACCTTGACTTCAAGATCAAGGTCATTGCTAGCGACTTCGACAATTTACACTGCTGTATCTACTAGATTCTTCCTTTAAAGCTGCAATTTAATAGGTTTAAAAGCAGGCTGAGGGCAATGTCTCAGGACATTCTTGTTTAAATGTATGCATGCACATTGTTACATGCTACAAACATGCAAAAAGTCATCGATGTAAAGTTATTTACCGTAATCTCCGGGTAATCGCGGGAGATTAGCTTTTCTAAATCGTCACCCTTGAATCAAAACGTCATTTGCAAGACATCTATTCAGTCGTCGATTACACGTTGCTTTAATTATGTCTCCCCGATAAAGGGGAGACATATTGTTTTTTTTCTGAACTCTATGAGTGTGTGTGTGGGTGCTCCTGTGCCTCCTGCTTTTGTGTACACGATATATCAAGTTTACCTGGACTGATTTCAACAAACATTTATGTTAAGATAACTGTTTCCAGTTGGCGGTTCGGTGGCAAAGTTTGGTCGGGGCACACGTGTTCCCACGGACAATATGTCCTGTTTTGTATATTTTTTCTTCTATATTTTAGGACACACCGATGCCTAGTGCTCTAATGCCGGCAGGCTCCATTGTAAGTGAAACGCTTTTACATTTGCTATGTTTGTGTAACACTATAGTGCATTCTTGCGAATATATAACTGGGCGTTGAAGAAATTACACCGATACTTTCGTAAATATCCGCCCTTAAATCAAAACGTCATTTGCAAGACATCTATGCAGTCATCGATTACACGTTGCTTTAATTATGTCTCCCCGAATAAGGGGAGATATATTGTTTTTGTCTGAACTCTATGAGCGTGTGTGTGGGTGCTCCTACGCGTCCTGCTTTTGTGTACACGATATATCAGGTTTATCTGGGTGGATTTTAACCAACATTTATGTGAAGATAACTATTCGCAGTGGGCGATTCGGTGGAAAAGTTTGGTCGGAGCACACGTGTTCCCACGGAAAATATTTCTTGTTTCGTATTTTTTTCTATATTTTAGGACAGATCGATGTCTAGTGTCCTTGGGCCGTCAGGCCCGGTTGTAAGTGAAACGCTTTGATATTTGATATGATTGTGTAATACCATATTGTATTTTTGCGTATATATAAGGGAGTGGGGCTGAAGTAATTACATCATTGCTTTCGTAAATATCCGCCCTTTAATCAAAACGTCATTTGCAAGACATCTATTCAGTCGTCGATTACACGTTGCTTTAATTATGTCTCCCCGATAAAGGGGAGACATATTGTTTTTTTTCTGAACTCTATGAGTGTGTGTGTGGGTGCTCCTGTGCCTCCTGCTTTTGTGTACACGATATATCAAGTTGACCTGGACTGATTTCAACAAACATTTATGTTAAGATAACTGTTTCCAGTTGGCGGTTCGGTGGCAAAGTTTGGTCGGGGCACACGTGTTCCCACGGACAATATTTCTTGTTTTGTATATTTTTTTCTATATTTTAGGACACACCGATTCCAAATGCATCTGGGTCGTCACGCTCATTTGTAAGTGAACGCTTTGATATTTTCTATGTTTGTGTAACACCATATTGTATTCTTGCGTATATATAAGGGTGGTGGATCTGGAGTAATTACACCGATGCTTTCGTAAATATCCGCCCTTAAATCAAAACGTCATTTGCAAGACATCTATTCAGTCGTTGATTACACGTCATTTTAATTATGTCTCCCCGAATAAGGGGAGATATATTGTTTTTTTTTCTGAACTCTATGAGTGTGTGTGTGGGTGCTCCTGTGCCTCCTGCTTTTGTGTACACGATATATCAAGTTGACCTGGACTGATTTCAACAAACATTTATGTTAAGATAACTGTTTCCAGTTGGCGGTTCGGTGGCAAAGTTTGGTCGGGGCACACGTGTTCCCACGGACAATATTTCTTGTTTTGTATATTTTTTTCTATATTTTAGGACACACCGATTCCAAATGCATCTGGGTCGTCACGCTCATTTGTAAGTGAACGCTTTGATATTTTCTATGTTTGTGTAACACCATATTGTATTCTTGCGTATATATAAGGGTGGTGGATCTGGAGTAATTACACCGATGCTTTCGTAAATATCCGCCCTTAAATCAAAACGTCATTTGCAAGACATCTATTCAGTCGTTGATTACACGTCATTTTAATTATGTCTCCCCGAATAAGGGGAGATATATTGTTTTTTTTTCTGAACTCTATGAGTGTGTGTGTGGGTGCTCCTGTGCCTCCTGCTTTTGTGTACACGATATATCAAGTTGACCTGGACTGATTTCAACAAACATTTATGTTAAGATAACTGTTTCCAGTTGGCGGTTCGGTGGCAAAGTTTGGTCGGGGCACACGTGTTCCCACGGACAATATTTCTTGTTTTGTATATTTTTTCTATATTTTAGGACACACCGATTCCAAATGCATCTGGGTCGTCACGCTCAGTTGTAAGTGAACGCTTTGATATTTTCTATGTTTGTGTAACACCATATTGTATTCTTGCGTATATATAAGGGTGGTGGATCTGGAGTAATTACACCGATGCTTTCGTAAATATCCGCCCTTAAATCAAAACGTCATTTGCAAGACATCTATTCAGTCGTTGATTACACGTTGTTTTAATTATGTCTCCCCGAATAAGGGGAGATATATTGTTTTTGCCTGACCTCTATGAGCGTGTGTGTGTGGGTGTGTATGTAGATGCTCCTGAGCGTCCTGCTTTTGTGTACACAATATGTCAAGTTTATCTGGACGGATTTCAACCAACATTTATGTTAAGATAACTGTTTCCAGTTGGCGGTTCGGTGGCAAAGTTTGGTCGGGGCACACGTGTTCCCACGGACAATATGTCCTGTTTTGTATATTTTTTCTTCTATATTTTAGGACACACCGATGCCTAGTGCTCTAATGCCGGCAGGCTCCATTGTAAGTGAAACGCTTTGACATTTGCTATGTTTGTGTAACACTATAGTGCATTCTTGCGAATATATAACTGGGCGTTGAAGAAATTACACCGATACTTTCGTAAATATCCGCCCTTAAATCAAAACGTCATTTGCAAGACATCTATGCAGTCATCGATTACACATTGCTTTAATTATGTCTCCCCGATAAAGGGGAGACATATTGTTTTTTTCTGAACTCTATGAGTGTGTGTGTGGGTGCTCCTGTGCCTCCTGCTTTTGTGTACACGATATATCAAGTTTACCTGGACTGATTTCAACAAACATTTATGTTAAGATAACTGTTTCCAGTTGGCGGTTCGGTGGCAAAGTTTGGTCGGGGCACACGTGTTCCCACGGACAATATTTCTTGTTTTGTATATTTTTTGCTATATTTTAGGACACACCGATTCCCTATGCACCTGGATCGTCACGCTCAGTTGTAAGTGAACGCTTTGATATTTTCTATGTTTGTGTAACACCATATTGTATTCTTGCGTATATATAAGGGTGGTGGATCTGGAGTAATTACACCGATGCTTTCGTAAATATCCGCCCTTAAATCAAAACGTCATTTGCAAGACATCTATTCAGTCGTTGATTACACGTTGTTTTAATTATGTCTCCCCGAATAAGGGGAGATATATTGTTTTTTTTCTCAACCCTATGAGTGTGTGTGTGGGTGCTCCTGTGCCTCCTGCTTTTGTGTACACGATATATCAAGTTTACCTGGACTGATTTCAACAAACATTTATGTTAAGATAACTGTTTCCAGTTGGCGGTTCGGTGGCAAAGTTTGGTCGGGGCACACGTGTTCCCACGGACAATATTTCTTGTTTTGTATATTTTTTCTATATTTTAGGACACACCGATTCCCTATGCACCTGGATCGTCATGCTCAGTTGTAAGTGAACGCTTTGATATTTTCTGTGTTTGTGTAACACCATATTGTATTCTTGCGTATATATAAGGGTGGTGGATCTGGAGTAATTACACCGATGCTTTCGTAAATATCCGCCCTTAAATCAAAACGTCATTTGCAAGACATCTATTCAGTCGTTGATTACACGTTGTTTTAATTATGTCTCCCCGAATAAGGAGAGATATATTGTTTTTGGCTGACCTCTATGAGCGTGTGTGTGTGGGTGTGTATGTAGATGCTCCTGAGCGTCCTGCTTTTGTGTACACAATATGTCAAGTTTATCTGGACGGATTTTAACCAACATTTATGTTAAGATAACTGTTTCCAGTTGGCGGTTCGGTGGCAAAGTTTGGTTGGGGCACACGTGTTCCCACGGACAATATGTCTTGTTTTGTATATTTTTTTCTATATTTTAGGATACAGCGATGCCTAGTGCGGCTACGCCTTCAGGCTCCTTTGTAAGTGAACCGCTTTGATATTTGCTATGTTTGTGCAACACTATAATGTATTCTTTCGTGGAATTACTTGCCCTCATAAATTCATTGATTGATGGCTTCATAGGTACAACTTACTTATTTACTTAATTCCTTACCAAAAACAGTTTCGTAATGTATTTTGTGCCACCTTTATATACAACGCATCGAAGTACGAAAATACTCATTAATGAGGGTTTTACTACTAGGAAAACAATATGTCACCCGTTGGTCTGGGAGACAGAAAAATTGCCAGTAACTTTTTATGTACTCAGCCAAGAAAAAGCGCATTAATGAACATAAGTGTCACAACACCAAATGGTAAGAACTTGCTAGGTGAACAAAAATGGGCAAAAAACGGAAAGATGTTTTCACTTCGTGGGGTGCATCTTTAGCCCACCCTCCCCCACCCTGTCCTTCCCCGCAGCAAATTCCTACGCCGCCACCGCCTCAATATGTATGTTTTGATTATTTTTTGCTTGATGTAATTCAGAAGACGAAGAGAAAAAGAAAGGTAGCCGTTATGCGGACTTTTACGAGTCGGCGCACGATGGTAAAAGAAATGCTTTGATTATTACAAATACAAATATTTAGTATTTGTTATGTTTGTGTAAGACGATAGTATATTCTTGCGTACATATCATATTGTAATGCATGGTTTAGCAAACAAACGCCCAAGTCGATATATATTCTGCAAATAACAATAAAAAGGTGGAATTGCAATTGAAAGATTTATCCATGAAACGCCTGAGTCCATGTGATGTGCAACAACAGTAAGGCTCTAGGCCATACCATTGCCAACTATAAAGATATAAATGGCAATTCTTAAAAAATGTAATTCATCTTTTCAGCGTAAATTCAAGAGGAGCAAACAGAAACAGAGGTCAGTAAAGTGCAATTTAAAAATGTTATTCCTTTTTTCTGGAGTTGCGGTTAGTTCACGGAGGGATGTGTTCCTGTGGTTGTTCCCATGCCAGCAAAAAGAGGGGTTTGTTCCTGGGAGATGGGGGTTTGTTCCGGGAGGTTTGTACCGAATACCGAAATGACCTCTATCTTTTGGTAAAATGCGTGTTAGAAACTTTCAGAATGATTTTCAGTTAACACAAAGGGCTACAAGTTTTTTTTGTTCTTTTTATGCAGTCGGGGTAAACATAGCATTTTCCCCCGTGAAACGGAGGGGATTTAGACATTTCGGCCAAGAACCACTTCGGTCCAAACCAGCATTGGACCGAAGTGTCCAAGGCTGGGCCGAAGTGTCTTTCGCGTTGGGCCGAAGTTGTTCTGGGCCGAAGTGTCCATTAACCAAACGGAGGGATATAGTTATGAGCGGTCTTGGGTCAACTCATCCCAATGCCAACTCATCCCAGGCCAACTCATCCCACCCTGAAAGTCAACTCATCCCACTTTACATACCAACTCATCCCAGCCTGAAAGTCAGCTCATCCCACCAACCGACTCATCCCACATTATTTTTTTAAGTTTTTATTATTCGGAAATGATAAGTAATAATAGAAATATTTCTAGTTGAAACAAAACTTTATTAATAATCTCTTATCGTTACTTTTTACACACCATAATCCTTTTTAGAATAACAACCGGTGATATGTCACACACCTTTTTTACACACCAAAAACTTTTTTTCAGTTTTTTTTTTTTTTTTTTTTTTTTGCTTTTCAGAATGTCAAACACGATGTGTCACACACACTTTTAACACACCACAAACTTTTCCAGTTTTTAAGCTTTGTTTCTTATCGCTGCTGCTTTCAAAAGCCTGGAGGTTGAGCGGGACCCGGTTCTGTACTCCTCGCAGTACTGGGTGATTTTCGGCGAAACTGCCCGATACTTGCTACGTTCTGATTGCAATTGGAATTTGTCACAACGCCACAAGGGCAAGCATGGTTTCTGTCATTTTATGTAATTCAAAACATAAAAGAGCTGATCACATATTTTGGCGCTTGCATCCAAATTGCAATTTGCCACAAGGCAACATGGTACATGCAATTCAAAACATGAAAAGGTATATTTTGGTGTCCGGTTGAATGGCTAAGCTCAAGTGCAATTATTCATCAAAACATTGTCTCTGTCTCAGTCATTGTTTAAAATCGTTTTTGGTGTCTGGATGAATTGGTAAGCTGAAGTGCAATTCGTATTTCAAATCATTCCCCTGTCTCATCTATCGTTCAAAATCTCAATCCTCATTATTATTTATATACCCAAGATATGAGTTTAATTGCAATTTACTACAAAACACACGACAATGTGGCTTATGTGATTTCATGAAATTGAATACATTAAAGGGGAGATAAAAAATTTCGGTACTGGGATGAGTTGGTTGGAGGGATGAGTTGACTTTCAAGGTGGGATGAGTTGGTATGAAAAAAGTGGGATGAGTTGGCCAAAGTGGGATAAGTTGACATTGGCATGAGTTGACCAAACCCTTATGAGCCGGTCCGTCCGTCTGTCTGTCCAGAAAAAGTACTAAGTTTTGTTCGACCGACTTCTTATAGAAGGGTATGTCATAGGAACCGGAAACCTTGCATGGTGAAAATATATCAACTGCAACCGTGCTCAAAATCGATAAAGGAGTCATTATTGTGACGATATTTACAGCACAGCCTGAAAATGAAACGCCATCTAATTACAAATGTGATATAATTACGCCATTTGCGTTGTTATTTCGCGATTTGAGTTGAAATAAGTTACTTCCGTTGAACTAACAAAAATAAGAAGAAACGTTCGAAAGGGAGCCTACGGGCGTGTACGGCATCTACGGCATCAGGCAAAAAACAATATCGTACGCACTCAGAATGAAGTATTACTATTATATTGAAGATGTGAAACGTAGCATTAATGTGAAAATCGGTCAAAAATTGATATCGTTGGAAATTGTCAAATATAGTGAATGCTTGGCTTAGACTTAGTCCGGCCGACTTCTCATAGAAGGATTGTAGTAGGAACCTGAAGCCTTGCAGCGTGACTTGACCTCATTTTACTTTTACTGCTTCACTGGGGATCCTGCCTTACTGAGGCCTTAGTTGTTATCTGTTATGTGTTGCTGGACGAGGTATCCGCCCAAAATGACTCCGCCCAAAATGCCTCCGCCCAAAATGCCTCCAAAAACTGCAAGGGGGGACAAAATGACTCCGCCCAAAATACCTCGAAATCTTATTTTTTCAAAGTGAAGGGAATGGGCTGATACCATTTTGCGCACTTAAAAATATGTGCATGATCTTAAATCCCTGAATTAAAACTCACTGAAGACTTGTATGTTCGTTTGTTACAGATCGCTGGAAAAAATGTAAAAAAAAGAAGTGGCACCAGCTCACACACCCACACACACTCGCACGCCCCCACAGCTTACTCTGGACACCACAATTCATTGCAGTCACCATGAAAAAAATCCTTTTATGTCAGTGTACTCTGAAACCTTTTATGTATTTATTATTTTTTTGTTCCCTGTGATTTTTTGCGCTCAAAGAGCCTTTCATTTGACATCATTCACTATGTCGCTAGAGCAAAGAGCCTTTCATGTCAGGGTACTCTGAAACCTTTAATGTACAGACGAAACCGGTTAATCGCATAGCCAGTTTGCCAAGCCCTGTCATGCGTTTATCCGATATATGCGTTTATCCGGAGTACCATAATTTCGTGAAAGATCAGGCAGCGCGGGGATTAGAAGCTGCAGGCCATTATCTAGCGTCAGCTAAGGCAGTGCGGGGATTCAGGTCATTATTTAGTGACAACCGCGAGTAGGGTTGATACAAGTACAAAATGGGTCAAGCAAACAGGAGACAATGCATTAGATAAATAAACGAGGAGCAGCTCACTCCATTAGTTTGCTTTAAGTTTGGTACTGTTTGGATAGTCACCCAGAATTATGCAATTAAGCGGTGTGCTTTCCATTTTAACGTGAAAAAGCTATGCATTTATCCAGTTTGAGAACAGGACAATTCTCCCCAGACAATTTCCCTCCAGTCAATTCCCACCCGACAATTCCCCCCGAACAATTCCCCCGTAGGACAATTCCCCCCAAGGACTATTCCCCCCCATTCATTTTTATTTTTCTTATTTTTTTTTCTTTGTATTTCTCTCTTTCTCTTTCTCTTTCTCTCTCTCTCTCTTTCTCTCTCTCTCTCTCTCTCTCTCTCTCTTTTTTTTTTACAAATCATTGCCCTTTTATCTTCTAACTGGAGATGGTAATTGTCCTTTCATTTCAACATTGTCACAATTGCAATTTACATGCCTTATCCAAACAATGAACTTTAAGTTGACCACCTCAGTGCCAGCAAAAACGGTTTTTTACATGTTACATCGGTCGGATCCGCCGTAATGTTCGCGGTGCATCTGGTCAAATTATGGGTGGCCGCTTTCCCGAGCCACCACGTCGCTGGTACGCCGACTCTGCGCAGTCCTCGGGGGGAATTGTCCTACGGGGGGAATTGTTCGGGGGGGGGGAATTGTCCTACGGGGGAATTGTCGGGGGGGAGTTGTCTGGGGGGAATTGTCCTGACCCATCCAGTTTATGCGATTAAGCGGTACGCAATTATCCGGTTAAATTTCCAAAAGATAGCATTGGAAATGGTTTGGGATTTGCGAATAATATGTACTTAACAGATTTATGCGTTTAACCGGTATGCGATTAAGTGATTTCATCTGTATTTGTTATTGTTTTGTTCCCTGTGATTTTGCGATCATAGGTTGGATTGCAACTGCTAATTGCAATTGTTGCATGGAATTGTGAGATGAAACACTTATCAGCGATAACTGATAAATCTAAAAAGTATAAAAATGAACCACTTTAATAAAAAAAGTGTTGTTGAAGCATTCAGAGTATAAAAATAACAAAAAAATAAATTAGGTGCCGAGTTTGAAAATGAGGTGCCGAGTTGTCCAAAATTTTAGGTGCCGAGTTGTCCAAAAAGTGCCGACTTTGTAGGTGCCGAGTTTGACAGGTTCCGAGATGTCCAGTGCCCGTAGCATAATATTTGCGTAGCTTTAATTTACAGGGATCGTTTTCGCCTTTCTCAAAAAGGGCGGTAAATTGTTGAAAGGGAAATTCCCCTGCAAACTAAAAAGCAGCTGGGGGCTCGGGCGGCGCTGTAAGCAGAGTGAAAGGTATTAATAAATGTACAAAATATCATTTCAATGCGAGCGCCGAAGGCGCGAGCCGAAAAAAAAATCACATGATAATGACATATCAAGAAAAGGCGGAAAGCACGAATGACACGCAAGTTGACCCCCCCCCCTAAAAAATGCCTAAAATATTATTACAGAATTCAACTGATCTCGAGGACCACAAATTTCGACTCAAAAAGGGCGGAAAAGGCGGAAAGGGCGGAAAAAAACGATCCCTGTAATTTTCGCTTGCTGCTTCATTATTACTCGTGTTAAAAATTATAGCTATTATGGCTGACCTTAGGTCAAGGCACTACAATTTTGTTGTGCGGACTGTTAACGTCCGCTTGGTTCGGTTGATCGTATGGTGGCTTTTTAGTCAATTAGTACTTCGCGATTGGTTGTGTAATTATCCCCCGTGGAACGGAGGGATATGGTTTTGAACTTTTCGGTCTGTCTGTCTGTCCGTCAATCACGCTTCAGTCTCACGCGCCTACAGACCACATTAATATATAGATTCGTTTCAAATTTTATACACGGCTTCTCTCCACCCTTCCGCTGTGCAGAGACCAAGGATTTTCCGGATCAGAAAAAAATTACAAAATGGCAGACTTTTGAAAATTGGCACTACACTTAGCGTATATACGCAGTCTCACGCGTCTACAGGCCACATTAATAGATAAATTCGTTTCAAATTTTGTACACGGCTTTTTTGGAACCTTTCGCAGTGCAGTGATCAAGAATTTTCCGGATTGGGCTAAAAATGAGAAAATGGCGGACTTTTGAAAATCAGCACTGGACTTAGCGTATATATGGCAGTCTCACGCGCTGGATGGATTAGTTTCAAATTCTGCATACGGGTTCCTTGGGACCTTCCGCAGTGTAGTGATCAAGAATGGGACTTGACAAAATGGCGGATTTTTTAAAATCGGCGCTGTACACTATCGGCGCTAGACACTACGTCTAGCTCATTTCATCTAGCTGAGCTTTTTTGATCATTTGATGAAAATGCAGCAATTTATATGCTATCACACCGGAATGGAGTAAAGAAGTCACATAAAAGCAATTAAATTTCAAATATCACACAACACAAGTAATCCTGTCGTTTAAAATGACTGGTCAGGTAATTTCAGCGAATCTGTATAATTATAAAGGTGAAAAACCAGCGAATCTGTAGATTCGCTGAAAATTTTCAGCGAATCTACAGATTCGCTAAGTGAGTCAGCGAATCTACAGATTCGCCGAATTTTCAGCGAATCTGTAGATTCGCTGTAACATATACACACATTTACCGGTCAAAATGTACCCTTGAGCACACCTGTACGTGGGTCGAGGAGTATTGCCATCACTGATGGCTCTTGTTAAAGTAATTGAGTAGAGCTGCCCTGATCTGAAGCTTGTGTAGTATAGCATAATATTTGCGTAGCTTTAAATTTCGCGTTCTGCTTGATTATTACTCACGTTAAAACTTATAGCTGCTCTATGGTTTGACTGTCCTTCTAGTTGTTGTTTCGTCAATTGTCAAACGCAGACTCCCTTAATTAAAAGTGTGCAGTTAGGGGCCATCCATAAAGTACATACTCAAAAATGTTCCAAATTTTGACCCCCTTCTCCCCCTCTAGTCGGCTTAGGCCCCGTATGCAAAATGTTCGAGATTCTTTTTTACCCGTTCTCTACGCATACTAGAACAAGCAAAAACACCTCGGAATCACTTCAAAAGGATGTATTTATCATTTATAAATTTTGAACAGTTGAAAAATGCGTACGTACGAACAAGGCCTGAACCCTCCCCCCCCCCCCCTCTCGATGGCCTCTTATCAAGTTTATGCATGGAGCCCTTGGAATGATTTTGACATGAAACATACGCTGAGTTATTTTGTTTTTAGATTCCAATCCGGCGAGCCCGGGGGTCAGCAAGATTGCCCTCTGTCTGTCCGTCATTCCGCCCGTGTGCCACATTTTGGCTGCTGTTTTGTTTCCACGCAAGTTCTCCGAATCTATTTTTCCTAGGCATCTGCAACCTTGCACAATGAAAATATATATATTGAAGTTGTACAATGTCGTTTTTTTTTCAAATCAATAAAAAGATTGCCAAAAATGGCGACTTGTTGTGTCCGGTTGGGGTCTGCGCCTTCGACGATGGTGTTTTTTTATGTTGCATTGATATTGTATGATATGGTGGTTTGTTAATATTTGTGAAGTCATTAAATATACACAATGCTATTGACAATATTTTATTTCTTGTCCTCATGTCTTAATTCCTAATTCAAGAAGTAAATTATAAGCTTTATGCAACAATAATGAAAACCACATTTCCTTGATTATTTATTGTATACGAATTCCAACATTCAAAACTTTTATTTTCTGTCCGAGTAAGGTTGAAAGTATATACCGTTGTTGACTTGTTTGTACGTTTTTCTACATAGAAAACTATTAAAAAACCTTTCTTTTATAAAATTTTACTTTTGAAAATTTAATTTAATTTTTTTATACAGTTACACAAAGACTGTCCACGGATGTTGCAATCATCCGAGCTCAAAGCAAGGAGATAAAACCACTTTTATCATATTATTGTTGCTAACATAATCACTTGCTATGGACACATCGTCCTTAAAAGTCTAGTTGGGCAGACGCACAGACATACAAACAAAGAAACGATATATTCTTATATTGCTTATACATGTCATTTGTGACATTCCGATAACACTACATCAGCTCCGGAATCCCAAATCAATACCGCGACTGTTCTGTCAGAAACCGGCCTTTTTCCCTTGGTCGGTCAGAAAAATAAATCAGACTGCACGAAAGATCATTCTTTGTGAACTTAAGTTCATCACATGAAAATTATAAGGAACGATACACTTTTGTAAAATACGTACAGCAAACAAGTGGGTCAGTGAAACTGACTATGTCCAACGCCGGCGTACAATCCCAGTATTTGATTTTGTTAGGTTGGACTACAACCCTTCGTATCATATTCGTGAATTTTAAAATTCCAGCTGGGCCAATGTCCTTGGACCAACATGGCTCATTTACAATAACAATTCTTGTTACCACCCATGCTACTTATGTGTGTAACATTTTGCCAATTGTTTCAAAAATGTAGGCTTGAGTGTGTTAACAAACTCATTGCAGTACGTAAGGGTTGTGAAAATTTCTGAAGTTCAGCTGGGCCAATGTCCTTGGGCCGACACGGCTCATTTCCAATACCGACCTTTGTTGGTTCTAATACTTTCTATTCTAACGGATTTCAACAATCGATCCAGAATTGTAGGCTTGCGTGTGTTAACAAACTCATTTAGGATTGGGAAAATTTGTGAAGTTCATCTGGGCCAATGATCTTGGGCCGACATGGCTCATTTACAATACCGATCCTTGTTCGTTCCAGAACTACCCATACATACAATATCTTAACAATCGGTGGAAAAATGTGGGCTTGAGTGTGTTAACAAAAAGGTGTCGACAGAAGGACAGACGGACGGACAGACAAACCCGAAAACTATAGTCACCGGTGGGGGACTAATAACGCTTTTATATGCCGCGAGCCGGACACCTCAACCCCTCCTTTTCATTTTTTTCTTTTTTTCAACATATTTTTTGTAAAGTAATTTTTATTTTACATTTTTATTATTATTTATTATAGGCGGAGGAGGTGCGATTTCCCAATGCTCTGACCGGCATTACGGAGTTGTCTCTCCGGTGTGTACAACATTTAGCATACAATGTTTTCATTTAATAATAATAATAATATTGAAACAAAGTTTTTCACTTTCTCTTGTCAAACAACGCAAATAATTTATGTGCCATTTTTAAAGGTTAATGGACACTTCGGCCCATTTTCATTGCGGCGTTTCTGCCAATAAATGGCAAATAGTTAGGGATGACACATACGATAAGCATGTCCAAGGACACGACCCAGCCGAGTTACCAAACAAGGAAAGAGAGAAAACCCCTGAAACGAATACCGTTAGGCCAAAAAATGAAGAACTTTGTTTTTAAGCCTAACTTTTTCATAATGTACACTTTTTTGTCATTTGCGAAAAAAAAATCCAGGTGGAGAGGCAACTAAGAAATTTCGATTAAAATTTTAGAACTATTTGAAAAAAACTGACAGAAATGAATGGTTTGACAATTCAGTTATTCACTACCAGATTATTCCAGTTTTTGCCAAACTTCAAAGTTTTGCCATTGCGGCAGTTTTTGGCGGACCGCGAAAAAATTATAGCCAGGTAGGCGAATCCCTTGGAAACATCCCTGCCTAACATCTAAACGATTGGGGTAAAACTAACAGGAGAAGCATTTTGAACATGGGTCAAAACGGGCACAAAAAGTAGCGCCATTTTGTCAGTTCTTCGTCAATCGTCAAAAAAGTAATAGCCAGGTGGGACACTATCCAGGAAACATTCCTGTGTAATATCAAAACGATTGGAGAAAAACTGTTAAAAAGCACGGAATAATAGCATCCCGTCGAGATGGTAGTGAGGTAGTGAAGTTAGCATGATTTCTTGCAATATAAATTGAGGTAAGGTAAAATACGTCAAATTGGCAGGGTCGGCAAAGTCGGACAGACAGAGGACGGGCGGACAGACGGACGAACGGACACACCAAATGCTATATATGTCTCCCTTAGGGGGAGAAATATAATCATTCATGGGAACGCGGTCGAAAAAAAATCCGGAAAACAGACAGACCCGAAAACTATTGTCTCAAGGCAGGGGACTAATAAGACCTCTTCAAGTGAACACCTCTATTTAATGACCCCCTCCCCCCTCCGATAATGAACATTATTTCTCGGTCCCAAATTATCCCAGTTGCGAGTTCTGTAGTTGCGAGTTGTCTGGATACCCCCTGTGTACATAATATAACAACGACACATGCACCCGAGATAGGGTAGTCAAACGCAAACGCACTAACAACAAAGTCCGATCCTAAAAACAAAATCTCTGATTAAAGGACACCGGTGTATAATTAGCATGTTTGCCGGTGTGGCGTGCAAACAAAAGTCTATTCCCATTGATTTTTATTTTAAAGATATTTTCCTCCAGGATGAGGTTCGTTTGCACGATATTATTCTAGATTAAGAATTTGAAAATGGGCAAGGGGCGGAGTAAAAGCAGAGGGTGGGGCAAACCTATTGTTTTTGATACTTATATTGGCAAAAGAGCTGAATAACAATGAAACCCATCACCCGCAATCCGACCAGGTATTTCTTGTAGAAGACTGCAAGTTTGGGGCTGGCTTATATTAATGTTTACTTTACGCCCAGATAGGGTGGCAGCAATAGTCTGACGGATTAAGGGATAAGGTGCTGGCCATTATGTTTATACAAAGAGCGTACATGCCATACGTAAACATCTATCTACACGACAGACCAGAACACGCTGCAGTTACACGCCATTGGTTGTTATCTATAAACATACAGTACTCATTGACCAAAAAACTCGTTTGATCTTGCAAAGCACGCTTTTTCTTGAGAAGTAAGATGATTGATCGCTCCAGCACACCAATCGAACATACTTTTTTGCTTTCTGTTTTACTGCATACAGGCCATAGCCAATTGCACACGCTTTCTGTGAGACGCAGTTTTGCGCTGGTTCCATAAATAAATAAAAAACTGCATAAACAAGCAGAAATGAGACTGCGACAGATGTGACCCTGTATATTTAATGCACTGAATAAAACTGTTAAACTGCTCACAGATTTCCGAGTTGACAACATCCAATGAAGATATTCGAGATGACTTGAAACAAAATGAGCACTTGTGTGAGAATCCGTGAAATAAGTCGTGCCATAAGCGAGCCTGTCTCCAGTAGCTTGGTTCTCGGTTTAGTGCGTATTCACTTAGTCCGCACGCGAAGTCGTAAAAAATATCTGTAGGTGGCGATGGCAGATATTTATACAGTGAGCTAAACGGATCCTTTCTACCTTCACAACCTCGTATAAGATGGAATCCATAGGAATGTCCATGAATGGGACAAAACCAAAGAAACATATAGGAAAACCCTCCTCTTGAGACTGACGGATAAATCTTAGTGCAATTGTCTGCTTCAGGATCATCGTCAAACATTTGGTTCCCACACACATTGTACGTTGGTATCTTGCGCACTTGGCATCCATGCTCAGTGAAGTAGTATGCTGCACCTTTTTCTGGATTATATGTGTTTTCAAAAATTTCTGTATCTGCCTGAGGTCTGTCCACAGCATGAACTCGTCTGATTTCGTCAACGAGAAACAACATAAAATCTGCTAGGTCACTTTGACAGTCATGGCTTTCTGTGACGCTTAAAAATGAGTAAATTTCAGGGACCACTCTTTTTATGAACTTCAATGTTTCCCGCATGTTTACAGCGTCTTTTATGTTAAGAAAACATTGCTCTAACTCATCAAGCTCTTTCCAAGGCAAAAAAGCAACTAGAGCAGCATCTGAGCAAAGGCCTAGTACGAATTTGGCCAATTTCTGCATTACAACCTGTGGATAGGTTCTAAGTATTAATGCTGTCACTACAGTTTGCAATCGAACATCATGACACGCATTTAATAAAGCCTGGTTTCGTTCATGCTGCATGTCTGCTCTCACCTCTTCCCGTTCTTGTGACAAGATCTTATTGCACAGCCATGCCATGTGCTTTCTGATGCTCTTCGTTGCTTCGTCGTTGGGAAAGTTATAAGGTAAAAATACGCGATCGTACCTTTTATGTACTGGTGTTTGTGTTTCGTTTATTTCTGGCTTTTCAACGTTTCCAACCTCACCTCTGTCTAAATGTCGAACAGCAACCCCGATATGCGTACCATCTCCCGCAAGTATTTTTGGCTCATGTTTGCACCAGGGGTCAACTTCACTTCTAAAATCCAGATTCATTGCTGACAACCACGAAAAAAACCATTGCACAAATGTTACAGCACTCATAAATGGTGCGCTGCTTTGAATTGCTGACCTATATGTTCGTGTGGATTGAGAAACATAAGCAGCGAATGACAACTTTGATGAAATAACGCGATCGACGAAGTCCCATCCAATCTCATCACCAGCACACGTGTCCTTGCTCAACTGATGTAAACAGTCCTTTTCTCCACTGTATGTAATCAAACATGCGGTCGAACGGTTTGAGCAATGCAGCCGCAATACTTGCACTTTCATCGGTGCCTAAAACACACACAAAGGTTTTTAGTTAGTAGGTTTTTGAGTTATTTTTAGCATAGGTGAAATTAAGTATAGCGTAGGTCTCCGTAAATACGCCCAGACTCGCCTAATACGCCCACCGCCCCCTTATTTTCGTTTCCTCCTGAACGCCCTCTGGTGCAAATGAATACTAGAGCGGCCAGTGCACACAAAACATAGGAGTACAGACTTATGCTACACACTTTCAGTCGATACCTACTTAGTTTCTTGTTTTTGTAAACAAAAACAAATGTCTCCCCGACTAAACCCATGATCCCCCCTCCCCCCCAACAAAATTCCTTTTTTTTAATTACTGAAATAAAATATTCATTTCTCCAAGCATAACCTTAATTCATTGTAAAAAACTCAAAATAAACCACACAGATGGTGGTCACTAAAACAGATATAAATGGACGTCTTTTTTTCATCCGAGTCTGGAAGGTGGTCGCTAAAACGGGTTTTACTGTAGGCCCTTCTCATCCAGATCTGAAGTTGGTCATTATAGTAGTTTTACTGTACGCTACATTTTTATCCGGGTCTGGAAATTGGTCAAGACAGACAGGTTTTACCGTACGTCTTTTTAACCGAATCCGGAAGGGGTCACGTCGAACGGGTCTTACTTTTTATCCAGATCTTGAAGGTGGTCGGATTTTTTTTGTTAACCATCATCCTCCACACGCCCCCCCCCCCCAGCTATTTAATATAGGTCCGACTATAAACACAACTCTAACCCTTTTACCCAAGGCAACGGTAACGGTCTGTACCCTAAGTGTAGTTATAGCCATGATAGACTACCTTGTCTTCGCACATTCCCATCGGCCAAACAGCACTAGAAATTGCACACAACACTTTGTTCACAACAGACTGACACACACACACACATATAACGTACAAACAGTATATGTCTCCCCTTGGTCGGGAACCATTTTGTTCACGTTCTGACAAGTAATATCTGTTCTCAGAGTCATTTTCAGAATAATTAGCCCCCAACCGCGGCCAATGCCCTGGAAGAGGGGGAGGGGTCTTATGGATTGGGCTGTTCGCCCACCTATGTCTTTTGGCACATCAACATCTAAACGCCGATGGACGCATTTGCAGAGCTTACGGTAGATGAAGTTTTAAAAACGAAATCCAACACGGAAAGTGACACATTCAGTGTTCATTTTGTAGTTTTACAAGCATGTCCAAGGACATGACCCAGCCGAGTTACCAAACGAGGAAAGAGAGAAAAAATCTGAAACGAATACCGTTGGACAAAAAATGTTTGCTTCTGAACGTAACTATTCATAATTTTAATACACAAAAACGGATTTTACCGGGTGAAATCTAAAACATTAAAAAAAAAAAAACAAAAAACAAAAAAAAAAAAAATAAACACAAGCACGTCCAGGAACATGGAGAGCAGCCCATAAACGTTCACGTAGAAGTAGAGTGGGCTCAAAACCACTTCAAAAACTATGTAAAATGCATTTAATTTGAATTTAAAGGCTACCCAAAAAGGGATCTTGGAGAGGTTGGGCTTTGACGATTCACGTATATACCGACATTTACACAATTTTGCAAAATTTTTAAAATTCCACCATTTCGGCATTTTTCTGTCCTTTGCGAAAAAAAAACAAAGTCCAGGTGGAGAAGCACCATTTCGGCATTTTTCTGTCCTTTGCGAAAAAAAAACAAAGTCCAGGTGGAGAAGCACCTAAGGTACTTTCGATTAAAATTTTATAACTATTTGAAAAAGACTGAGAGAAATGAATAGTTTGACAATTCAGTTATTTACTACCATTTATTCCAGTTTTTGCCAAACTTCAAAGTTCCGCCATAATAGCCTGGTAGACGAACCCCGGGGAACATCTCTCTGTAACATCTAAATGATTGGAGTAAAACTGTAACAGGAGTAGCATTTTCAAAATGGATAAAAACGGGCACAAAAAGTACCGCATTTTGTCAGTTTTTCGTCACTCCTCGAAAAAAGTAATAGTCAGGTGGAGGACTACCCAGGAAACATTGCTGCGTAATATCAAAACGATTAAAAGTAAACTGTAGGAGGATTTAAACATTTTAAAGAAAAGTTCAGCATGCGCCCATACATTCTTGCCCCCTACATAGTCGGCTGGGTTAAAAAACCAAATCAAACTCTGAAAGTGACACATCCAGTGTCCATTTTGTAAAATTCCAAACTCGCTACCTTCGAAAACACGCGAGCAAAATTGAAAAAGTATGTTAGTGAAACTGACTAAGCCCCCCCCCCCCCACCCCCCCCCCCTTGTATTTATCGATGGCACAAAGTCAGATATAGACCTTATTCAATATTTATGCATGCCAGAAAGTCCCGTTTCAAAACGAGGCTCCATATGGATGAATGTAAACAAACACACGTGTTTTAGATATCAACAGACTTGAGTTCCTGCATAGCTAGTTACTCTTGCTGCCTTGACATGTATCTGTCCGTTTGGAATAGGCCTGATCCACTAAGTTAACCGCCGCAAGACCAAAACGCAAATGGCGGTGGTACAATCAGTGATCCAAGATAGCTGTGTTTTCTATAAAAAGAAATAGGGAGAGGATTTTTGATTGTTTTGGCCTCAGTTTTAATTAAAATAGAGGACGAAAACAACCAAATTTTTACAAAAATATATTTCTGGGATACTTTTTTTAAATGGATTTCAAAACAAGAAAAAAATCAATTCATTACTCAAACAAAAGGCATCTTCTCGAATATACCGATGTTCATGGGGAACGTGTAACAGTGATTCGCGCTATTATACAAATTCTAAACATTACGGTAAAATCTTCCGGGAAGACATGGAAAATGTATACTTTATTCCCTTTCCAAAACCCAAAACAGAAGTTATAGTGCTTACAATGGATAATAGCTTGCAACAGACCTCACTCACAGTTCAATGCAGAATCTATTACGAAACAAATAGATGTATGTTCGCGACATTTCATTGGCGGATTTGGCCCAACTAAAGAACGCCCCAACCAAATCAGGGCTGACCACAAGTCAACGGAACTTTCTGTCAAAACCTACCCATCCCAGCTTTACAAGTGCATAGAGGAGCAAAAATGGACCCCTCCGTATTTGCTTTTGTGAAAATAATCCAAGTGTTAGTGATGGGGTCTTTTTCACAGGTTCGCGGCTTCACTTTGGCAGTAACAAAAAAGTATTCCCTATGTTCTGTAAACGCGCCAGCTATAACCTCCCTGACAAATCTATCCTTGAACATCTGATAGCTCTCCATTTTTTGTGATAGTTTTGCAACTTCGCGTGGTCAAAATCTTCGGCCGTTTTCAGATAATTGTATAAGTCAAATATCATCAAAGGAGGCAGAATGGAAATATCGTTTGTGCTTCACTAATTTGGGATTTGATAATTTAATTTTTTCGTGTGTTTTAAGTTTAGATCGGATAACAACCTCTATGTCCTCAATTATTCCATCGGGATTGATTTGTAACCCTATTTTATACGCACCTTCACATAATTCTATTAATTTTACCTTTCAAAAATTAGCGACTGAAGGCCCCCCTCTCTCTCTCAGATAATTTTGCAGTTCTTTTACACTGCATCAAAACACGAGAACAAAACAACGCATGTTCCAGTTAAATGCATGTTAATAGTGCACAGATGGAGCCTTGATTGTACCACCGCGGCCTGCGCACAGCTCTTAATAGATATGAGCTATTCCTGTTACTGCCTCATATTAAACTCACGAAAGCAATGCCGAGCAGGGTCTTGGGACAACTCGGCCCTTTGCTAACTCGACCCCTACCAACTCTGCCCCTAGCGAAAGACGACTCGGCCCTTTTCTGGGTCGACTCGGCCCCTACCTGAAAGGCGACTCGGACCCTTACTACCAACTCGGCCCCTACTTATATTTTTTTAATTTAATAATGAGTGAACTGTTTCCGCCGCATGAGTTAAACTTCAACACTATAAAAAAAAACGAGAATATGAAAACTTTTTACTTTGTTTCCAACAACCAGTACCAATTCACTGTGTACACTGTTCCATGAATATTATTCATAAAACGAAGCGGCTTTTCGCACACTTGTTTCTTTTGGCTTGTTACTTTTATTTGTTACAGTGCCTGATGATCCTGATGATCATAATTTCACACTTGAATACATTGGTGGTCCTCAAAAACTGTTCTACTGTACAGGGGCGTATATGCGTCCAACTTGATTAACTCCGGTGAAAAGCTCCGAGATTACACCTGATTGGCGGATCATTGCGCGAATGAAATCGTTTGGCTTCATTTGTTAAAAGTTTTAAAATTAGGATCCTCGTTGGCAGTGAGGGACCGAGTCGTCTTTCGCTAGGGGCAGAGTCGTCCTAAGAATAAGGGGCCGAGTCGTCCAAAAAGGGCCGAGTTTGTTAGGGGCCGAGTTGGCGTAGGGCCGAGTTGTCTCAACCCCCCGAGCACACAATTCACTAGAGTAATGTGATGGCTTATTTCGTGAAGTCTTACAATATTTTCAGCATCACGCTAGCTAGCGCACCTCCACCCCACTCCCCCCACACACGAGAAGAGAGAGAAAAGTGTGAAATATACAATCTTAGCAGACAAAAACAGACCGTACTGGATAGGATAAGATTTAGATTTCATAAGCATGTCCTATGTTGCAATTTAGAACAGTTAATACAATTCATGATCTGCTGACAAGGTCTAAGAACCTCTTTGCAGTAAAGACATCCAGTGGTATCTCAGTGCACAGAAAAACAAGTTGAACGCAATTATCCGAAGTCTATTTTTCCAAATTGCAGTTAACCTAATCTTATTTCATAAATCGTAGTTATCTGCATTGAGCTGTGATGAATCTTTCTTTCACAAAACATCTCTTTTAATACCCTCGAGCTTACAGCCGAACCAATCACAATCAAAAAATAAAAAAGGGAATCTCCGGCTTTGAATCGTTCTGCAATATTGCGATGAAATGGGTAAAAGACCGATCTCTGGCATGTACTTAATTACACAGGCTTTTCAAGTAGTCTCTGTTATTGTGATGAAAGAGATTAAATACTTGCCTTTGGCACGCCATTCACGGGAATAATTCTCACAAGAAGTGTGCATTTTCTCACAAGAAGATAGTGTCAAGGTTTAAAAAAGAAGTCTGTTATAATGGGTGCCGAGCTGGTATACCCAGGTGCCGACCTGGAAAGGCGGGTGCCGAGTTGGTTGGCGCAGAGTTAACCAAACAGTGCCGAGTTTGTCAGGTGCCGAGTTGACCATAGAGCTTGAAATGCTTTTTCTCCTACAGTTTTACTCCAATCGTTTAGATTTACGCAGGGATGTTCCCCAGGGTTCCCCTACCAGGCTATTACTTTTTTGCGGTTTGCCAAAAACCGCCGAAACGGCGGAACTTTGAAGTGTGGCAAAAACTGGAATAAATGGTAGTAAATAACTGAATTGTCAAACCATTCATTTCTCTCAATGTTTTTCAAATAGTTATAAAATTTTAATCTCAAGTTGCTTAGGTGTTTCTCCACCTGGTTTTCACCCCGGAATCCAAAATTTAAGCCGCGACTGTTCTGTCAGAAACCGACCTTTTCTATCGAACGTCGTGACACCATCGGTATCGGGTCACGTATACACATCTCATAAAATCATCGGACAGTGTAATTGAACAATTCTTCCATGTTTCAAACCATTTCGATTGCACGTTGTTAGGATAATGTACTCCGACCTCACGTGTGACGCCAGCAGTATACCGTTGCACGCGTAGTAGTTTTCCGCTCCAGCGCTTCACGGCGGACTATTATTTCCATTTATAGGTACCCGGCCAAAGGTAGCACACAAAAATACTTACATATCTAGTGTACACTTTAGTTGAATAGTCCACTTCAAAGTCGTCTTCTTGATAACCAGCCTGTTAAAAATAAAAACGTCTGCCTTAAAATATAATATGTTATATATTTTTGGCGGGAAGCGCCGAAAAAAGCGGACGAAGCGAGCAATGTACTAGCTGGAGGTTCGGGGACGCTATAAGCCTCCCCCCGGCGAAGGACCGGATAACGAGGAAAAAATTTTCGGTCCTGAACACATCCACACCGACTTTGAAGTGACATTTATGGCAGAAGACGGGCCGTGCAAACACCTGAAAAAAGACTAACCGGCAGACAGACGATCAAAATGGTTAAATGTTATACCTCGGTCTCAGGAGGTATAAATATTACTTTTTCTTTAAAAGCTGGAACAAGGACCTTTTTCTTTAAAAGCTGGAACAAGGGTCTGTACAAACACCGCAAAATCTAGATAGAGGCGCCGAAGGCGACAAAAAAAACTGATCTTGAACTAAATAATGGATTATTGGCTTATAAAAGGAACACAAAAGCAATTTTGCTAGAAGCAGGACATTTGCCTTTTTAGCTGAAAAGCAGGACGTTTTCCGAAAACGCGAAAAAGCAAGACATTTGCAAAAAGCAGGACGGTGTGCAACAATACTTATTTACAATACCAACGCTTGTTGGTTCCAATACTACTTATAGTTAAGATATCTTACCAATCGATGCAGAAATGTAGGCTTGATTGTTAACAAACTCATTCCAGTATGTAAGGGTTGTGAAAATTTCTGAAGTTCAGCTGGGCCAATGTCCTTAGGCCGACATTGCTCATTTACAATACCGACCTTTGTTGGTTCTAATACTTCCTATTCTAACAGATTTCAACAATCGATCCAGAATTGTAGGCTTGCGTGTGTTAAAAAACTCATTCAAATGAGTAAGGATTGGGAAAATATGTGAAGTTCAGCTGGGCCAATGCCCTTAGGCGGACATGGCTCATTTACAATAGCGATCCTTGTTCGTCCCAGTACTACCCACATATAGAATATCCTAACAATCGGTTGAAAAATGTATTCTTGAGTGTGTTAACAAAAAAGGTGTCGTTAGACGGACAGACGGACAAACAGACAGGAAAACTAAAGCCCCCCGGAGGGGACTAACAAGAAAAAGTTTACATGTGGTTGATAATTTGGCGCCGAAACGCCAAGGGCCGAAAGTGTGACTCAGTTGGGTCCAGAAAGACTCGGTGGGTTCTGAAAAAAGTGAGTCATTTCGAAAAAAATGCCCAAAAACTGGACAAAAACCCCGCCAACGCGAACCCTGTCTAGGAGTATGACGGATAAAATTAAAAAAAAAACATTGGTCACTGATTACTAACACCAGCGCACACAAACGTATGTGCCATTTGATATTATGGGTCAGATAATGTGTAAACTAACCCCACACAAGCAGTTTGCAGGAACACAAGGCTTCAGCGGTTGAGCGATAAGATAGCCATCACCATCTCTTCTGCAGCTTGAATCGTTTTCTGTTGCTCTCTTTCGAACATTTCTGAAAATAATTGCAAATACTTTTCGATATTTTACAAGTAGGTTACAATTTTTGGGAGGTTAAACAAACTTTGAAAAGAATTGCCAGTGAAACACTTACATTAGTTCACACAAGCAGTTGTGGCACTTTTATTTCGGAACGGACTACTTTTTTTGTTTTTGTGAGCAAATACAGATGTCTCCCCTCAATCACTCCGCCGTCTCAGCATAATTGTTTGAAGAAGCCGACCGCACCATGAACACAAACTTTTTCCAAATGTAGCGCCTTAATATTATTATTAAAATCATTGAATCATTAAAAAACTAACCACAAACTGCCAGCTCCTTCACCACCCCATGAAAAAGATAGAAGCCCCGGGTCTTATAGTTGGTTTCTAAATGAGCGACTGAAATTGGCCAGTTTCCAAATAGAAGCCCTGGGCCTTTTTTCGGAAACCCGCACTGATTATATCTGTAAGTAAGGTATTATACACAACCCCTCTCCAAAAATATAACGCATTCCAGCGGCTTTTGATAAACAAGCATATCCAAGGACATGACTCAGCCGAGTTACCAAACAAGGAAAGAGAGAAAACTTTGAAACGAATACTGTTAGGACTAAAAATAAAGTATGTAAAATGCATTTAATTCGAATTTGGAAGCTACTCTAAAAGGGATTTAGGAGAGTTTAGGTTTTGACGATTCGCGTATTTACCGACATTTACACAATTTCACAAAATTTTTTAAACTCCACCATTTCGGCATTTTTTTGTTAATTGCAAAAAAAAAAAAAACAAAGTCCAGTTGGAGAAGCACCTAAGAAACTTCCGATTAAAATTTTAAACTATTTGAAAAAGACTGAGAGAAATGAATGGTTTAACAATTCAGTTATTTACTACCATTTATTCAAGTTTTTGCCAAGCTCCAAAGTTCCGTCATTTCGGCAGTTTTTTGGCAAACCACAAAAAAATTATACCAGCCTGGTAGGGGAACCCCTGAAAAACATCTCTGCATAACATCTAAAAGATTGGAGTAAAACTGTAGGAGGAGCAGTATTTTAATAATGGGTCAAAATGGGCACAAAAAGTCAGTTTTTCGTCAATCGTTAAAACAAGTAATAGCCAGGTAGAGGAACATCCTAGAAACATTCTTAATATTAAAACGATTGTAGCAAAACTGTAGGAGGAGTAGCATTTTAAAGAAAAAAGTTTAGCATACGCACATACATTCAAGCCCCCTATAGTGATACGACTAACCCAGTCCGGCTTAAAAACGGCAACACAGACAGACGGACGGATACGGTATCCCGACAGTTATACTGCGCTACAACACGTTGTGGGAGTAAAAATATTTACTATTATGTGTTACTTTACCTCTGCAATTCTTCATCTAAATCTTTATGAGGTTCGTGTTTGCTGAATGCGTCAAACTCCCACAATCCTGTCCTTGTATTGAACTTCCCATTTTGGCTCTGAATACCCCTCACTTGAAAATCTTCCATGTTTTCTTCATTGGCCTGATTTGGTACTGCATCTTCTAAGTGGTCCTGCCATACTTCTTTATTTGCATGTAACGTTTGAAGATGTGGGCAGATGCGGTCTTGCTCTGTTAACTCTAAAAGTGTATCGGACTTCTTCTTGTTTCGCATTGATGCTTGGCACATTCCCTTTTGGCAGTTGACAAATTTTCTATCGGCAGATAAGTGTACAAAGGAACACGCGAAGTCTTCACCACCTTTCACTGACATTTTTAGTGGATGACCAGGAAGAGGGTAGCCAGGAATGAAAACCGGTGCGTTCAGTGCAGCTTTGTTTTCTGCCATTTTCTGCAGTAAAACGGATTCGCCTGGTTCTTCAAGCAAAGTAGGATTCCTGCATAACTCCTGAAGAGATTCAAATGCAAACCTACAATGCATGCATGTGTAAGAACGGTCCAAAAACACATCCGCTTCTGCTTCAAAGTTCCTTGCGCCAACACCCTGCAAGTACGCATAAAGCTTACACGTACAATTTATTTGTAGTTCACCCTCAATGTGCTCAAAAGTGAGGTGTTCAAATGAAAACGGTACAATGTTCCCAGAGTCACTGCTGAAGCTATTCATAATGAACATGCCACCTTCATCACTAACTGATCGTAACATGATGAAGCCATCGGTAACGAGTCTCTCTCTAAAATTGGTGAAGACTGACCTCTCCTCGGATACATTTTCCATTGTGCTGACTGATTGGTCTTCAGATAACATTGCTGGTGTCAACTTCACCACGCGACTCGCGTATGTTCTCCTTCTCTTAGCGGGGCGTTGGATTGGTTCTTCATTTTCTTCCATGTTTATATATTGGTTTGGCTCTTGCTCGCCTTCTGTACATTTCTTATACCAGCGAGTACACATAGCTCTGACATAATTCGACATTGGTCGCAGAAAAGTAAAGTAGAGGATTCTAAGACGCAAAGATGTGGGTAGATACTTTGGTGCTTCTTCAGAATTTTCACTCCTCTGTACAGGCCGTTGAAAGAGAAAGTGCTGTTCAAACCTTGGATGATGTGTTTTGTTCATAGTTTGCATGTCCATGTGCAAATAAGGTGCCCAGTGACTGTTTGGAATCTGGCTCAAGAATGCAAATTGCTGATCCAATGTGAGTGGTTTTTCTCGTTGAATTAAATCTTCTGGGGTGCTGCACGCCATGGTTGAAGTACCTGTTCTCTCCAAAATACTGTTAGTGAAAGCCTGATCCATACTCTTTGCAAAGTTTTCTGTCTCAGGGTAGACATAAAGATACCTGAAACAGAAAAGATAAGAAACCGTCAACTTATTCTAATCGCGTACAAAAGTCAAGAAGCCAATTGACAGAACAAGAATGTCCAGGGACATTGCAACCAGCCGAGCCCAACGCAAAGAGAGTAGACGTCAAGCTAATAATTTCTGTTATCCCTACAGATATTTGCTCTGTTATATAAATACAAAGCGACTTTTATTATAAGATCACTGAAGGGAGGCTCCCCTCCCCTTTTCAGTAGGGAACCATCTGGTATATCATATATCAGTCCAGTTATTTCGACTCTTTTAGGCCGATCACTAAAACTAGGCTAAAAGCATCGGTCGAAGGCCTTGTTCTACCAAAATATACACATGTATTTCAAGGGAGATATATAAGAGATTCAAGTTGGATAAAGAAACAAATATTCTATTCATTTTACAACTTAATTCCTAACAAAACTTGAGTAAAAGGCTATCTGTGGTTCATACCCAACAATTCACATTTGCCGTGTTAATTTTCGGTTTATGAGTTGTCAAAACATGAAGTCTCTACTTTCAAAAACAGCGAAAAAGAAGTGCGCAGCAAATGAGTCACTCATAACCCAAATACAGCACACAACTGTCGGATGCAGTCACACTTCAATGCTCAACCTAAAGAAAACATTGCCATGAAACCCATAAAAATGCCTCTGTATGTTTTTAATTTAAAAAAAAACCTGTTTTAATATTTCATGAAAACATTGAATCTTTGAAACAAAATCAATAAGCTATCGAAGTTCAACGAATATCGGCCAAAACTCAATAACAAAATAGTAAGCCACAATGCACAGGTTAACAAATCGCTGTGACTATGGCAAATCTAGACGACAAGTGTTGTTTCATGGTCCAGTATTCCTAAGTCGCTGTTTTTCAGTTTCTTTCAGACAAAATGCATTAAATGTCCAACTCATTCAATGTTTGAGACAAACTCTAATACGTTTCTCTATTAGACCTGGTCTGGATAAGCAGGGACGCAGCCTGTCCGAGACAAGCTTACCTGCAGTGCTGTGCTTCTTTACATACATTGGCCTTTGAAATACACAAACATTCATACCCCATCTATCTTTAATCCTTCTTATTTTTTTTTCGAACGTTTTTTTTTTTCATGTCAAGTTGTATGTGTGTAATAGTAATAATTTATTTATGTATTGAATTGCAAAAAATGATCAAAAACTGACATGGAAAGAGAAATTACTTGAGAAACAAAAACAGTCGTCAAGAAAATACCGATGTGCTTGGGGAACGTGTAATAGTGACAGCCGGTATTATACAAAGCGACAAGAAATGCAAAATGTTTTTTCCTGCCATTTCCGAAACCTAAAGGAGAGGAAGAAAAATGCAAAACGTGGATTAGAGCCTGTAATCAATGACACGATCAACTGAACATAAAAAATAAACGATATGTATTATATTAGCCCAAAGGTATACGTTCATCATTTTCTGTAATTTTTTTAAAGAACATAAAAAGAGGCAATACAAATTTATGATTCGTAGAACTTCTGTTCAGTCCCCTAAGTAGTCTTAATATGGGACCAACTGTGTAAGGACGTCAAATGTTATCGCAACGTCCATTCTTTGATAATACCCTTTTGGAACCATATAAAAATGTTGATCACATATCAATCCTCACACCCTCTCACCCCTGCACCCCAACCCCAGCGCGCCTCTTTCCCAGCTTAATTCGTGCGTTGTTGTATTTTCCTCGATAATTTCTGACCGGTCTTCAAATAAACCGTCACGATAAAACTCCAAACCAATACCGAAAGCATGTTCACGGAAAAAAGCAAAAGTTTTTTATTTATTGGATCCTGGTTAAATGATTGTAGTTTCATTCTGAAAATTTACACATTCACAAGGCAACTAGAGCGGCCAGTGCACACAAAACATAAGAGTGCAGGCTTATATTACACACTTTCAATCGATACCTACTTAGTTTCTTGTTTTTGTGAACAAAAACAAATGTCTCCCCGACTAAACCCATGACCCCCCCCCCCCCAAACTGAAAAAAAATATTCATTTCTGCAAACATAACATTGTAAAAAAACTCAAAATAAACCAAACAGATGGTGGTCACTGAAACAGATATAAATGAGCATCTTTTTTCATCGGAATCTGGAAGATGGTCGCTAAAACGGGTTTTACTGTAGGCCCCTCTTATCCAGATCTGAAGTTGGTCACTATAGCTGTTTTACGGTACGTTACATGTTTATCCGGGTCTGGAAGGTGGTCAAGACAGGCAGGTTTTACCGTACGTCTTTTTACCTGAATGTGGAAGGGGTCACGACAAACGGTTCTTACTTTACATCTTTTTATCCAGGTCTTGAAGGCGGTCGGGATTTTTTTTGCTAACCATCAACCTCCACACGCCCCTCCCCCTTTTACCCAAAGCAACGGTAACGGTCTGTACCCTAAGTGTAGTTATAGCCATGATAGACTACCTTGTCTTGGCACATTCCCATCGGCCAAATAGCACTAGGAAGGCATTCTTCATAACTGCGCATCAGATGACGCATCTCGGTGGGAGAAGGGGGGGTGCATTTCGTTGGCAAAATGGTGAGCTGCTCCTCACAACACAAGATATCGGACGACCCAATTTAATAGCGAAAAATACTTCAGCAAACAAAGCTAATCGATACAACATGGCTCCTATATATAGCACATCTTAGCAACCTAATCAAGTATGCGGCGAAAAAAAAATCAATAGCTAGAGCTGCTTAGCGCTATAATACGAAAATAGCATTCCATGACCTCGTAGATAACGACTCCATCATGCACCGCAACTGACACTGACCCCTGACTGAGTGGCGCGTTACGTAACAGCCATAGATGAGAAATGCACAAAAAGCTCAATTTCAGGCAATAACAAATAGCAATGGACCGACAATAATGCTGTAACTGTTTTGAAGCTTTCTAAAGAATGCAGGAACACTAGAGAATCTTCCGGAAAATCTTCCGAAATCCCCAGCGCAGTCAACACCCATGCATAGATAACAAAGCAGCCAAAAATGGGGAGGCTGGGGTGGGGGGGGTGTTGACGTTATGCACCTTTCTTGATTTTCTATACGAGTTTACTAATGTTTAACAAAACCGTTTGATTTATCCGAGGAATAACTACACCAAATTTAAAGTCGATCCGACTTTCCAATGTCGAGATATTTTTTTAAAGAATAGATAACTTTTTAGCCATCAAAAGTTGAAACAGTCGTCTGATTGAACCAAGGAATATCCATATAAAATTTTAAGTCGATATGACTTTCCGTTATCGAGATATTATGCATAAAAGATCTGGTTCAAAATAAATATATTTTACGCGATGACGTCATACGCCACTTTCGTTCGTTCTGCTTGCGAAAAATATTTAAAGTTTCTTTCGGACCTACCAAGCATTAATCCCACCAAGTTTCAGCTTTCTCCGGCGTCCAGCAGCTGAGAAATTTCGCACACAAGATTTTTACCCAATGACGTCATACACCTGCCCTAATCACGTGACACGCCAAAAGTTGATAGAACCGTCCGACCTTACCAAGGAATAATTCGATCAAGTTTGAAGTTGATCCAACGTTTCGTTCTTGAGATATCTTGCACACAACACTTTGTTCACAACAGACTGACACACACACACACACACACAGACACACGTACACACATACACACACAGAACGTACAAACACTATATGTCTCCCCTTGGTCGGGGAGACATAAATACATGGCAGACTGAGGCTATATGCCGCTGTGGTTGCCTCGCAATGTTTTCATTGGCTGCTTATCCGGAGCACAGCTCATGGACGTGATAAATATTCAAAGCAGACGCATGACATCACACAAATCTCAAAATTTCATTGGCCCATTGTAGTTAGTTGAGACATCAATGAACATAAACATACTATGAATGAACGTAAATTTATGATTAAAATTGGAACCGTCTAAAAAAAAAATCCCCCAAGCGGCATGTAGCACTATAGGGAGGCCAGCTTGGGCTGGTTATTCCAAAAAAATTCCAACAGAGAATGATATGGGATATGACAGTAGCAATTCAGGGTTCGCGCTGGGTTCTCAGAAAAGTGAGTCAAAAAGGAAAGTGTGACTCAGTTGGGTCCAGAAAACTGAGTCACAACATCCTGCAACGAAACCTCTACCTCCCCCCGATCCCTACCCATCCCATACCCGCTCCCCCGATTCCACCCATCCCATACCCCCTCTCCCCTCCCCAATCCTCACCCATCCCATACCCTCTCCCCTATCCCTACCATCCCATACCCCCTCTCCCCAACTGCGCCTTCTTATAAGGACACACCTTAAACGTGATTATTTATTTAACGTTGAAACATTTGAGCGCTTTAAAACAGAAGTAATTGTTATGCCTACGCTGAACACAATTATGCAATGGCTGTGCTATAATTTGATGGAAAAAATCCGAAATGAAATACTGCGCTACAGAAAAAATGGGATTCCAATTATGAATAATACTGGAATGATAAAAACAGATTACGATTTCATTGACAAATAATTCGTTTTGAACGGGTCCATAGCTAATCTAGATAATTTAACGAAAAAGTGGTGTGTATGATTTTGACACTGAGCTGACTCTTCACTGCAAAAATATTATAATTAATTTAATTTTTTGCAATTTTTTTTCTTGTCAAGGTGTGACTCGATGGGTTTTAAAAATGTGAGTCACAATGAGTCGGTGGGTTCCGAAGAAGTGAGTCATTTCGTAAAAAAAGCCCAAAAATTGGACAAAAAGTCCGCCAACGCGAACCCTAGCCGGCTCAGCAATATGCTCAACAAATAATTACAGGACACACATGGTCATTATTACGCCTAGGGTATGATGACAGGACCAGACACATCAAATAACTCGAGCAAACACAGGGTGATACGAAGTCAAGGCAAAATCAAGTGTGGTATTCTGGTCATCCTCCCCTCGCCTCAATAACTGTCACTTAAAACACAACGGACCTCAGGTATATCTTTTATTATACACCTGACAGGGCACGAACAAAAGAATGATAGAAAAAAACTGAGGTCAGTATTTTTTCCGTATTGCCCGCTCCCGCCCCCTGATAAGTATACTTTGTTCAGGAGTGAAATACACTGACTCAAACTTACACAGTGTTTTTCCCAGAGTGCGTTTTTTGCGTCATCACGCACTCAGGCTCTAAAATCACGCACTCGGCCGACGACGATAAACTAGAAACGCTTGTGTCGCATTATGATAGCGACAAAACATCTCCCCAGACACCTAAACATCCAAGTGGTTTCACTTTAATGACATGTTTTATTTCAGTAAGGTATGGACGCTTAAGTGTTACATATAGGCTGGGTCACGCATTCATGTCCAGAAATCACGCACTGAAAACTTGGAAGTGCGTGATTTCATGCACTTGACCCAAAAGCTGGGAAAAACAGTGCCTGCAGGAATGATTACGTTGTAACTAACATGTGTGAATGTTTACAAACATTACGCAATTGCAAACGTCATATAATTACAAACCTCATTTTGTGTTTTGTTGCGTTGTTATTTCGCAATTTGAGTTAAAACGGGTTACTTCCGTTGAACTGTCAAAATACCAGGAACCATTCAAAGGAAAAAATACCTACGAGTCTGAAGGCATATAAATTAGGGTGTTTGTAATTTCCCTGATGGCAAAAAGAAGGTAAGTTTTTAAAATTCATTGTTGTTTGCAAATTTAAACTTTCTTAGGATGATTTATTCCATGGAAACGGGGACAAGGTGGGGGGGGGGGCAACATATATGCAAATAATCATTGCACATTGCAAATAAATATTCAATATTTATTTTCTTAATCGTAAATATAAAGAAATTAGAGCCAATATCAATATCAGCTAACCGTAGTTCTAATAGCGCGTCGCCCCAACTGAGAAAGCAAACAAATAGTGCCCCGTAAAATTCGTAAGAAAAGCAAAAATATCGCAAAATAGGTGTATAATAAAATTAATACATCACGACAGGTTGGCAATATGGCTTTTTTGCCTTCAGGACCGGGATCAAATTGACCTCACCCTTTGGGTCCGGTCAATTCGACCCGGGTTCTTCAGGCCAAAAAAGGCCATACTGCCCACCTTTCATGAATTATTACCGGGAGTTTCCGAAAAGAAGCTCCCCCCATATTTAAGCCCCGGGGCTCTAATTAGGAAACTGTTTCCTGATAGAAGCCCCGGGGCTTCTATTTAGTTTCTAAATGAGCGCTTGAAATTGGCCAGTTTCCAAATAGAAGCCCTGGGCTTTTTTTCGGAAACCCCCGGTACTATTTTATTATATGGCCTAGGGATACGAGTGTAGAGAA
This sequence comes from Protula sp. h YS-2021, assembly GCA_949752745.1. Lineage (NCBI taxonomy): Eukaryota > Metazoa > Annelida > Polychaeta > Sabellida > Serpulidae > Protula > Protula sp. h YS-2021. Next base: position 63,083,095 of record OX457025.1, read on the forward strand.
ATAATGGACAAAAACATAGGGTGCAGTAATTGGCCGGCTTGTACGCCCGCCTCGTTTAAAGCGTATTTTATTATATGTCCAGAGATCCGCATATAAAGAAATGATAGACAAAAAGGGAGGGTGCAGAAATTGGCCGGCCTGCACGCCCGCCTCGTTTAAAGAGTAGTTTATTTCACCCTTCCGCTTTCAAACCGCACCTTCAAATTCGACAAATAACTTAACAGGTTAATATTTCACGGAAGGACCAAACTGTCGCGAAAATAAGGCATCTAATGAAAGTAATACATAATTCTGAGTGCGTACAATGTTATTTTGCCTTCAGAAAATCGCTGTCTCTGTTAACAAAGTTTATCAATGTCAGCGCCAGGCAAGACAGATTAACCAAAGCAACATGATCTCATTCGCCCTTTCCTCGTCAACCGTTTTTTTTTTCGTTCCGCAGCCAGAAGTAAGTCATTGCGGCGGTCTTGGGACAACTCGGCCCTTTGCTAACTCGGCCCCTACCAACTCGGTCCCTCGCGAAAGACGACTCGGCCCTTTTCTGGGTCGACTCGGCCCCTACTTGAAAATAACCCCAGGTCGTACAACTCCAACACATGTTGTTACTTTCCACAAAAAATCAAAAGCCTGTGGTGAAACGTGAGTAAGTAATGGCGCGTACAAGAGTGGGAGCATTGCTGAGGGACAGATGGACGGACGGACAGAAAGACAGACGAACAACGCGTGTTTTATAAGTCCCCCTGCATAATTAAAGTATTTCACGTTATATTGTGATACACAAGACTCAAGAATTTTATAAAACCACGCAGTTAATGACAGGCACGGGTTGAGTGGGGATGGAGGCGAACACACACTTTAAAACAGGCTACAGAATTGCAATACGTCACCTGTCACGTTCTTTTGACGGATTTTGGCATTTTCGAAGAACATGTATGCACATTTGCATCAAGGACATTTCGGAACTTTCTGAAGAAAGTGCTTGTTTCAGCAACGTCGCCTGTTTAATCACGGATGACTTGTTTAATGCCAACAAATTCTTGTAAGTCTTGTCTGATCTTGAAGAGACTGTAATAACAGAAATATTACACCTTATTAAAAATAGTTTTTGGCCAATAATCATAAGAGTTATTTCTGATAGACATTGCTTTTACCTAGGGAACATTCGTGCATAGTAATGAAACTCAAAAAACCAAAAAATCGACTTGGTATATATCAGTGTTTTTCGCAGATCTCAAGCACAGGGGACGAAAAATCTTCATCTCCAAAACATGAGGGAATTTTTTCGTCTGCCTAGGGCCCGGGCGACTGTACATCTTGTAGAAAAAAGGAAATTCTGCAAATAATTTTCACATACACACGCTATTTTCCTTCTGTTATAGACAGGTAAAAATAAAATGACTTAACTTCACTTAACTTCATTTATCACACCCTAAATTTTGCTGACTTGCCAAAATAATCCCCAATAGAGAGGAAAAAGGGGCGATTTCTGTTGATGATAGGAATTTTTTCGCCCTTCGTGGACGGCAAAGGGGACGAAAATGGGGGAACAGGGGACGAAATCTCTACAATTCCCCTCTTGGGAAAACACTAATTTCGAGATATGAGGCATGAACACCCAAGCAACTGTCTTGTTCATAAGATATGAATATAATATTAAACCCCCACCCCGCCCCAAACGCTCCTCGATAAATAAAATCAGTCAACAGGATTGTTTAGGTACATTGCTACCAGCCGAGCGAAACGCAAGTCGAGCAAACAGCTTTACAATGACAAAAAATAACTCCAGCTTTCCCCCTCTTCCCCCAACAAAAAACTAGGCTATCAATCGATTGGTAAGATCCATGACAAAAGGTCGGGCGTCAAAAAGTCGTAAGTGGGAAAGGCGAGAAAAGATCGAACTTTGTTATTTGTTCAATAAGCACAATTTTTTTATTTTCGACATTAGAAATTTTAATTAAACGCATCAAACGTTCTTTATTCTATAGTACCAATGACCAGAGATCGATATGCTGTGAGAAAGATTAATCTCGACTAGGTCAAAATACATATGTATCACTGTCTACAAGTAATAAAATATCATGGCGCTTAAAACTTACGTTTTTGGGGGCGTCTGGAAAGAATGTCCTCTTTTGTGTACACGCACCATGCATGTTCTCTTCGGCCCCCGTTTTCTTCATTTAGCAAACGTTCACCAAACTGTGCCATAAATCCAACATACGATCCGCTTTCCATGTATCTTCTTACTATTTCCCCTAAAAACAAAAAAAAATCTTTTGTATTATTTCTATTATAGCGACTTTAGGTCCCAAACTGAAACTAATGCAAACCAAGACAGAAAGTTCTGCAAAATACATTTCCCTATGTATATGTTACTTTGTGTTAATAAAATTTGAAAAGGAGAAAGTCATAACTACATCCCTCCGTTTCACGGGGGATAACAACATTACTCCGTTGCATGGTTTTATGTCGGAAACCTGTGTAGATTTAACTAGAGCGGCCAGTGCACACAAAACATAGGAGTACAGGCTTATGTTATACACTTTCAGCCGATACCTACTTAGTTTCTTGTTTTTGTAAACAACAACAAATGTCTCCCCGACAAAACCCATGATTCCCGTCCCCCAAAAAATCTTTTTTTTATTTACTGAAATAAAATATTCATTTCTACAAACACCTTAATTCATTGTGAAAAAAAACTCAAAATAAACCAAACAGATGGTGGTCACTAAAATAGATATAAACGGACGTCCTTTTTCATCCAAGTCTGGAAGGTGGTCGCTAAAACGGGTTTTACTTTAGGCCCTTCTTATCCAGATCTGAAGTTACATTTTTATCCGGTTCTGGAAGTTGGTCAAGACAGACAGGTTTTACCGTACGTCTTTTTACCCGAATCTGGAAGGGGTCACGACAAACGGGTCTTACTTTTTATCCAGGTCTTTTTTGCTAACCTTCATCCTCCACACGCCCTCCTCCCCCCCCCCCCCCCACTCCAGCTATTTAACGTAGGTCCGACTAAAAGCACAGCTCTAAGCCTTTTACCCAAGGCAACGGTAACGGTCTGTACCCTAAGTGTAGTTATAACCATGATAGCCTACCTTGTCTTCGCAAATTCCCATCGGCCAAATAGCACTAGGAAGGCATTCTTCATAACTGCGCATCATATGATGCACCTCGGTGGGAGAAGGGGGAGGCATTTCGGTGCCACAAAATGGTGAGGTGCTTCTCATAACACAAGATATCAGATGAACCACTTTAATAGCGAAAAATGCTTCTGAAGACAATGCCAATCGATATAAAATAGCTCCTATATATAGAACATCTTGGCAACCGAATCAAGTATGCGGCGAAAAAAAATTAATAGCTAGACCTGCTTAGACCTATAGCATTCCATGACCTCATAGATGACCACTCCATCATGCACCACAACTGACACTGACCCGTAAATGAGTGGCATGTTACGTAACAGCAATGGACCGACACTAATGCTGTTACTGTTTTGAAGCTTTCTAAGGAATGCAGGAACACTCTGGAATCTTCTGCAAAACGCTGAAATCCCCAGCGTAGTTAATACCTATGCTTAGATAACAAAGGAGCCAAAAAATTGGGATGTTGACGTTATGCAAATTTCTTGATTTTCTACACAAGTTTAATAATGTGTAACCAAAACCGTTCGACTGATCCGAGGAATAACTTCACCAAATTTAAAGTCGATCCGACTTTTCGATGTCGAGAAATTTTGCTTAACAACAGATAATTTTTTACCCGTCAAAAGTTGAAACAGTCCTCTGACTGAACCAAAGAATATCCATATAAAATTTTAAGTAGAAATGACTTTCCATTATAGAGATATTATTCATACAAGATCTGGTTCTAAATAGACACATATTTTATGCGATGACGTCACACGCCGCATTCGTTCGTTCTAATCGCGAAAAAAATTTAAAGTTTATTTCGGACCTACCAAGCAATAATCCCACCAAATTTCAGCTTTCTCCGATGTTCAGCAGCAGAGAAATCTCACACACAAGATTTTTACGTGATGACGTCATACACCTGCCCTAATCACGTGACATGCGTGAAAAGTTGACAGAACCGTCCGACTCATCCAAGGAACGTTCATATAAAATTTGAAGTCGATAGGATTTTTTGCTATCGAGATATTTTGCACACAAGAAGTTGTTCAAAATATACACATATTTTACGTGATGACGTCATACACCGCATGCCTTCGTTCCACTCGCAAAAAAATTCTAAAGAATCTTTCGGACCCACCAAGCAACAATCCCACCAAGTTTCAAGTTTCTCCGATGTTCAGCGGCAGAGAAATTTCGCACACAAGATTTTTACGTAATGACGTCATACACTTGTTCTAATCACGTGACATGCGTCAAAAATTGATAGAACCGTCCGATATAACCAAGGAATAAATCAATCAAGTTTGAAGTCGATCTAACGTTTTGTTCTTGAGATATCTTGCACATAACACTTTGTTCACAACAGACTGACACACTCACACACACACACACACACACACACACACACACACACACACACACACACACACACACACACACACACACACACACACACACACACACGTACACACATACACACACAGAACGTACAAACACTATGGGCCGATTTCACAACTTAAGTCTAGACTTGGTCTGAAACCAGGTTTCAAACAGAGTCTAGACAGGGTTTAAATGCACAGCTTGGGAAATAGAAAATCACATATGAATGTCGCCTAGACCGAGGATGTGAAATTCACTATGGTCACTATGGTCTGAAACCCATTATTAACCGCGGTCTAGACTGAGTTTGCTCCAAGTCAAGTCTAGACTCAAGTTGTGAAATCGGCCCTATGTGTCTCCCCTTGGTCGGGAAGACATAATAACTGCATTTTCCGGGATTTGCACAGTAACCAGCCATACTTTGTAGCCACTTCGTTTTCGGGATTGGCTTTTGCATAAACCAGTCAGAAAAAAAATTTACAACGAAAATCATCGGATATCTTATCGCGTAAAGTGTGAAAATTTACAAACGGACACGAGTTTGTTTTGTTTAACGAGGTAAGCATGTCGGGTGTTGAGAATAGGTCAACTAGAGCGGCCAGTGCACACAAAACATAGGAGTACAGGCTTATGTTATACACTTTCAGTCGATACCTACTTAGTTTTTTCTTTTTGTAAACAAAAACAAATGTCTCCCCGACGAAACCCATGATCCCCCCCCAAAAAAAATCCTGTTTTTTTAATTACTGAAATAAAATATTCATTTCTGCAAACATAACCTTAATTCATTGTAAAAGAACTCAAACTAAACCAAACAGATGGTGGTCACTAAAACATATAAATGGACGTCTTTTTTCATCCGAGTCTGGAAGGTGGTCGCTAAAACGGGTTTTACTGCAGGCCCTTCTTATCCAGATCTGAAGTTGGTCACTATAGTAGTTTTGCTGTACGCTACATTTTCTATCCGGGTCTGGAAGTTGGTCAAGACAGGCAGGTTTTATCGTACGTCTTTTTACCCGAATCTGGAAGGGGTCACGACAAACGGGTCTTACTTTTTATCCAGGTCTTGAAGGCGGTCGGTTTTTTTTTTGCTAACCATCATCCTCCACACGCCCTCCCCCCCCCCCCCCCCAGCTATTTAATGTAGGTCCAACTATAAACACAATTCTAACCCTTTCACCCAAGGCAACGGTAACGGTCTGTATCCTAAGTGTAGTTATAGCCATGATATACTACCTTGTCTTCGCACATTCCCATAGGCCAAATAGCACTAGAAAGGCATTCTTCATAACTGCGCATCAGATGACGCACCTCGGTGGGAGAGGGGGAGTGCATTTCGGTGCCGAAATGGTGAGCTGCTTCTCATAACACAAGATGTCAGATGACCCACTTTAATAGCGAAAAATGCTTCCGCAAACAATGCCAATCGATACAAAATAGCTCCTATATATAGAACGCCTTGGCAACCGAATCAAGTATGCGCGAAACAAAAATCAATAGCTAGACCTGCTAAGACCTATAGCATTCCATGACCTCGAAGATAACGACTCCATCATGCAACACAACTGACACTGACCCCTGACTGAGTGACATGTTACATAACAGCCGTAGATGAGAAACGCACAAAAAGCTTAATTTCAGGCACTAACAAATAGCAATGGACCGACAGTAATGCTGTCACTGTTTTGAAAATGCTTCTTGGAGTGTTGACGTTATGCAGCTTTCTTGATTTTCTACACGAGTTTAATAATGTTTAGAAAACCGTGCGACTTATCCGAGGAATAACTACACCAAATTTAAAGTCGATCCGACTTTCGATGTCGAGAAATTTTGCTTAAGAACACATAATTTTTTTCCCGTCAAAAGTTGAAACAGTCGTCTGACTGAACCAAAGAATATCCATATAAAATTTTAAGTCGAAATGACTTTCCGTTATAGAGATATTATGCATACAAGATCTCGTTCTAAATATACACATATTTTACGCGATGACGTCACACGTGGCACTCGTTCGTTCTACTCGCGAAAAAAGTTTCTTTCGGACCTACCAAGCAATAATCCCACCAAGTTTCAACTTTCTCCAATGTTAAGCAGCTGAGAAATTTCGCACACAAGATTTTTACGTGATGACGTCATACAAATGCCCTAATCACGTGACATGCGTGAAAAGTTGACAGAACCGTCCGACTGACTCATGAAATATCCATATAAAATTTGATGTCGATAGGACTTTTCGTTATCGATATATTTTGCACACAAGAACTTGTTTATAATATATACATATTTTACGTGATGACGTCATACGCCGCATTCGTTCGTTGTACTCGCTAAAAAAATCTATAGAATCTTTCGGACCTATCAAACAACAATCCCACTAAGTTTCAACTTTCTCCGATGTTCAACAGCTGAGAAATTTCGGACATAAGATTTTTACGTGATGACGTCATACACCTGCCCTAATCATGTGACATGCGTGAAAAGTTGACAGAACCGTCCGACCTAACCAAGGGAGAAATCGATCAAGTTTGAAGTCGATCGGACGTTTCGTTCTCGAGATATCTTGCACACAACACTTTGTTCACAACAGACTGACACACACACACACAGACACACACACAGACACACACACACACACGTACACACACACAGAACGTACAAACACTATATGTCTCCCCTTGGTCGGGGAGACATAATAACCCCTCCACAACAGGAGAGGGACGAAAGGAAAATTCTACAACTTCTTAACAATGGCATCCGATAAATAGGAACAGAGATATCTCTCGAACAAAATTGATACCAAACAAGTCCAAAAATGTAAAATCGTGGAATTTTTCACATTTTTTTTTTACAAAATCTAAAAATAACCAGCCGTTGCATAGGTTATGGTTCCGGGGGGTATTGTCCCGGGAGTTTGATCCGGAACCCCTATGCATAACTTTGATAGCTGTAGTTGACATGGCTGGAGAAAATCGAGTTCAAATTTTCAAGTTAACGCAGCAAAATAGTTATCACGTTCATGCATATAGACCTGTTCAGTTGTTAAAAACACTAACCACTTCCAGACTTCAGCGAAACAGAGTAGAACACTCCTTCTGTGAGTGCAGGATCCGCAGCTAAATCCAACAATGATTTCTCCAATGACTGCAACGATGTGTTTTCCTCAGAGATCACACCGCCATCGTACATATCCCTTTCCAGTCTTGCTATTACAATCGCTGCATCTTTGCACCCATTGATGTACTCTACCATTTTTGACACGGCATTTCCTTTTTAATCAGACAAATGTATAACTTATTGCAAAACATCCTTTAGTTCATACAATGAATAAAGTAAATGTCTACCACTATATTTACAAACATCAACCGGTTCCGGCTTCGCAACAATTCTAGGTATTAAAGTTTTTGGTTCCTGGACGTTCCGTACCTTTTCCTTTCCGTACCCTGCCTTTCCGCACCTTTTTTATTGGACGTTCCGCACCCTGCCAAAAGAGGTTCCGCGCCCTATTTGGCCAAACCGGACCTTTTTTTTATTTTCAGCCTTTTCTTCAAGTTGTATTTTTATTATATTTCATTTTTAAGCTTGTTTTTCGGGACAACAGATTTGCAGCATGATCAGCTGTGAATTATCCGATAAATTTTCAAATTGAGTAGCGAAGAAACCAGCAACGTTTACGTTTTGATGACCAGTATTGAGGTGAACGTGTGATCAGCTCATTTTTCAGCACTGATTGCAATTTTAATCTACTGAAGGACTTGATATTACGAGTTGAGTAAGTCAGTCCGGAGTAAATGCTGCCAGCAGCAAAATGAACTGAATGAAACTTAAGAATATGCTATTTACTTTGATGACGGAGAAGATTAGCGGAGATCATGGCAGCCATTATTTATACCCTGAGACAATAATTTAACGTCCAAACACAGGGCTTTCTCCCATAAAACGGATTTACTCGCCAGAGGAAGGCATTACATGTACTAAGACAGGCTATACACCAGAGGCAACACTGATAAGCCTATTTTGGCCTCTTTTGAACACAACCGGTGTGAGATCAAATCTTCACCCCCATAGAATATTCACCCCCCGGTGAAGATTTGATTATTAATTATTCACCCCCCTTATCAAATATTCACCCCCCCTCCCCATTATGATCAGTGCCAACGTAATTTTTTGTTATATGTTTTATGTGACGTTAAAAACAAACAACCATGCAAAAAATCCAAAGTTTATTTTACAACTTATTCTACTTTACATAACATGGTAATTACACCACTAAGCTAAACTTCTGGATTCTAATTCCTATACTTAATTGCACCAAATAGCGAGTCCAGTGCGACTCATTCCCACTTGCAAACATAGTTTGCAACTGAGTATGATTTGCTAAGAATTCTAGCTTGTTATTCCTTCTTTTTTCCGTCTCGGAGGTTTCCAGAAAACTCCTCCTACGCTATCTGACGGAGGATAATGAAATCTGGCACAGAGATACAGGGTGATGAGATGTCGTGAAATCCTCAATATTTTTTACTTTGACCTTCAAGGTCAAGGTCAAACTGAGGTCAAAGCATTTTTGACCTCAAAGTAGTTTCCAGAAAAGTCCTCCTACAGGGTTTGTAGTAGAAAGACGGCATTTTGCAAAGACATAGAGGGTAATGAGTTGTCGTGAAATCCGCAAAATTTTTTGACCTTCAAGGTCAAGGTCAATTTGAGGTCGAAATATTTTATATTTTAATGCTCATCAAGTAAAATTGCTGGAAATAGCGCTCAAATCCTTGTTTAAACACGTCTACGGCGTCAGTAGACAGTAACATCGTGGACTGAATCTCTATAAAATTCAAGCTGAAAAAGTGCTGAATTTATAGCCAAAAAATAATTAAAACTAGAGCGGCCAGTGCACACAAAGCATAAGAGTGCAGGCTTATATTACACACTTTCAATCGATACCTACTTAGTTTCTTGTTTTTGTGAACAAAAACAAATGTATCCCCGACTAAACCCATGACCCCCCCCCCCCCAAAACTGAAAAAAAATATTCATTTCTGCAAACATAACCTTCATTCATTGTAAAAAAAACTCAAAATAAACTCAAAATAAACCAAACAGATGGTGGTCACTGAAACAGATATAAATGAGCATCTTTTTTCATCGGAATCTGGAAGGTGGTCGCTAAAACGGGTTTTACTGTAGGCCCCTCTTATCCAGATCTAAAGTTGGTCACTATAACAGTTTTACTGTACGTTACATTTTTATCCGGGTCTGGAAGGTGGTCAAGACAGGCAGGTTTTACCGTACGTCTTTTTACCTGAATGTGGAAGGGGTCACGACAAACGGTTCTTACTTTACATCTTTTTATCCAGGTCTTGAAGGCGGTCGGGATTTTTTTTTGCTAACCATCAACCTCCACACGCCCCCCCCCCGCCCCCCAGCTATTTACTGTGGGTCCGACTATAAACACAATTCTAACCCTTTTACCCAAGGCAACGGTAACGGTCTGTACCCTAAGTGTAGTTATAGCCATGATAGACTACCTTGTCTTCGCACATTCCCATCGGCAAAATAGCACTAGGAAGGCATTCTTCATAACTGCGCATCAGATGACGCACCTCGGTGGGAGAAGGGGGAGGCATTTCGTTGGCAAAATGGTGAGCTGCTCCTCATAACACAAGATATCGGACGACCCAATTTAATAGCGAAAAATGTTCAGCAAACAATGCTAATCGATACAACATGGCTCCTACATATAGCACATCTTGGCCACCTAATCAAGTATGCGGCGAAAAAAAAATCAATAGCTAGAGCTGCTTAGAGCTATAATACGACAATAGCATTCCATGACCTCCTAGATAACGACTCCATCATGCACCGCAACTGACACTGACCCCTGACTGAGTGGCACGTTACGTAACAGCCATAGATGAGAAATTTCAGGCAATAACAAATAGCAATGGACCGACAATAATGCTGTTACTGTTTTGAAGCTTTCTAAAGAATGCAGTAACACTAGAGAATAGATTTTTACGCAATGACGTCATACACCTGCCCTAATCACGTGACACGCCAAAAATTGATAGAACAGTCCGGCTGGCCCAAGGAATATTCATATAAAATTTGAAGTCGATAGGACTTTCCGTTATCGAGATATTTTGCACACAAGACCTTGTTTATAATATATACATATTTTACGTGATGACGTCATACGCCGCACTCGTTCGTTCTACTCGCGAAAAAATTCTATAGAGTCTTTCGGACCACCCAAGCAACAATCCCACCAAGTTTCAACTTTCTCCGATGTTCAGCGGCTGAGAAATTTCCCACAGAAGATTTTTACGTAATGACGTCATACGCCTCCCTTAATCACCTGACATGCGCCAAAAATTGACAGAACCCGCCGACTGACCAAAGGAATACTGGTATAAAATTTGAAGTCGATAGAACTTTCCGTTATCGAGATATTTTGCACACAAAATCTTGTTCAAAATATATACATATTTTACGTGACGACGTCATACGCCGCATTCGTTTGTTGTGCTCGCAAAAAAAATCTACAGCATCTTTCGGACCAACCAAGCAACAATTCCACCAAGTTTCAACTTTCTCCGATGTTCAGCGGCTGAGAAATTTCGCACGCAAGATTTTTACGTAATGACGTCATACGCTTGCTCTAATCACGTGACATGCGTCAAAAGTTGATAGAACCGTCTGACCTTACCAAGAAATAATTCGATCAAGTTTGAAGTTGATCCGACGTTTCGTTCTCGAGATATCTTGCACACAACACTTTGTTCACAACAGACTGACACACACACACACACACACACAGACACACACACACACGTACACACATACACACACAGAACGTACAAACACTATATGTCTCCCCTTGGTCGGGGAGACATAATTCATAAAGACGACCTGTTTCGGACGTTCTGTTCAACCAACCAGCTCGAAAATAGCATACTTCGGAAGTTTCTTCCAATCCCGTGAGGGGCATATATTTAACACTGATCCGAGTTAAGTTCTTTTGTATAAAGAACCAGATTGCAATGTCCAGATGAAAAGGACTATCGGCAGTAATCTTCAGAGAAGCAGTTAACCTTTCATTCACTTAAAAACAGAAATGATATGTAGTTTAAAAAAGTTGAAAAGGGATCAATTCAATATGTTATTAATTATCAATCAATTAGCTTTCTTGGGAGGGGGGGTGAAGATTTGATATCAAATGTTCACCGGGGGGAGTGAAAATTTGATAAGGGGGGGTGAATATTTGATGACCAAATTTCTATCAAATATGCACCCCCCGGTGAAGATTTGATATCAAATCTTCACGGGGGGTGAGGTTTCTAGGGGGGTGAAAATTTGATGCCACACCGGCATTGAGCTGATTGAAACGTGCTGCTTCCCTAACTATCCCCCCCCCCCGAATCTTTAAATGTCCTGGCAAGTGGGGCAGCCCTAATGAAAATCCCTGGCGGCATGTCTTATTATTTTATGTACGAACACTGATACTGAACAAAAAACACACCTTCATCTTGCTTTTCTACGTAGTCATGGAAATACTGCAGATGAGGCACAGATCCAAGCTCCGGTCGTGAACGAAAGGGTGTAGAACGGGATGCCTGTACCAAAATTGTAAAGGTATTTTTGTTAAATTAATTTTGAATGCATTCCTTAAACATAGGTATCTGAGATCCAGAGCCAGTAACATTTACATCACCAGTGTTAGAAAAAACCTAAAACAGGTTGTTGCGCCAAACGCGACCAACTGTAAAAAGTTCATATATATCATATAACAAGGGGCAAAAAAGTTAGTCTCGCAACCCAAAAGTTAGTCGTACGCCCCCCAGTTTTTGAAGATGGCCCCCAATTTTTGCTGCGGGTGATTGCGGCCCCCATTTTTCAAAAATGGCACCCAGTTTTGGTGGCTAGGGGCCATTTTAGATTTCTTATACTATTTACGAAATTTGCCGAAAAACTGCGAATTATTTTAAAACAAGCATGTCCAAGGACATGACCCAGCCGAGTTGCCAAACAAGGAAAGAGAGAAAAACTCTGAAACGAATACTGTTTGGCCAAAAAATGAAGAACTTCGTTTCTGAATGTGATTTTTGAACTTTTTCATAATCTTAATACACAAATCGGGTTTTCTCGGGTGGAAGCCACCCAAAAAGGGATGTTGGAGAGGTTTGAGTTTTGAAGATTCAGGTATTTACCGACATTTACATAATTTTACAAAAATCCATCATTTCGGCATTTTTTGTAATTTGAGAAAAAAGTCCAGGTGTAGAAGAACCTGGGAAACTTTTGATTAAAATTTTATACCTATTTGAAACAGACAGAGAAATGAATGGTTTGACAATTCAGTTATTTACTACCAATTATTCCAGTTTTTGCCAAACTTCAAAGTTCCACCATTTCAGTTTTTGGGGGAACCGCGAAAAAATGATAGCGTGGTAGGCGAACCTCTGGGAACATCTCTGTGTAACATATGAACGAATGGAGTAAAACTGTAGAAGGAGTAGCATTTTAAAAAAGGGTCAAAATGGGCACAAAAAGTGCCGTCATTTTGTAAGTTTTTAGTCATTCATCAAAATAAGTAATAGCCAGGTGGGGGACTACCCAGAAAATATTTCTGCATAATATCAAAACGATTGACGCAAAACTGTAGGAGTAGCATTTTAAAGAAAAAGTTTAGCATACGCACAAACATTCAAGTCCCCTATAGATATACGACTAACCCAGTCCGACAAAGTCATCTGGGTTAAAAACGCACTAAATTTGATATTTCACTTGACAGTGTCAGTAGAATGATAATGAAGCCTGACAAATAATTCTGTTTATAAGCAGCCTTTGCGAATAAACTGAAAAATAAAATAAAATGAAAAGAAACTATTTTGAAACATAAGAAATATAAAGTTGTCACGAACCAAGGACCCGTTTGCTACATTAAATACATCTGGTTACGCAAAAACACACCAATTTTATAGACTTTCTTAACTTTTGATTTTTCGGGACTTGTTGTTATGCCAAATTTTGAGGGATGCTCTGAAATCATGGTCCTTTCTTTCAGGTTCTACCATCACTAATCGCACGAGTTGTTCATAATGTTGTGAAAATAACCAGCTGCGAAGAGGGGTGATAACGGTATTCTGTGCAGAAAATGCACGCTCACAACCGATGTGTGCAATTTAGAGTGCATTGCAAAAATTTTTAATTTTTGTTAGAGAAGAAACCATAAAAATTCGGGCGCGTTATTTCAAAAACGGACGCGCGAAATTATGAGTGTGATACTTCGAAAAACAGTGCGCGTATGGCCGCCAAAAATAACCCCTGCTACATTGCAAAAATCGGCGGACACTCATCCGTTCATATATTCGCTCTTTCTGTAATGTTTGGTTTAGCGCTTTTATTCACAGAACAGCGCGTCCCTCTGGCGAGAGCGCGGTATAATGTCCTGGAGGTCAGTAAAATGAACTATTCCGCAGGAACATGACTCGAGTTAACCAAAGTTATCCATTCCGCAAAAAGAGTACTCTAAGCAACTTAACTTTTTTAGAACATGTCACTCAAATTGAGTTATTCCACAAAAAGACCACTCTAACAAACGTTGTTATCGTTTTGAGGATCTCAACCAACTTTTCCTCAAGAAGACAAGTCATGGTAGAGGGCACAGCCCCCCCCCCCCTACCGCACATACACAGTCGGTGGCCTGCTCAAACTCAAGTGGGTAAACAAACACCAGACTTCCTTAGACTTATAGAGGAAATGTAATTGAAAGTACAAATGCACCTTAGACAATTTCCAATTAGTCCCCCGCCGAGGGACTAATAGTTTTTGGGTCTGTCTATCCGTCCGTTGAAACTTTTTTTGTTAACGCACTCAAGCCTAAATTTTTCGACAGACTGTTAAGATATTCTCTATATGGGAACTAGTGGAACGAACAAGGATCGGTATTGTAAATGAGCCATGTCGGCCCAAAGACATTGGCCAGCTGAACTTTTCACAAATTTTTCCACTCCTTACTCATTTGAATGAGTTTGTTAACACACTCAAGCCTACACTTCTGTATCGATTGTTGAAATCCTTTAGGGATAGGAAGTATTTGAACCAACAAAGGTTCGTATTGTAAATGAGCCCTGACGGCCTAAGGACATTGGCCCGGCTGAACTTCAGAAATTTTCACAACCGTTACATACTGGAATGAGTTTGTTAACACACTCAAGCCTACATTTCTGCATCGATCCATAAGAAATCTTAACTATAAGTAGCATTAGAACTAACAAGGTTTGGTATTGTAAAGGAACCATGTCGGCCCAAGGACATTGGCCTAGCTGAACTTTTCACAAATTTTCCCACTCCTTACTCATTTGAATGAGTTTGTTAACACACTCAAGCCTATATTTCTGGACCAATTGTTGAAATATTTTACATATAGGAAGTATTGGAATGAACAAATGTCGGTGTTGTAAATGAGCCCTATGGGCCCAAGAACATTGGCCCAGCTGAACTTCAGAAATTTTCACAACACTTACATACTGGAGTTTTATTGATATTTGTCTAGTCCTTGTTTTATATTAGTTAGAAATTTGACAGTTTCAATAAGGAGCTTCTTTCCCTCATTATCTAGCCCCCCCCCCCCCACATTCTCCCTCTATTCATATAATGCGTCACACCCAGGAGATAATTCCGGGCATGAATAGTTTTCGAAATATCGTCCGGGCAAAAAATACGGACATTCGGACACACCGATAGCAGCATCAGCCAAAATTGGTTGAGAGCTAATAAAAGCTCTAACTGCACAAACTCGCAACGTAAATACTCTTTTTTCTAAGTTTTGATAAATTTGCAATTTTATCTTGTTATGTCTCATTTATAAACTTTTTTCCCGCCGCATTTTATCCTTAATTTGTCAACAAAACATTATTAACTAGACTAGACAGAAGGTCAAGGTCACATTACCGAAAATGTTTGTATTAAATAATGACAGAAAAAGTCTCAGTACCCCTTCGTTATTTGTGCTTCGATCCAACTTCTGGCGTATGGCTTTGACCAAGACCGAGGATGTCAAGGTCAGTGAGGTACTTTTTACATATCGTCTGTTACCCCCACACCCCCCCCCCCAAATCTCGAACATGAGCTCAAAATCGTTCCATCTCAAACCGTTTTCGAGATAATGGTCAACTTCAGGCTTTTGACCTTGATCGTGACCCAGAAGGTCAAGAGCACCAAAATATCTGTTATGTAACCTTGTTAAGGCCCAAAAGGTTGATAATGAGCTTAAAATCGCTCTATCTCTAACAGTTTTCGAGATAATGGTCATCTTCCGGTTTTTGACCTTAACCGTAACCTAGATGATCAAGGTCACCGAGATACCTCTTATGTAACGTTGTTTAGGCCAAAAGGGTCGAAAATGAGCTCAAAATAGCTCTCTCACCCACCACCTCAATTTTGTGGTGAAAACAAATAATATCTAGTTCTTCCACTTATGTTTCTTTGATGTGAAATGCTTTTTAGGAATTCAGGATCAAAAGGTTTTTACTTATTAACCCATCCTTTTAGATTAAAATAGTAATTAATATTAATTGGGGATGGTGGGACAAGATATCCAAGTTCGGTAGAGGGAGGAAAAACCGCCCTCTAATCCCCGGCATGTAGGCTTTGTAAAGAATATTGCCGCACCTTTTTTTTCAATGGAAAATGACCTAATAAAAGCCGCACATAACAGAAAAACAGTATTCCTGCATTTGGTCTAGCGACAATTGGTGGACGACAATTGGCCGAGCGACATTTTGTCGAAAGTGAAAATTGCGGCAATTGGTCGAGATTTTTTTTTAAATAGAACTTTTGTACGCTAACGACTTTTTAGAAATAAATATGTCTTACTGAGTTTCAGTAATTTATTTCACATGCAACTGCCGACCTTATCTCAAGCTACCAGCACAAAGAACACCAGAAAAACTCGGCAAATTTTACATAGTTCCTATAATAACGTTCTTCTTCTAATCCTTGTTACAGTTTACATAATATACATACTCCGGCGTGTAAGGGATTTTTCTTGTCGGAGGGATCATGCTATATGCGAAGTGCAATTAAAACATGATGTTTAATGTGTAATAAAAACAATTCAAGCAAAATGGTTTTCTTTAAAAAAAAGAACATTTATTTTGAAATTTCGCTCAAAAAAAAGTTTCGACCAATTGTCGCGATTTGCACTTTTGACCAAATGTTGCTCGACCAACTGTCATCGACCAAGTGTCGCGGATTCCAGAAAAACAAACGGTGCTTGTACTACAGCAGCTCCTTGGAGCACTGTCAAACCACTAACCGGGTCAGTCCTATTGAGTTATTCCACAGAAAGACAAGCTATGGATATTACTTACATCAAAACTAATACGACGCCAAACATTTACACTTAGCAACTTAAAACATCCACACATTTAAAAAGTTGTTTACAGAGCCACCCCACCCCACCCCCCCCCCCAAAAAAAAAAGTGTCGACAACTTTATTATTGCAGAATTTAGTTCATATGGAGGACAACAAATTTCGACTGAAAATCCACGAAAAAACGAAAGGGGTAAGTACACAGTATTTGACAGGGCTGGTAAGATTTAAATAAGCACTAAAGAATCACGATTTTTAATTTTTTGGATTTTTTTTCTATGCACTGTATTTTTTCATTGTGTGTCATTTGTGTATATTGTGTGCAGCGAAGGCACTCGAAGACGCTTTTTTGTTAAAACAATGCATTGCATATCATTTGCTTATTAGTGCATATGAGCATCCGCGGGGGTGGGGGCAGGGGGGTTAAGCAAGCCGGCACCCAAAACCGGTAGTGTTTGAAAAGAAGGCCTTGCACCTTATAGTATTATGACCGTTTTGAGCATGTACTCTGGAGAGGGGTTCCGGACAGAACCCCCCGGGACCAAACCCCCCGGGTCCGAACCCCCCCGACCAAACCCCCCGGGACCGAACCCCCCGCGCGCATAACCCCCATGCCAAAACCCCCCCATATGGAGAGGACCAAACCCCCCGCTTTGGAGGAGCTCCAAGAGGAACTGCCCGATGAAATAACCCCGATTGCGGAATATTTTGAGGATACCTACATCGGTCGGGTGCGACGTAACCAGAGAAGTGCTCCAACGTTTGACTATTGCTTGTGAAACATTACATTCTTCGACGAGAACAGAGCCTAAACAATGTCACCATAAACCAAACTATAGGAAGTCACCTTCCAGATCCACGACGACAACAAAGTGTCCAAACAGGAAATAGGATAGCGCACATTGTTCGTGACTTTCGCAACAGAAACATCTTGGTTTTTTTTTCAGAGGAATAGCTCACAATATTCATTTTTAAACCAAGAGTGACTGATGACATTAGTCAGTGGTAGTCATCGTAGTAAAACAGCTTTTGCAAAATGTTGTACAAATGAACTACATCTCAAGTTATAAAATCATGATTCAATAAACGTGTGTTTAAATTTGACATATTATATTGGCTTTTTGAGAGGGGGGGTTTGGTCCGACCGGGGGGTTTTGGCACGGAGGGTTATGCGCGCGGGGGGTTCGGTCCCGGGGGGTTTAGTCGGGGGGGTTCGGTCCCGGGGGGTTTGGTCCCGGGGGGTTCTGTCCTAGACCCTCTGGAGAGGGTATGTAATAGCTCAAATAATATTCACAACCTCGAATATTGGAGGCTGCTTAAACGTTCAAATATAATTATTGTTGGAGTCGGGGGCTTTGGTCCTCTCCATATTGGGGGATTTTGGCATGGGCGGTTATGCGCGCGGGGGGTTCGGTCCCGGGGGGGGTGGTCCCGGGGGGTTCTGTCCGGAACCCATTACATTCCATCTATATCTGCATGAAGAATTTAAGTTCTAGACAGTTATCTGAACATTTGAAAGTTAATGGCAGTTTTTACCTATTTTGTGACCTGTAAATGTGTTTAGAAATGTCTTACAAGAGTGTAATGAATGTTCAATAAACTTTTAAAATGGTGGTGCTTTTTTATGTGGGAGCGGGGGAGTTGATTTACATAAAAAATATTTAAATTAAAAAATAATAATAAAAAAAAAATATTTTTTTAAATCGGATTTTTTCCAGCCCTGCATTTGCACAAGTTTCGCGAACAATGTCGTTCAGTAATACACTTGTTTTCCATCTTACCATCCTCAACCGGCCGGAAAACTAGTTACAAGAACCTCCTGCCAAGTGTTTACTCTGTCGCCAAACGTTAAATAAGCCAAATCACACATTTGGTGTTTCCAATAAAATACCAAAGAATTTTGAATTTCGGCTGCAAGGAAACCGGAGTCTCTCTATCATTAATTACTTCCATTTTTACCCGGTTATTTTTATTCAAAACGCAGAATTTTGCGCATTTTTATTGGGAACGCTCAAATTGTAATTTGGGTTATTAATGAAGAACCTCCTGAAGCTTTAAAAATCGTGTTTGAAGGACATGGGGAAAGAACCTGGGGAAACTGGTCACATATGAGCGTAAAAAAAAAACAAGAATTAACGCAGAAAGTCAGGGGCAGTGCAAATTCAAAAAAAAAAAAAAAAAAAAAAAAAAAAAAAAAAAAAAAAAACAAGAATTAGCGGAAAAAGTCAGGTCTCTTCCCACTTCCCTTTTCCTCCACATGGCTTCTTTCTATCATTAATTTCTTCCATTTTATACCCGGTTATTTTCATTCAAAACGCAGAATTTTTGCCTATTTTTATTGGAAACATTCAAATTGTGATTTGGGTTATTAATGAAGAACATCCTGAAGCTTTAAAAATCGTGTTTGAAGGACATGTCTACTTAAAACAAAAAAACCTGGGAAAATTGGTCTCATATGAGTGTAAAAAAACAACGGAAAAAGTGAGGGGCAAATGGAAAAAAAAAAAACAGGAATTAGCGGAAAAAGTGAAGTCTCTTCCCACTTCTCTTTTCCTCCCCATCTCTTCTCCCTTCTTAACCCCCTCTCCACATATATGTTCCCAAATGTCACCATCGTTTTCTTCCTGTCATAATTTCAAAAACTAAAACAAAAAGCAGACTGGCCCCATAAAATTTTATACGTTTAATCTTACCTTAACTCCTTATTTGTAAAGCATATACACAAACAACCTTTATATAAATAACACTTATATATAAATATCCTTAAATATGAGTGTATATATCATATATATATATATATTATTTTATATATTATATATGTCCTATATTAGATATTTTTAGATTTTATAAACCATATCAGTCTCATATTTTAATCCAAAATGGTTGATGGCTGGAGAGGAAGTTAAAAGCTAGACAGGAAGTGTCATGGTACACATACGAGGAATCACGACGTTGTTGGTAAACAGCAGCACATGTTTGGCACATCTTTTCTTAAATACTTTCTCATTGGTTCCTTTAAATTTTCCACTTTGCCTGTTGTAGTCGAGCGGGTGTTGAATAACTTTTTTTGCCAGATACCTGTTGCACACAACTCGTGTACGGTTAGCCTTTTGAGTGTGGTAAAAATTATTAACAACGATCTTTCTGGAACTGAGGTAATGATGAAAGAAGTGATTTCTTCTTGATCATTAAAAAAAGATGGCCGGAATGGTAATTGCTTCCATGAAGGTTTATGTAAACTCTGAACTGAAATTTTATATTATCGCTCAACCCGAATCCGCACAAGCCCACAGTGACTGACTAGTATATAATTCGGAATCATGAGCATTTTGGTTTACTTGTTACCAACATCTGAGAACTTCTCTAACTTGTCATTTTCTTAGTGCCTGCTGAACAGGCCATATGTACGGATTACAGGATTGCTTGCCACCTAGCTCCGAGTAGCTCTGACTTGTATAACATCGTATATATCTCTGTCAGAGCTACGAAGCCTTCCATTGTTCCCCTAATAGGGGTCAACTTCACATGTTCTGAGGCACGAATCCTGCATACCAGTCCGTATTATTCAAATATCTACGGAAAGTTCATGCCGAATATGCCCTTTTTGTAAAACAGGCACAGTTTTTAGTGAACTGTATATCTTTTATTTGTTCATAAAAGTGCAGAAAATATAGCTTCCGCATCCACCTGTCAAATGTTTGTTTACAGTCTGGTCTTTAAATGTCACGTGACCAAAGTAAAAGGACAGAAAATTTAAATAAAGGGATTGTAGTTTATTTGTAAAATATATACTAAAATAGTTGATAGATGCAGAATTACGTATAAATTTAGTTTGTACACCCACAGTTTTTGACCGTTTATTTTTATATTCTTTTTGAAATATAAACTTAAAGGTTTTTTGATGGTTAATTGTAAAAATTATTGTTACTATTTCACGTAATAAAGTATGCTCCCTGTATACAAACAAATGTCAATTATTGCGGGAGATTTGGGGTTATTTCCGTATTATTTTCTTTTAAAGAAAGCGTAACACAGACGTTGTATATGATTACCGTTGTACTTTGAGGGCCTTTAGCAAATGCCAATAAAAACTTATGGGTCGTTGAAACTCGCACAAAGTAGCCACAGGGGTGCCTCAAAGCGAGCGCAGTTGACTTGCTTATCGTTATATAGCGAGGCTTTGAAGCGGTGCCCGGAAACTTTTTAGCGCACCGCTTCTTGGAGCTACTTGCCACCATACTTCTTAAAAAGTACCAGTCTTTCGCTAGTCCTAGATGACTCTTGTGGTCTTCCTATGACAGCAAGAGTCATAGTTCGTACAATAGAAAATGTCATTGATGTCAGTTTTCAAATCTCGGCGCAAGACTGGGGCCAACGGCGTTATTTTAGAAAGAGTGCATCACATAAATGGCCCAATTATGAATTATGGCGCACAAGTTTTATGGTCAGATAACAACTTTTTACTGAGAAAAAATATGTGTTTTCTTGAGATCAGGATGTCGAATCCCTCATTATCGCCCACAATAACAGTGAATCCACAGTTGCAAAACCACGCTTTACTCTAGTTTGGGAGTTTCGCTGATGTCAAAAATAATGCGCCAGGGTACTTCCCAGTTCGAGCCTCGGTGTCCTTGAACGCGCGCCGAAAGATCAAGAGCCTCGAAAATTGAGATCAGTGGCCATTTCAATTGAAGGAACTGTGACCCTTTCTGTCCTAGGAAGATAGAAAGGGTCCGCTGGGACTAGTCTTTCGCCAGTGTTCATGCAAGATCGCCATCCCGGAAAACAATATTTATCTCGAATGTCATTTTGTCTCGCCAGTTATCACGCGAGACATCGGTTAAATAAAACAATACCCCCTTAAATGGTAGTACTCGTACTTAAACCAGTTCATGTTCGGCATTTTGGTATACTTTTTCTTTCAGTATTATTGTTTATGTAGTTATCTAATAAATTAGTTCGCAAAATTCTAAGATTTCGGGATGAAAAAATAAAAGGGCGGATTAAAGTTGTCCAAAAATATTTTGCCCGGAAATATTTAATTTTCTTATAACTAATCAAATCAAATAAGTATTTCTTTGTAGATTCAAATTAACACTGACAATGTAACCATCAGATATAAAGAGTAAAAAATCGCTGCACAAAGAAAAAGCGTATCAGAAGTTTTAAAAAAAACATTATCAAATGAAACGCTCATTTGATAATTGAGCTACACTATTACTTTACACTCTCCTTAGGAAAACATGCAATTTACAGACAACATAAAGATACCCATTGTTGATAGCGAGAACACTAATAGATTAATTATTCAACTTGTAAGTAATTTACTAGAACATACTTAGTAAACAGCCTTTTAAAGTGATGAACATTTTTCGCTGCGACGACTACTGCAGGCAGACTGTTGAATACATTAATGCCGTGGACACTTATACATCTGGACGAAAATTTGGTGCGTGCGAATGTAGACTTAAATTTACCACAGCTACGTAATCTGTAGTTTTCGGACAACTGTGACACAGAAAACTGTCTTTGAATATTTACCGGTAAACTAAAATTGTGTGCTTTATACATAATAACCACAATTTTCATTTTTACTAAATCACTAAATTGTAAAAGATTTAATTTGCTGAACAGTGGATTAGTATGTTCTGTTTTACCAGCCTTACATATTATTCTCAATACTTTTTTCTGGCTTTTAATTACACAGTTAATTGTTGTCTAACACGCCATGCCCCATATTTCTGCACAATAAGAGATATAAGGTAAATTTAGATATAAGGTAAATATAAACTACAGTAAATAGTACGTAATGAATCTGTATCAAGGGCACGTGCAGCTTTACAAATAATTGAGGTACATTTGGAAAGTTTTTGTTTGACATAACTCAACGCAAACACTACAGTTTGCTTTGTAATAAGCCAAATCACACTTTAACTTTTGCCGAAAAGTTTTTGCGTTTCCTCTGAATTCAGTTGGGATAAGGATATAAAGAAATGATAGAAAAAAAAAAAAACTGGCAAAAATCAACAAAATTCAATTTTGTCAGAAACATATTCACATATTGGCTATTAAAGGGACTGAATAATATGTAAAATAGTTTTTAAAAGATCACATGATGACTTTATAAATTTGAAAGTGTGCATCTTGAAAGATAATAAGAATTTTTATGTTTTTCCCTTATCATTTCTTTATAATTTATCCCCAAATGTTTGCAGTCGAAACATCACCTCCACCGGAAGGTGTGAATTGGCTTATTCTCTGGAAACATGTCTGAAGTTCTACACTTTCGACATTCCAAAGGGGAACTCAATTACACCGAAAACAAAAAAATAATCGTTGAAAAACCACCCAAAAGTGGCGGACGATCGTAGGTTACTGGTACTAAACTTTTTTTTACATTTTTTAAATTCCAAAAATCTTGCTGTTTCCTCCTTAAATAATCCTTAAATAACTTTTTTAATATTTCTGTCGGCTTGATGAAAATATTTTTTATCGTTATTTTTGTCAATCTTATTGTTTTAAAAATTTCTTTAATGTCGTTCATTTTGTTTATAATCATGCAACAAAAACTAACCAGTAGAAAGGTGTACACCTATGAAGAGAGTCGGTGTCATCTCGGAAAATTATTTTTAGCTCTTTAACGAACCGTTGTCGTCTGCCGAAGCAAGGCTGTCTGAGAAACTGACTGTATGAGCTCTGCTTTATGAGTTTTTAGAAAATTATAAAATGTAACGGATTTTAACACAATGCTAAGAAATGCCAGAAAAACATCATAGGCTATGCAGTTTTAGTTGACTCACAAAACATATCTCAATATTCTCGATATAACCGAGGTTATACGATTTTGCAGTTGGCTCAATATTTTCCATGCTTCATCCAGGTTCAAGTAACATTAACAAGAAATCATTTATATTCGTTTGAAATCTTTTTCATTAAAAAAGCTTCTCTGTACGATTTATGGTAAATTTTGGAAATTCTCGATATCCTGCTGTAATACGAAAACCTATATAAACACAAGCAAAACTCAGTTTTTTAATATTTTAATATAGGGATAGATCATGGGGCTGAGTGCTGTGTATGGGATTCGAGCACCCGTGGAAGGCCTGTGGAAACACCACGCAGCGGTGCATTCATTGGCCTTCCACAAGTCCTCGAATCCAATGCAAAGCACGACTGCACCAGGAACTATCTCCGTTATAACACAAACAACAAAATCGATTGATAGATAGCGGAAAAAGCCAACAACTCGAGATTTTGCTCGAAAATTTTTCATTGTATTGTCCTGCGACACGAATGTCGCATAGCATAGCAACTCGGAGTCATGCCCATTGTTTTTCTGTGAATTGGCTTTGTGAATTTTGTACGCGGTTAGAGCACGCTGACGGTTTCTTATCATTTCTATTTACGGGAGTGCATTACTCAATTGGTGCGTGTTATAATCGTAAATAAAAACTGAGACGCCCACTAAAAGTCCTCTATTTTAGTTGACAAGGTTTAAAACATCATAAACTTTAAATGTATTTATTGTTTTAATAATTATGAGAGCCGACAATTTATTTTAAGTATACGAAATATGACATATTTTAACTAGTGAATACAACACTGCATTTTCTAACTGTTACAAATCTTCACTTTCAAGAGAAATTTCTCAGTTTCTGTGTTTTTATCCTTGTTGAATATCGTGTAGATTTTCAGCGAAAATTGACTAATTGAGCGACAACTTGAATAGATTATTTATGAGTATAAAAAGGGATATCCAAAAAGTAAAATTAAAACTGTTTCAAAATATATTCAACAAAAATTCAGCCCTATGCATTAAAAATACTTCCTGTTTATGCGCAACCAGTGAATAATTGTGGTTATAGTCTCAAACTGGGGCTGGTGGGAGGGGTGGGATCTATAAATCAAATCACACTTTGAGCGTTTTCAATAAAATGCACAAAAATTTTCTATTTTGACCTCAAACTAAAGATTTAGCAAATAGTTTTAAATAACTATTACTTGTCTGTTCTAAGTATGAGCACTTTTTGCGATATTTCTTTGGTCATTTCTTTCCCTTTTTACCCGGTTCGCTTCCAGTCGAAATGCAGAATTCTTCCGAATAGCGCCTGTAGGGAAGCAGGGTTAAGTTGAGCACAGGGAGTAAGACTTGAGGGGGTGGAGAGATGGTCTTTCTTCAACTGATGTTAAAAATAATTTCGGAGCTAGAGGGGGAGAGTGGTAACGCATTGATTGACGTATGTCACAAATCCATATGCTCGATTGAACCACCCCGCCTTTTGCTTGATTAACAATATAATTGTTATGTTTATGGCATCAAAAATGTGGGGAAAAAAGAAGCATTGCGAACTCTAAAATGGATGTAAAGCCCACGAGGAGTTACAACTTAATTAAATGATACTGAGAAAGGTATGAAATTGTTTACCAAGCCCTACCCCCCTCCTTCCCTCCTCGTCTCACGCATCAAATCGAATGGTGAAACCAGTCACGAAGTCAGTGGGAATGCGCAGCTGTCATAGCAACAATTAGAATTTTTTACTTGCGCATATCCTGGATATCCTTCATTTTTCGATTCACATTATTGTGTTTTAAACGATTAAACTTAAGACTTCTTTCAACATTGTGTCATTGCTTGAACCATTGTCGGAATATTCATAGTCCTTGACCTTGAACATATTTCACAAGGTCTGCGACTGGCTGATGGCAAAAGTTAAGTTACTTTCCTAAGACAGCGATCTTATAAAGCCTTATATTTAGAGAATGCAAATTCCTTCAAATTCGAGACTATTTGCTTTGGATTTCAGTAATCCGTCGTAGCATAGTACCTCAGCTTTGGTTTAAAATTAAGATTTCGATGATATCTTGTATGTTTTCGGGGCTTGAACCCTTAGGGAAATAAATCATCTGCAACAGCGCAGTAATAAAAAAGAGACAGTGTATATTTTGTTTCGCGGCTCATCAACTTCGGTGACTGAATTTTGTGCTGCGCGTAAATTGATCTCAAAAACTTAGTAGCAAGTTTAACCTGCATGTTTAACCTGTTTGATTTCAGGCTATACCTTTTCAAAGAACTTTTTCCGGGACCAGTGTATGACACACACACACACAAACGTATTCGACACGGCTTTCTAAAGCGGCAAGATGGCGGAAGTTATCCAGTTGTCTCGAGATTTTCTTTCATCCGTCGTATCATTCAGCCTTATTGGCAAGCTAACAGTTGGAGGAGTTATTTGTTACTTGGGCGTAAAGACTTTGTTCGTTCCAGTGTTAATTACCATAGTCAGATTAACAAAGAATTTCCGAATGCGACAGAGCGGACTAAGAACAGTGGACACGTTTGAGCCTGGGAAGATCTACTTGCATATGTTTCCTCGAAAGTTATCTGCGCAAGTTCCAAATCTGTCCCCATATGCAGTAAAGGTAGAGACTTGGTTTCGGCTTCGGAATATCAAGTACGAGGTAAGTATACTGCATATCGTGTACCTTTACTTACAAGTTCAAGTGTAGTAGTAGCAGAATAGTAGTAGTAGTAGTGATAGTAAAGCTTGTAATAACACCCATTTTTCAGTTCGGAGTAACATGGCGTTCATTATTTTACACCTTTGAAATATCTCACGTTAAAACGTAAAATCATCATCAGTGAAAACTTCGTAACTTTTATAACTAACAGTAACTTTTTTACCCCCACAGGCTCTTCTTTCAAAATATACTGACAGAAAAATACTATACACTTCTTAATAATATCGAGGAAGCTCCTGTGTGTATGTTACATCCCAATCTGTTTCGGGAGGGCATATGCTTCTTGTCTCGAGAACTAAATCGTGATTAAAGTGATTTTGAATTCGCTTTTAATTTTAGTGCGTAGAAACGTACAAATTCTCGAAATCGACAAAACAGATACCGTATGTGATTTATGACGAAGAAGAAATAACCGACAGCAATTTGATCATTGACTTCTTCTCGCAAGAACGCGAGATCGACTATACTGAGGGGTTGACGGAGGAGCAGCAAGGTGCCTCCAGGGCCTTCATAACAATGGTGGACGAATCAACATCTTGGTGGGTAAACGTTTGTTGTAAGCCGCACTGTCATTTTGTAATACTGATATTGTTTATATTTATTTGTGTTCTAATTTCTTATGTACTCGGAAAACAAACAGTAGCTGCAAAAAACATTATTTTTTGAAAAAAAAATGCTAAGCTTATTTTTTAAAGTTAAAACCTTTTTTGCGTACAGTATTTGTTAGCTGCAATTAATTCTTGTTTGTTTGTATGTTTAAAACTGATGAGACTAGATCAGATATTCCGGTAATACTAAGAAAACGTTTTGATTTGATTTGCTCAGAACTCAATGCGTACAAAATACGAAAAACTAGATTAAGATAGCCGCAAAACGACACACTCTATCCTTGTTACAATGGGCATTTTCGGGACTGACCAAAAAATGATCGCTCAACGAGTTTGAAGGAAGGTTACTGACAAATGGTTTATGGTGTTTTCGAATGTTCAGTATTGGTTCTAATTTATGTGTATTTCTGGTCGCCCAGTTGTCTCAAATCAAGTAAGCCTTTATTCGATAAAATACTTTTATTCCTTTAAATACTGTGCTGTTGGGTGTAGAAATCTGCATATCTGATCAAATATGTTTGGAATTATATTATGATTATTTATCATAATAATAAGTGCGATATTTTCTTAATTTTCTTACAGGACGTATCTTATACACAGATATGTTTATAATTTCGACACATTTAAGAAGAAGTGCCTCCGTATTGATACTTTCCAACCACTGAAGTATTTAATCGAGAGAAACTTCCCCACAATGATAATTGTGTTTTTCCCGTTAAGGGGAGAAAAATTTTGCTTTTGCACTTTGTGTGTGTGTTTTTTTTTGTGTATGAGCATGTGTATGTAGTCTGTGCGTCTGTTGTAGACACTTGAATTTGTTAACACGATAACTCGAGAACGAAACATCAGATCAGCTTCAAACTTAATGGGATTATACCTTGAGTATGTCCGTCTGTTGTTTTTTTTTTCGGGGAGGGGGGGGGGTGGTGGGGAGAATGCGCCATCAGAGCAACTTTAAGACGAACCGTCGGTTAAGTTTTAAACTTTGTATGATAATGATCGTTCCTGGTATATTTGGCTTATATAGCGCAACGCATGACGCCATATGACGTCAAAGGGTGTTGTGCACACTTGACTTTGTTAACACGATAACTCTCGGACGACAAACTTGGTGGGATTATGCCATGGGTTGGACTGTTAGTGGCTATTGAGGTTTGACCAAACTGTTGGCCTATAACGAAATTTGAAAGGAGTGCTCCCCAGAATTGCTGCACCCGGTGTTCGTTTAGTTTAGTTTAGCGATTTAGTCAAGGTACATTGAAAAAAAAAACAGCTAAACTTCAGAAAAAAATGATAGTCTTCCCACAAGTGCGGAAACAGCTTAATTTCTGAAAAACACAAAAAATGCTACTCTTCTTACAAATCGGGCCCAATTGTTTTGAAATCTGACAGGAATGTATACCAGAAGCTCCTGTACCAGGTGTGTGTTTTGTTAAGTTATTTGATCAAAATTCTCTAGAACATTGGCCAAAAACAACAAAATTTTGGAAAAACACAAAAATGCTACTTGGATAGCACTTATGGCTCAGTCGTTTTCAGAATTCAACAGCGGAACTGTAGTGTTCAGTTATTGATTCAAATTTGGCCAAAATAGTGACAAAGATTGATAAATTTAAGAAAAAGGCATGAACAAGGCTGCATGTCCTGACAGACTGCTTGGACAACGATGTTCCCCAAAGAGGTCCTCCACCAAATTTGTATTTTATCCAAATTGGTTTCTCCTCGCACCTTTGCATTGTCTTCGCTTTTATGGCTGAATACAATATCTACTGACATTCTTGTTTCTAGTTCCAAAAGAGAGTCACAGCGCAAGGTATAGGACGAAAGAATGAAGCCGAAATCAATCGCATTGCATTTAGTCATTTAAATGCCATTTCGAAATATCTCGGTGAAAAGCAGTTTATGATGGGCGATGAGATTACAATGGTAAGAACCGTTTTTTTTTTTTTTTTTTTTTTTTTTTTTTTTTTTTTTTTTTTTTGGAAACAAGAAGTGAGTAAAAGGCCATAACTTTGCCAATAAACAATATTTATTTTATTGCTTGTAGTAACTGAGTGAGGAGTAGGTTTTGCATTTGAAATTGCTTTGCTGTTTGTTGCAAAGAACTACATTTCAGAATTTTTGTCACGAAAACTTAAAATTACTTTATGAGAATGTAGAAAAATAATGTGGTTGTCTAAGATACATGTCCTCGATGTAATGTTTTATTTTAACAGGTGGACTGTGCTATTTTTGGGCATTTGAGCCAGGTGATGTACGTTGACTTCCCTTTCCCACACACGCCTTTCATAAAAACGTACTGCAAAAACCTTCCTCCTTACTTGGATAGAATAAAGGAAAAATTGTGGCCTGACTGGGATGAACTTGTTCCTAAACTTCATATGTGACTGGGGAATTCATACACAATAGAGACCTTTTTTTCAGGAAGTCAACTTTTCAAATTTTACATCTGAGAAGATCTCTGAAATTAAAAGTAAAAACTTTTGATAAAAAGTGTTTTGCAAGACGTAAAATTTATTTTCAATAAAAACGAGTAAATATTCAACATCTTATATAAAAAAGTAGGAATAAGATTATGTTACGTTCTTATTTCAAACGTGAGTTAATTTGAATTAGTTACCCACACCCTAAAAATGAATCGAAGCTTAGTTTTGATCAGTCGAATTGTCAACATATGTTGTTCGAGAATTATTGTTTACTTCTGAATCGTGTTTGCCAAATTAAGACTTTTCAAGACGTTTCATGTTGCACACGGCACGCACAAAAAGTGAAATGGGACGTAAAATGAGAAGTCTTTACGTCTTGCAAAAGGTCCAAAATCTTGTGTTACGGTAGTGCTTGCAGGGGTTTGTGTTCAGGGAGGTGTATATCTCAACTCATGAACGATTGTTACTGCGCGAAACGTTACTGTACTCCACAGCGTGGTAATGACTGTTAATGGCACGCTAATTTAGCGGATTTCTGAACCCCCCCCCCCCCAATTCTGTCTGTATAGTGTTATTTTTTGGACACGGTGAATTAGAACTGTGGTCACATACACCAAGGATGGACTCCTGGACTGGTGCGAATGTGTTCAGGTACCAGGCCCGCCATGGCAGCTGATGCCGGTGTAAGGAAACGTTTTGACCCCCAAAATAAATCGACCCCCGGTCGATATCTTTTAAAACAAACATACCCCCGGTCGATTTGTTTTAAAACAAACAGACCCCCCCCCCCTGAAATGTTTTAACCCTCTTATTTTTTGTTGATTTCTTTATTTCTTTCCACATATGGCCACCTTATTAGTTTCTTTAATTGAAATAAAAACTATATCCACGAATAACAATTTATCTAGCAACTAACATCTACATTTTCAAACACGAAAACATTTCAACACCACTAACATACAGTCACCAAAAAATCTGTCCAAGCTCAATAATGGCATTTCAAAGGCCCAAAATATTAATTTTCTACATCAAGAGGTAGAAAATGCTTAAAATAGTATTTAAAAACCATATGCACCTTTTTTACTTCCATTTTATATTTAAACATGATTATTTGGAGGGGGTCATTTTATTATGGGGGAGTGGGGGAGGTCTGTTTGTTATGGCGGGCTTTCCCAAAACAAATCGACCGGGGGGGTCTGTTTGTTTTAAAACAAATCGACCGGGGGTCGATTTGTTTGGGGGTCAAAGCGTTTCATTACACCGGGACCTGATGTTTCCAGCTGCTCGTTAATAACGAAGCCTGTAGATAGCAAACATGTACCCTCACAAATGCTTCGTTCGCCGTTATATTATTTCCGCCCATGCTTTTCTTTTTAGTTTTTTCCCTGTTTTTCCCTCCTTTGTGTTGTGTAAGGCATTGTAATTGGTCTGGCATACGGCCTGTAGACGACCTTGTGTTACTGAGGGAAACGTGTGTCCTGTAAGGTATTGTAACGGTTCTGGTATATGGTCTGTAGACGACCGTGTGTTACTCAGGGAAACGTGTGTCGTGTAGGGCACTGTAATCGTTCTGGTATATGGTCTGCAGACAGTCTTGTGTTACTCGGGTAACTGTGTGCATATCGTGGAGTGTCATTTTGCAGTCACTAAGCTACTCGAAAAGTTTGACACTTCTCAGTGATATAATGATAAATACTCATGATAAATGCTTACTTGCAACTGTCTACCCATGACTGATATTTTCAGTATACATCTGAAAACAATCCCTCTGGATATGTTTAAGACCATTGTATCGAGCGACCTTTCCTACAAGAATACATAGGTCCAGCATTGGGATTTTAGATATTGATTCGAACGAAGGTATGGGGGCAATTATCAATGTGCTATTGCACTGTTTCCTTTGTATACGCATTGACAATCATGAAATAAAGATGTTTATTCCGCCCGTTATTTGTTTGATATGCCTTACGTTGTTACTGCGTTACCTTGCACAAATGATGTCAGCCAAAATATATTTACTGAAACCCTTATTGGAAAATCTTATTTTGGTGTACCAACGTAGACATAAATATCTGCTTATTGTCCAAAAAAAAAGGTACATTCCTATTAGTTTGACCACGAATATCACCCGCTAAACGTCAATTTTATCGAGAATGGCCACTTGCCCGTTTTCCAACTCCTTTTTGACAAAGGTAAGGACTAAGGGGACACTCGCATGTATACCAACTGATAAATATGCGTGTCCATGACTTTTCAAAATAACCCCTAAATAAGGAGAGCTAAATTTAAAATAGTGCCTTCTTTTAAACCTAATGCGGAGAGAAACCGCCTTCTTCTTTGAAACGTAGAGTACTGAATGAAAATCCCCCCTTTCCCACTCCTCGCGGACAGCGTCTGGCCTTAAAATTACCCCCTTTCCCTGCGTTTTTTACACGCATGGTAACACATGTGATACTAAATACTCTTCCCCCCCCCCCCCCCCCCCCCCACGTATTCAAGAAAGTTAAACCAATGGGTTAAACCATAACTTAATCCAAAAAGTTAACTACGTGTTAAACCAGTGAGTTATACCAAAAAGTTAACCTGGTTGTGAGGTGGGTTAAACCAGGATTATCTTTACAAGAAGTGTCTAAGTCATTTTTGTAATTTGTGTTCCTCCTGCTTTTTTCTCTATAAGGGGGAAGGGAATGAAATACAGTTGTGCTTGAAATTGACCACCCTCTCCCCAAGCACCAAGTTTATAGATAAAGTCATGGAGAAAACATTCGTGTTTAACTACTTTATTTGTAGCCCCCTCTCTTCTGTCTGTTTTGCAATTATGACCACAGTTTGCTATAAACAACTTCAATTTACGTACGTCATTTAGACATTTATTTAGGGTCATTTTGCATGGTTTTTTTGCACACATGTTTTACTGCGTAGTCATAATATCATCCACTTGCATCATCCCCGGTCCAAAACTAGGAGATCCAATCCTAAAAAGTTTTTTGAAATGAAAATAAACAAAACACAATTTTTTTCCTTTCCAGTGAGTGCCAGTCTCTTGGAAAATCCCTGGGAATTCCCTGTATTCACCCCGAATAATGATGACTTGTCTGAATTAATTACGGCTTAACTTAAACCAACAGTTAAACCATTGTTTTAGTTAAACCAGGGTTAAATTTCGTTTGTGGATATGGGTTAACCCATTTGTTTAGCTAATCCAAATTTCTTTGTTTAACCCAGTGGGTAACCAAATCGGTTAAACTAAAGAGTCAACTTTCGTGAATACGGCGGCCAGACGTTAAAGTCCGTATCTCGATTTTTTTTTTAATTTACGGCAAATCAGAGGGAATCCGCTTATTTCGTGGTGGGTGTATGTTCATTTCATTTCATTTCTTGGTTTATTTCTGAACAGAATTACAAAAAAAAGTTTGCACAATTATATCAAGTTGTAATAAAAGAAAAAGAGACAATTTTAGATTTAAATTCAGAAAGGGACAAAGCATAAGCTGAGCTTGTTTACTGCTTGTCCAATACAAAGCTTATATGTATACGTAAATGTCTAATATGTGCGAGATGGGTCCAAATTTTGCCGCAGATACGGGTCCATACCCAAGCTAGCTCGATATGCACAATAGGCATCAAATAATCCAAGTGGTGTTGGGCGATTTTTCGATCTTTAGGACCATATATTTATGCCCATGGACACTTCACTTGTAATTTAAATAACAAATTAGCTTACAGTACGGCGGAATAGTAAGAGAAAACATTCAAGACAACCAACGTAATTTCCAGATAACGGTTATAAAACTATGTAAAATTTGCATTCAGAAAGAAAACCTCGGTAGAACAACCTCAAGGCAAACTTAAGCGCGAAAGGTCATAGAACATCTATATGAAAATGCATTTGTCGGAACGCAACGAAACAAACATTCATCAACACGCGCAGAAAAATGGCAAATCTGATAACTTTTGAAAGCTCTTGGAAAAAGGCATCAGAACGTGAAAATGTCAGAAAAGCACGGACACATATAATCGAAAAGGTATAAAATATCTAAATTTAATTATTGAATCAATACAAAATATACTGTACTTCATGGTAATGAAGAATTCTCTATTATCGCCCAATACGCATCTGCTGAGCTTAGACTTGTACGAGTATAACATCGTATATCTGTCAGAGCTACGAAGCCTTTAATTGTCATATCTTCTGAGGCGTAAATCCCGCATACTAGCCTCTATTGCTCAAATATTTACATAAAGTTTATGCCCATTATATGGTACCCTTTTTGTAAAACAGGCACAATTTTTTAGTGAACTGTTTCCTTTTTATTTCTTCATTAAAGTGCAGAAAAGCTAGCTTCCGCACTCTGTGTTTGTTTATATTCCGGTCTTTAAATGTCACATGACCAAAGTCAAATGACCCAAAATTTAAATAAAGGGGTTATAGTTTATTGGTAAAATATATACAAAAAATAGTTGATAGATGCAGAATTACGTATAAATTTATTTTGTACAAGGCCCAAACCGTAGAATGGGACGGAGGGTAGAATGAGACATTTGAACCAGCCGGATTGATCAGCTGTTTATTTGTTGACGTTGCCATCTTGGTTCTGGGACATCGGTTGTAAGGCTGTTTGTGACTGGTTCATGTTCAGGCCGACGACGACTAGGACCGCTCGCCACTTTTCAATGGTTTTTGCGCAATAACATTCGTGTTTTAGACGCGATCCGGAAATGCTTTTGTATGTAGCAAGTACAGGATTTTGCACAAGTTTTCTGTTATGCGCGAAATGAAATGTCATGATTTACGAAAATGCCAGGCCGATGTATTTTTTTCGGGCAGGATTTTCGAGTTGTAACTCGCCACTATATTTTATCATCCCGAAATATAAATTTTAAGTGCAAACTGTAAGACTACCAGCTCGCCTTTCAAAATGACTGCTGAGAGCTATAAGGATTACATATGAGCACAAACCTGACTTCATATGTGTATAACTAACAATTTACTTATAGCAGTTCAGTATTTTGCATTCGAGAACCAGTGGCAGTTGTCGGGAGGTTCGGCATAAAATATCGTTTCCGGGATAATTGTTGTTTTCGGGAGGTAGCGATGCTACAGGCACAGGCGGGTTCAATCTAGGTTACTGGTACCTTAGAAACACAATTTATGCTTTTGTGTATTTTAATGTCCATATACTGGAAATTTGCTGTGTTTCGTATTAGCAATGATTGGTTAGACATCTTTTCTCGGTGGTATATGTTTGTTCACGTGTAGGTTGAGGGATATTTCCCTAAAATCATTAAAAACCCATAATTTTGTCCCAATTACTGTCTCGTCCTTGTACACTCACAATATTTTACTTTTTATTTTTTCATTCTTTTTGAAATATCAGTTCAAAAGTTTTTTGATGGATTATTGAACAAAATATTGTTACTTTTTCACGTTATAAACTATGCTCCCTGTATGCAAACAAATGTCAGTTATTGCGGGAGATTTATGGTTTTTTCGCATCATTTTCTTTTAAAGAAAGCGTCACACAGAAGTTATATATCATTACCGTTGTACTTTGAAGGCATTTAGCAAATGCCATTAAAGACTAATGGGTCGTTGAATCTTGCACAAGGTAGCCAGAGGGCTACCTCAAAGCGAGCACAGTTGACTTTCTTATCGTTGTATAGCGAGGATTTGAAGCGATGGGGGGAAATTTTGTAGCCTACCGCTACTTGGAGCTACTGCTGAGGCATGACCCAAATACGAATCCGCGGCAACTGGACAGGTCGCAACCCGTGACCCGACATCCCGCAACTGGACAACTCACAACTGGTTCATCATTTATGAAATATCCGTGATTTTTTTCGATAAGTTTATGTGCTTGTGTTGCTAGAAATGGATTCATACTTAAGACTTTTGCCGTAAAGTTTTTGCGTTTCGACCAAATTCACTTGGGATAAGGATATAAAGAAATGCTAGAAAAAACTGGCAGAAATCAACAAAATTCTACTTTTCCAGAAACGTATTCAGATGTTGGCTATTAAAGGGGCTGTATAATATGTAAAATAGTTTTTAAAAGATCACATGCTGACTTTTTAAATTTGAAAGTGTGCACGTCGGAAGAAAATTAGAGTTTTGATCTTTCCCCTTATCATTTCTTTATAATGTCACCCAAAAAATGCAGTCGAAACGACATCTCCATCTGAAAGATCCGAAAGTACGAAAAAGGTTACACTATTAAAGTTCAAGAATTACTCCGTAGTTGATTATTCAAAATTTCCCACGAGAATGAATTCACATCCCCGACTCAGTATGCAAGAAATACCATTTAATCCTGAAATTATCATTTTCCAATTTGACAATGGAAACACGACCGTCTGTCTCCACACTTTAGAGCCTGCTCCAGGGGGAATCCTAAACCATCTACGAACAGTTCTTCTAAGCAGTTGTAATGTAGAGCATGGAGTTTGAGTAATCGAGGAACTTTTTTTCCTTTAAATTGTTTTTTTTTTTCCTGTAAGTTGCGAGTTGTCCACTTTGCAATTAATTGCGAGTTGTCCAGTTGCCAGTTGTTAAATGAAAGGCTATTGTGTTACCTGTAAAATATGTATTCAAATGAGTGATAGATGCAAAATTAGACATAAAACAAGCTATTATTTAAAATAAGAATATGTCAAGCAAATATGAAATATTATTTTTTTTAGCGCAGTTACTTGTTTGCTGCGTTATGATAAATTGTTTAAACTTAACACCTTGAGTGAAAGTGATGTGTCAGAATAGCCTACTCCATTTTGTAGTCGTATATACACGGAATATACGACATTTCAATGTTCGGTGGTATATACACGGAATATACGACTTTTCAAATTGCCGTAGTATATACACGGAATATACGACTTTCAGTCTCGGTAGTATATACACGGAATATACAACTTTCAATGTTCGGCAGTATATATACATGAAATATACGACTTTTCAAATTGCGGTCGTATATACTCGGAATATACAACTTTTTATATAACATCACTTTTTTAATTTAATGACGTGAGTGTACACATAAGAAAGGTGAAAAGACTCATAACTTTTAAAAAATATGAAGAAATCAATCTTTCTAAACTTTATTAGCAAACAAAGTCAAACTGATAGGTACAATATTATATACTAATCGGTTTATCGTGTTTGTGGTGTGTAAAATGTTGTTAAGTGTAATTTTTAAAAATTATTGCACAAACACTGGAGTAAATAATTCTACACTTCAATGATCTTGATATTGCACAAGTAAGCGCCTAATACGTTCTGGACTTTTTTTGCGCTGGTGTCAACATAAACAACGCTAGCAACACAGTCGTAACCCTCCACGACCCGAACTAGTTCACGTCGTTACCAGTACTTTTACCACTAAACACTACTTTGAAATATATAAAACTTTAACAATTATTTTAATACCAACTTTCTGATATTTCACCAATAACTACATTCAAAACGCTAAAAATTAGCCATTCTCCCCTATTTTTGTGAATAAATTCTTACGCATCTGCCAAGGCAACATGTAAACAACCGCCATTTTCAAAAGCGAACATTAAATATGCATTTGATTTTTAAAGGTTTTGGGACGTTATTCAAACCTCCCACAGCTGAAAACGACAATATTATTAAATTTAGTAACTATCTTCGTACCATAAAAAGGTAATTTGGTAAATTAAACGAGAAATTAAGATAAACATTAGAACCTCAGCTGGTCACGAATCCCAGCTATCACGAATTATCACCCATCGTTTTAACTTAAAATTTCCCCCTTAAAACGGTCTTAATTTCTAAAATAAATGTCGTGTAATATTTTCCAATACCCATTTTAGTTATTGCCGGCATATGAAATACAAAAAACGTATTTAAAATCATAAAATTGAATTAAAAGTAGTTTTATAATTACTTCTGGTTTTCGCAGAACCGCCAAAACACACGTTTTAAATAGCCTTTTAATCGTAAAAATACTGTTTATATGCCTAAAAATTTAATGCCAAGTTATAAACGAAATCATTTTTTAAATAGTTTTCTACGACTTTCATGAGTTTTGAACGTAGCTTTCCCAGTCAAAATGGCAAAATTTTAACGTTCGAGTACAAGTCTCGATGGGACTTGAACCCCAGACCAAACGATTCGAAGTCCCACGCTCTATCAACCACGCCACTGGACCAGTTGTATGGCTGAGACCAGTCATTGTAATAATGTAAAAAATCAATATTTCAGTCCTGGGCGAAATTCATATTATATTGCGTCCTTACCACAACCGCAATGTGGGAAGTCGTATATTCCGTGTATATACGACCGAACATTGAAAGTCGTATATTCCTTGTATATACGACTGAACATTAAAAGTCGTATATTCCGTGTATATACGACCGAACATTGAGAGTTGTATATTCCATGTATATACGACCGAACATTATCAAGTTGTTAAGTCGTATATTCCGTGTATATACTACCGAAAATTGTGTATATAAGACCACTAAATAAAGTACAAAAATTTTACACATCACTTTCACTTACGGTTTTACGTTTATATAATTTACTATAACGTCAGTTATTAATTGCCAATAACCAATTACTCTGAGAAAAAACAGGGTTTCTTATTTGCTTGACATATTCTTATTTTAAATAATAGCTTGTTATAAATTTATTTGACCTAGGACCGTACCTTCCTCGACCCGTATCTTAGCCGCCCGACGTTACCTACGAGATAATACCCCCATCCCGTCTTGCTGCCCCCGGTGCCAGTAACCTCCCCCCCCCTCCCCTGGCGGTCATTATCTCGGCCTTGCCAAACATTAATATAGGCCGGTGTTTAAATAATATGCGCTCAGTGCATCACAGCTGTTGCACTTTACATGTGATCAACATCTGAAAACCATTGCTAATGCAGAAACCTGGATCAACCATTGCGATGCATGTGCATGGTATCTTAATTGAGTAAAACCTCGATTATGTGATATAAATGTGCTAAATAGATCAGATGGTCGTGGTGGTGGCGACTAGATATCATTACTCGCGATGAATTTCTTGTCAAGCTGTTAACAGTACACTAATGCTCTTCTTTCGAAATCCCACTAGCCAGAATGGCATCTGCCGTTGGAACCACTTGCGTGGCTGTCATATATCGACCCCCTTCTAGTGCATAGAATATATTTCCTTCTGAATTACACGCATTTATTGAGGATTTCTGTTAAAAAGGCTATTATGATAATTATTGGCGATTTCAATGTCCATGTTGAAGTAGCTGACAAACCCAGTGCCCCGCTTGTTTTCTTTTGGATCTGATGGGTGAATATAAAATGACTCAACATGTTAACAATACCACCCTCGAAAAGTGTCTAGATTTGGTATTGAGAAGGTATTCGAGTGATATCTCAGACTTAAAGATCATGACTCATTCAGATCATTTTGGATCACTTCATTGTGCAATTCTGTGTTTCGTTTAAATCTCCAGAGCCAGTGAACAAATAAATATCATTTCGTAAATTAAAGAATATCGAACTTCTTCAGTATCAAAGATTCCCCAAAGAATTATCTTATTTAGACATGTTTTCTCATTCTGAAGATATTTGATCTTTTAGTAGACCTTTACAATACTGCATTGAGTAAATTACTAGATGCCCATGCTACTGTAATCCGCTAGAAAATCACAAAAAAAAAACCCACACGCCACGTGGCATAAAAGTCAGCTACTGGATGCTTGCCGTCACTATCGTCGTCATAAAGGACACTGTAGAAAGACCGGCTTCGAAAGCGATAAGAGTGCATACAAATCGAAACTCAACGCGTACACAGATTGAAAGACGACGCCAAAAAAGGCAAAATCAGTGAAAGCAAAGACGACTCTGAAATGCTTTTTAAAGTTGAAATCAGTTGGTTCACCGTGAAAGCACAATCCACTACGAGAATACTCTGATCCTACTGACCTTTATAACGAATTTGTGTCATATTTCAAGACCAAAATTGGTAAAATTCGAGACAACGTTAAAGATCTTGACTTGGATACTGCCTGTTGTTTTGACACTAGCCGTGATATTGGGTGTAGGAAAAATGGCAACGGAAAATATGGCAAGTGGAAATAATGGCAACGAAAAAGTGAAAAAACGGAAAAAAATGGCAAAAATAACAAAATAAAAATTTTATCACTTATTGGGAAACTTTATTCTTAAGCGTAATATCACAAGCATGTTGCTCATTTTAGACAACGCCCCTGATAGATGTATTGTTGTGATGGCACCCGAACATCCATAGGATTAGCAATACTATATACACAGGTTTTAAGTTTTGCCTGATACAGCCCAAATAAGTGTTACGTTGACACCCGAGCATCCAAAAGATTAACCGCATTGTACACACAGCGAATAAATTTTGCCTAATGCACCCCAAATAGATGTATTGTCATGTTGGCACCCGAGCATCCAAAGGATTAACGGTGCCGCACACAGGGATTACGTTTTGCCATTTTTGCTTGCACCCCAAATACCCTGACATCAAGTGGCATTAAGTGGTTGCGATTGGACTTTCTTTGATCCTGAGTAGTCAAGGTAGGCGATTTCTTTGTTTCGATTGAACTTCAGTGAAACCTGCAAAATTTGCCACTTTTCCTTTTTTCACTTTGCCATTTTTTCCATACCCCGCTGCTACATGTGTGTGTGCACGCGGTTGGCCGTTGTGTGTGTACGTCGGTGTGCCGTGGACATTGGTGTGTGCCGCATGCACTGGTTCCAAACATGGGGGAATTTAGGCAATCGATCCAGTGTCGTTCGTGGGTGGTTCCTACAAGGCTATTAATTTTTTCTTTGGTCCCGACCTTTTTGACTGACCCAGACTTCACACTGTATATTAAAACAGAAAAAAAACGAAGCACACAGGGTTGAGACTTCGTAAAATTTTCTGGTCGCCCTCCGGGCGACCAACTTTAAAAATTAGTCGCCCGGCACAAAAGTTATACGCCCAGCATAATTTTTGTAAAATTTGTCTAGCCCGCCTCACATGAAAAAACAAGAACAAGTAGGTGTCTTAAGTATCCATAATTTGTAGTTATTTGAAATTCTCCCTGAAAATCTCCCTGAAAGCAAAATTTATTCAAAAGTTATTTTCATGTAAATTGGTGTTTAAAATAATCAACAGTATTTACCTGAAAATACGCAGAAAAAAAGTTAGTCGCCACTCGGGCGACCAACTCGAAAAAGTATGTCGCCCGAGCCAAAAGTTGGTCGCCACGGGCGACCGGGCGACCGCGAAATCTCAACTCTGAGCACAGTATATCAACGACATTTTTCTCAGAATGCATATAATACCTCTTTCACTTGTTGCTTCCAGGCAAAGGCTGCTTTTGAACGTGACGAAAGGAGAAAAGAAGAAGCTGAATTGAGAGGAGAGAACATATGGATGCTGCCGTCTGTTAGTGACCGGCTTGATCAAGATAAGGTCAGAATAAAAACAGTACTCAAGTAATCGTAATCTGAATCTGAACTAACGTTTAATATTTATCTCCGACCTACAAATCGGTCAAAATTCAGGCAATTAAGTGTGTAATGCACGGAATGAAATTCCCGCTGTAAGAGAATTTCGCGTAAAATATACAATAGAACAACTGTGAATTTTAGAGAAGAGATGGCCCGCATTCACTTTTGTTTTGTTTTTTTTTACATTGCACAAACAAATTGTAAAATGTACCTGTTAAAATAGAAAAAAAGTTTACATTTCAGTGATGCGAGATCGAATCCAGGTAGTAAGAAGAAGAGACGTCAAGGTTATGACTTGTGTGTCATCTGGTTTCGCAGTAGTTCTTTAAGAGAAATTCCTGACCATTTTCTTCTTGTTTTCTTTTAAATGTCTTGATTTATGCAGGAACCCAATAAGTCAAAAAAGAAGAAAGAGAAAAAGAAAAAGGTAAAAAAAGAAAAGAAGAAGAAAAAGAGGAAGAAAAAAAGTAGCTCTGACAGTTCAAGTTCAGTAAGTATGTTACGATTTAATGGGTTGGAGAACATCGCAGGTAGCTGTGGTCTGTTAGTGACCGATTGTATATTTTCTTGATGGTTATAAGAACTAGAAAATGGTTATCATTGAGTTATTTAAATTTTGACGATTCCGTATCGTAAACTAAAGGAAACTGTGTATGTTAATGTTTTCTATTTTCCTCAAGGACAACTTTTTTTTTTTGACAGATCTGAGATTGGAATTAACAATTACCTGAGTGACAAATTAGCTGTTTTAGCCGGAAGTCGGAAACAAGTTGTCCCACAGTCTGTATAATACGTGTATTATCTCTTGTCAACTTAGTATTTCACTGGCTTATAGAGAAATTCGCAAGCGTTCGGGATTCTCACCAAGCTTACTTGTTTTAGGACTCGGATGAAGAGAAAGAACCTCAGTGGGTTGAAAAATCTGTACAAGAAAATGAACGGAAAACACAGATCAAGGGGCCGCAGTTACAGGTTCTTATAGTCATATATTTTCACCTTGTGAAAAATCGTAGAAAAAATGTAGAAATCAGTGTCGGCACTCCGTCTAGCACTGTGTTATTGACATCTGGAAGAAGATAGAAAAAGA
This sequence comes from Protula sp. h YS-2021, assembly GCA_949752745.1. Taxonomy (NCBI): domain Eukaryota; kingdom Metazoa; phylum Annelida; class Polychaeta; order Sabellida; family Serpulidae; genus Protula; species Protula sp. h YS-2021. The sequence continues at coordinate 63,125,094 of OX457025.1, forward strand.
GAGAGAGTGGTGGGGGTGGCTGGGGTTAAACACCCACTTTTTAGAGAAGCACTGTGTTTTGTCTTGACATAACTATTCCTACAAGCGTTGAATTCAGTTTTGGGCTGTTTGCAAGTATTCGTCTTTCATTCATCTCTGCATTAGTTGCATTTTTCTGCATTGACAGCGTGACAGTTGGATGTTGGGCCCTCCAGATGGCGGCCTGTTGCCTGTCATCTCCCGAGAAGAGTTGCGTGCGAAAGCGAGAAAAGGGGCGGAAGTAAAGGTGCAGGAACAAGTTGACCTTGATACGGTGCGTATGATTAGCTGATTATTGTTATGATGTTATTGATCGGGAGGTATGCATCAGTGAAAATCTTTACAAACTTCGTTTTTGACAGGAATTAGGGTCGTTTTTCGTTAAAGCTGCAGCTGTTATTTTGTTTCGAATGCACAAATCTATGCAACATTGAAGAATGCGCAAGAAACTACGTAATGTCCGAACAAGGGAGGATGAACTGTCTGTATCTGAAAAGTTACAGCGAATATGACAAGCGGGCCAAGTAGTAAGAATAAATTATGTACTACAGCCAGGACAGCATGAGAAGGAGCTGAATCCATACTGGAAAGATGGCGGATCTGGATTACCGGAAGAGGAGAAGAAGACGCCATCTGCTGCGAAAGTGGCGGGCGATGGCGGTGTGGGCTGGTTGAGAACAGCCATCAAGAGGTGTGAGGAGCAGGCAGAGGAGAGGGGCGTGTCGGTGGAAGAAGTAGCCGCCGAAATTTATGGGGTAGATCCTTATTCTCAAGATTTCCTAAACAATGTGTTAACTGTTACGATTTTGTTAAAGATTGTAAGTTTCCGCAGAAGCTTCCGAAGTTGATTATTTTACCTTTTTGTTCAAACGGGCAGTACTCTTATTGGAGGTGTTCTTTAGTTCATTCGCTAATATGATTTGCGAAAAGTGCCTAATTCCGTGTTCAGTTTGCTTAGAGTGAAAGATAAGTGATACTGTATAAATGGAATTTTATCACAATTTTATTGTGTAATTCAAATACCGTATAGCCTCGATATCACGACATAGCTGGGTCCGAGAAATTATGTCGATGTACCTAAAAATTTGAACAGCAAAAACTTTGGCTCCATATAATTTCGTTGTGAAGAGCCATGTATTGGTATATCCGTTGCTGTTGTGAAGCAGTTCTACTGCGTGTGTGGATGTAGAATTTGAGCTTTCTCGTCTGGTTTCGCTGTTCTAGTCGTTAGACCACCTCCAGAGTCGCCTGAGAGAGGCCGAGGAGAACGTGATGTTGGCTGAGAGAGAAAAACGGCAAGCACGATCCGGCCACAAGTCTTCCTATCACTCACACAGGGAGAAAATACAAGACAAAGACAGGGATAAACGCGGAGAAATTAGGAGGCAAAGAAACAGAAGTAGCAGTCCCGGTTCGGACAGCGATCGCGCGCGTGGCTCACGAAGCCGGTCTGACAGACACGCCGAGTCTAGTCATAAAAGTGGCGAGGCCGAAGATAGCCTCGGGGGGAGAGAGAGGAGTAGAAGTGAGAGAGCTAGGAAAGGCAGACGAGAGAGCCGGAGCAGGGATAGGTGTGACTCGCGTGAAAGGCGCAGGAGCAGGGATAGGTGTGACTCGCGTGAAAGGCGCAGGAGCCGGGATAGGTGTGACTCCCTTGAAAGCCGCAGGAGCCGGGAAAGGCGTGACTCCCGTGAAAGGCGCAGGAGCAGGGATAGTGAAAGATACAGGAGTAAAGACAGTAACAGAAGAACCCGGAGCAGAGATAGGGACGGGAGTCGTGACCGGGACGGGAAGGGGAGTACGGGAGAGGGGTGGGATGGGAGCAGAGACTCGCGCAGAGAAAGTGATCGCCATGGAACCTCGGCTCGAGGCAGCAAGAGAGAATCGAATCGCTCTCCAAAACTTGGTCTAAAATCTCTCACAGGGAAATTTAAACGACCTGATCAAAGTAGTGACTCGGATGATGAGAAAAGTAGTTCTTATTCTAGAAGTCACACAGACAGGCGTAATACTTCGTCTAGTTCTTGGCGGAAAAAGGGATTTATGAAACCTACAGAACATAGAAATGACAGTGAAGACGAACCACACTCGAAAAGAGCAAAATTTATACGACCTTCAAATGATGAGCCAGGAGCAAGCGCTACGCCGTCACAGTCAAAGAGCTCAGAACGGCGGAAGAGATCACCAAGAAGTGAGGACAGGGCGAAACCATCGTCCTCGGGTAATTAGATTTTTGACATACCATTGCCTTCGAAGAGTGGTGGGGAGGAGGAGGGGGGATTAATTGCAATATGATCCGTATCCTTGCGTCTGTTCTTCCCTGAATCGCGGTAGATATGAAATGATTAGTCATAAAATCTTAGATAGGCTTCTTTGCGCTCGGCTAGTTTGTTATAAGTGGGTCAGATTTGTTAAATATTTGTACGCCCAGTTCACCTTCTGCTAGAACATGGGTTAAGTTCAGTGGAATGCAGTCCGTGTAATGTGACTCAGCTTCCATGTACATCTTGTCGCTTCAACAAAGTTTGGTCATATTTGTGACTGTGAATTTTTAGTTAAATTTTCGAGGTATCTGTCATGCAGATACTTCTGATATACTCTGTGTTTGGCAGAGGATAGTGCCACATTTTAATATAAAAAAATTAATACACAATTGATTTTGTACTAGTCGACTGTATTTGACGAAATTTCGATCATATACTGTGCTAGTTGTTCTATTGTGTTCAGGAGAATAGATAATAAGTATTCAATCTTTAAATTTTGTTCAAAAGTCTTGACCTTGCTTTTTTTTTTGACAATAAGTCTTCAAAGTTCATTATACGAAGTGTGCCTATTATTGTGTACATAAATTGCTATTTTGATCATCAGTGAAAAAAATCCTCTCACAGATTCCAGCTCGAGCAGTTCTTCCTCGTCGTCAGACAGCGAAGAAGAGGAAACTAGAAATGCAAGTCCTGAACCTGCAGCAGAGGAAGCCACTGTTGTGATCCTGTCTGAACAGGAGATGAATCAACTGGGTGCCAAAGTGGTGCGGGCTGAGATCATGGGTAATCAGGTGGGTTCTGCTGGTGTGGTATCCGGGCTGAGATCATGGGTAATCAGGTGGGTTCTGCTGATGTGGTATCCGGGCTGAGATCATGGGTAATCAGGTTGGTGCTGATGTGGTATCCGGGCTGAGATCATGGGTAATCAGGTGGGTTCTGCTGATGTGGCATCCGGGCTGAGATCATGGGTAATCAGGTGGGTTCTGCTGGTGTGGTATCCGGGCTGAGATCATGGGTAATCAGGTGGGTTCTGCTGATGTGGTATGCGGGCTGAAATCATGGGTAATCAGGTTGGTGCTGCTGATGTGGTATCCGGGCTGAGATCATGGGTAATCAGGTTGGTGCTGATGTGGTATCCGGGCTGAGATCATGGGTAATCAGGTGGGTTCTGCTGATGTGGTATCCGGGCTGAGATCATGGGTAATCAGGTGGGTTCTGCTGATGTGGTGTCCGGGCTGAGATCATGGGTAATCAGGTGGGTTCTGCTGGTGTGGTATGCGGGCTGAAATCATGGGTAATCAGGTTGGTGCTGCTGATGTGGTATCCGGGCTGAGATCATGGGTAATCAGGTTGGTGCTGATGTGGTATCCGGGCTGAGATCATGGGTAATCAGGTGGGTTCTGCTCATGTGGCATCCGGGCTGAGATCATGGATAATCAGGTGGGTTCTGCTGGTGTGGTATCCGGGCTGAGATCATGGGTAATCAGGTGGGTTCTACTCATGTGGTATCCGGGCTGAGATCATGGGTAATCAGGTGGGTTCTACTCATGTGGTATCCGGGCTGAGATCATGGGTAAGCAGGTGGGTTCTGCTGGTGTGGTATCCGAGCTGAGATCATGGGTAATCAGGTGGGTTCTACTCATGTGGTATCCGGGCTGAGATCATGGGTAATCAGGTGGGTGCTGCTGGTGTGGTATCCGGATAGAGATCCGCCGGCTAATTCTCTATGATTTCTTGCATTCTGCGATTTCACAATATCACGTAAACGAATTCGATATAAGTATGGTGTTTGTATATTAATATTATACAGATCAATATCACATATCCAAGAAACAGGAAAATCAGTCTATTAAATGGTGATGCAGAGTACTGTTACTTAAAATGTATAGGAGAGTTCCAAGACAAAAAATGGACCTGCTTTCTTTTCAGCTATTCTGTCAGCAAAATTGGCATGCGTTTGAATTTTAAGTAACTGACAGAGCAATTAGCAACGAATGGTTATGATAAGTAATTTAATTGTTTGTATTATTTCGGGGCTTAGGCTCTCGCTGTTAAACTGAAAGCGAAACTAGAAGCAGCAAGAAAGGCGAAGGAAAACGCTCCGAAACATATCAAACAAGGTGCAGAGGACAAGTCCCAAGCCAGAACAAGACGCGAGGAGGAGGTGCTGTTGACAAGAACTGACAGGAAAGGAATGGTTCGCCCCGTTATTGAGGAGGAAGACGCAATATCGATGCCATCTGGTGGCAAAAGACGGAAAACTAAAAAGGTGGGTTTCTTGTTACTTTAGTCTGGTTTAAGAAGTAAGTTGTGTAGTTTTCTTTTCAGGTAATGATGAGGCAAGCGCTTTGAGCGTTTGTGATTTGTGAACTTGTAAATATCAAGGGCATGTTAACGTTCCCATAATTACATGATGTAAAACTGGGTTAATTTTGCTGAAGTAAAAATTTCTACTTTTTGACACAAGTGTATCTATTTATTGAAATAGGCTAAAACCCATGCGGGATCTAAGGGTGAAAGGGAGCGTTACTTTGCTGATGATGACAAGCACGACCTCCAGACGCTGGTAAAGTAACGCCTTTAAACATCCCAACATCACTGCTCCCCTCCCCCCCCCTCCCCCTCCCTTTCCCCCATTCGAGTCCGACACCGCAGTTTTCATGTAATTAGAATAATCTCTGTCGTAGGTTTTTTACTGTGTTTTATGGTGAGCGGCAGTCCTAGGCATTTTTATCGAATAAAAAACGTATGTAAAGAAGTCCTAAATATACTTTTTCCAGTAGAAAATTGTATGGAAAGAAATTTTTAAATCTGTTTTGAAAATGAAAGAGTAGCATGATTTTTTATTATGTGTTTGAACTGAAAGTGAACAAAGAAATTCAGAAATAGAGAACCTTTAACTAACTTGTGAGGTTGTATTTGCGGCGAAGGTTCGGCAGGAGAAAATGGGCACGGCGGAAACTCACGATGAAATGTTCCTACGCCTAGCAGGGAAGGTAAGCTGGGTTGTCATTCCTGCCTTTTTGTGATTGATTTTAGTATCGCGATGGTGTATTATTATAAGAGCTGTAATTTATTCGCCACAGGGGGGGGGGAATATATGCGATCGACCGCGTGTGTCTGTCGGTCGGTCTGTCATCGAGAGCTTGTTAACACGATAACTTAAAAACTCCTGCAAGGATTTTAATGAAACTTGGTATGCTGCTTCTATGGGAACAAACACAGATCGGTATTGTAAGTGGGCCAGGTTCATCCAAGGAAAATGGACCAGCTGGACTTGGAAAATTTCAAGTATTGATGGCCGTGTTTAACTGATGGGGGGCCTGTGGGGAATATGTGGGCTTGCACACTGCTGTAGTTATCAATGAGCTAAATATTATGGGTTAATTTTATTGTATTGCTTGTAGTGTAACTAAGTAGCAAGTTTATATGTATATATAATCAACACTGGAATTATGATTACAATCCTGAGGGATTGCGTTGAGATCAAATTCAAAATTTGTTAATACGATTGCGACTGGTTGAATTTAAATTGAATATTATAATAGATGCAATAAAACAAGAAGCTTTCTTGACCACAGCATTATAAATCGTGTTGGCATTACTACATAAATTTACATTATTCTATGTTTATGAGAGCAGAAAATTGATATCAATCCGCACAATTGTGGATACGACCTGGAATTTGAATTGGGCGGGGGTGATGGTAAGACGAGGTTGTGGTGACTGGGAAGAGAGCGTCTCCTATACCATGGCATAACACAAAGTTTTGGCTGGATTATAGCAAGCCGACAAGACGAACGATGACTGGCAGGTGGACGACATGTTTGTGGAGAGAGCGGCCAAGCAACAGTCAGACGCCATGAAGGAACAGAGAGATAAGGCGCTCGCTATCATGGGTAGGTCATGCTCGAGTGGAGAGATAAGACGCGCGCTGTCATGGGTAGGTCATACTCGGGCAGACAGATAAGGCGCTCGCTATCATGGGTAGGTCATGCTCGAGCAGAGAGATAAGGCGCTCGCTATCATGGGTAGGTCATGCTCGAGCAGAGAGATAAGACGCTCGTTGTCATGAGTAGATCATACTCGGGCAGACAGATAAGGCGCTCGCTATCATGGGGAGGTCATGCTCGAGCAGAGAGATAAGGCGTTTGCTATCATGGGTAGATCATGCTCGAGTGGAGAGATAAGACGCGCGCTGTCATGGGTAGGTCATGCTCGAGCAGAAAGATAAGGCGCTCGCTCATGCTCGAGCAGAGAGATAAGGCGCTCGCTATCATGGGTAGGTCATGCTCGAGCAGAGAGATAAGACGCTCTTTGTCATGGATAGATCATACTCGGGCAGACAGATAAGGCGCTCGCTATCATGGGGAGGTCATGCTCGAGCAGAGAGATAAGGCGTTTGCTATCATGGGTAGATCATGCTCGAGTGGAGAGATAAGACGCGCGCTGTCATGGGTAGGTCATGCTCGAGCAGAAAGATAAGGCGTTTGCTATCATGGGTAGATCATGCTCGAGTGGAGAGATAAGACGCGCGCTGTCATGGGTAGGTCATACTCGGGCAGACAGATAAGGCGCTCGCTATCATGGGTAGGTCATGCTCGAACAGAAAGATAAGGCGCTGGCTCATGCTCGAGCAGAGAGATAAGGCGCGCGCTATCGTGGGTAGGTCATGCTCGAACAGAAAGATAAGGCGCTGGCTCATGCTCGAGCAGAGAGATAAGGCGCTCGCTGTCATGGGTAGGTCATGCTCGAGCAGAAAGATAAGGCGTTTGCTATCATGGGTAGGTCATGCTCGAGTGGAGAGATAAGACGCGCGCTGTCATGGGTAGGTCATACTCGGGCAGACAGATAAGGCGCTCGCTATCATGGGTAGGTCATGCTCGGGCAGAAAGATAAGTCGCTCGCTATCATGGGTAGGTCATGCTCGAACAGAAAGATAAGGCGCTGGCTCATGCTCGAGCAGAGAGATAAGGCGCTCGCTATCATGGGTAGGTCATGCTCGGGCAGAAAGATAAGGCGCTGGCTCATGCTCGAGCAGAAAGATAAGGCGCTCGCTATCATGGGCAGGTCATGCTCGGGCAGAAAGATAAGGCGCTGGCTCATGCTCGAGCAGAAAGATAAGGCGCTCGCTATCATGGGTAGGTCAAGCTCGAGCAGAAAGATAAGGCGCTCGCTCATGCTCGAGCAGAGAGATAAGGCACTCCCTATCATGGGTAGGTTATGCTCGAGCAGATAGATAAGACGCGCGCCGTCATGGATAGATCATGCTCGAGTGGAGAGATAAGACGCTCGCTGTCATGGGTAGATTTTACTCGGGGAGAAAGATAAAGATGCAGTTATGTCCTGGGTCTGTAAAAATAAAAGGAAAAAGAGCACAGTATTATGATTGCTTTAAAGACTAATACGTCACATTTGGGTCAAGAAAATCGTTCTGAATATGCAGTAATGTCCTGGGTGTGTAAAAATAAAAAAGCATAATATTATGATTGCTCTAAACAAAATTGGTCTGAATAAATTGGAAAAAATAAGTCATATGGCTTTAAGACTTATCGTCTTTTTGTTGCGGAACTAAAATATTCCTGATTAATGCAGTACCCATTTATTTGCCGGTCCAAATTATGTTTTAGGGCAGGAATTATGTAGCTTAGGTTGCAGCCTGAAGATGTGACTTGTAATTTTTAAGGCTTGATAAGATTTTATTCCATACATGTGACGTAGTTAACATTTTTACCAGGCCCAAAGAAGTGGTTTTGTTGAAATTCATTCCCCGATTGCCTGAGTAATTCAGTTCTTGACTCGGAAAATTAAACGGCAATCAAACGGTTAAGGGATTTTTACAGGCGCTGCTGTGTGGTGTTGTAGCGTCAGGGGTTGATAGGTTGGTTACACGTGAACCATTTTGTTTGTTGCAGAACACAAGAAAATAAGTGCTGCTATGGAGAAGTGCGCCTGGTGTTTTGAGAAGATACCGAAACATCTTATCATAGCCATTGGAATAAAGGTGAAGAAATTCTTCTCATTTTCTCCACATGTCTTTGCTTTGTGTTGACGTTTTTACAGGCCTCTTTTATGAGATTGATGACTTATTAATTAGCTTTGTTTTTGAACCATTCGAGCGGCACGATCGTTTCGTTTTCAGGTATATTTATGTCTACCCAACCACCGGTCATTGACAGACGGGCACTGTATGATCGTGCCCATGCAGCACGTGCCCCAGGGTACGTCACTGGACGAGGACGTGTGGGACGAAATACAGGTAAAGTGTATGGACAACTTGTTTTTATTTGCGTAACGCATCAGTCAGTGTCCATTTTCAATGGCGTAACGTTGGTCATCTTAAAATAGTAACATAGTACGTTTGTTATGCTATATTAATATTGGACAATTATTTATCAATCAATTTTTACCCAGATGAAAGTTACATAAGTATAAATGATGGTAATATTTTAACCAAAAGACAAATAAAGGAATGAAGAATATCGATATATATCTGAACATACTGTTCTGGGTTTCACTCTGTTAAATCACAAATAAGAAGTAAAGGTTGTATTTGTCATCCAAAAAGTACATGGTTTTTTTCGAGTGCTCCTGGCGGTTTTGATTTAAGCAACGCTGGTTATCAATATAACGGTTGTCAGTGTGCAAGTATAAATTCATTTACAGGTATTTCGCAAAGGCCTCACTAAAATGTTTGAAGAGCAAGATGAAGATTGTGTATTCATGGAGATCAGCAAGAACTTAAAGCACCACCCACACATGTACATGGAGTGCGTCCCAGTACCGAAAGAAACGGGCGATATGGCTCCCTTATACTTTAAAGTAAGACCTGTTATAAACTTTATTTGACATGGAAGTGGTGGGGTTAATACCCGGTTTTGGCTTGCACATGGATACATTGACATAAACCGCAAAATGGCAAATATTTACCGAGTCAGAATATGACTCTGCCAAGCATATTAGTCACATTTGGATAAATAGTGGAACGCGTTGAAGCTCAGCGGCTATCTGATGTCTAAAGGGCCTGAGAGGTTTTAGGTGGTATTGTCTTAATGCTCCTCTAAAGATTGCCTCGAAGAGCATGAGTCTTGGTTGAGGGGAGTCGAGTTGTCATATTCCCTTGCTGTTTCATGAATACCGGTGCACGTACAAAGGAAAGTAATATTTTTGCGGTAGAAATGACAGACAGGCTCAGGTTACCAGTGCAACAGGCTGCGGGAGGGTTTTTTTTGGGATCAGTACACCAGCTCGTGCGGTTTCCTAAATATGTGGCTCATTATTAAACATGGAAGTTTATTTATTTTCAGAAAGCCATTATGGAAAGTGAATCAGAGTGGGCACAAAACAAGAAGGTGGTAGATCTCAGCAGGAAAGGAATACGAAATTCCGTAAGTGGTAAAGAGTAAAATCCGCTGGTTGGCTTACACTCTAAGGGTTGATTGAAAAGGAGGTTCCGGACATATTTCGTTTAAATGGGCCGTTGATATTATGTTTCCTCCGTTGAAGGGAAACATTTTGTTTTGGTACTTTTTGTGTGTGTGTGGGGGGGAGGGGGTGAAAATGTGTGTATAAGTATGCGTATCTAGTTTGTGCGTTTGTTGACACTTGAGTTTGCTAACACGAATATTCTCGAACGAAACGTTGGATCAGCTTCAAACTTGGTGGGATTGTACTTTGGGTTGTTCCGCCGATTGGGATTGTATTTGACAAATAGTGGACAACGCGTGACCTTATAGGCCTCCAAAACGTGACAATTGCATCACAACTGTAACTTCAGAACGAAAGGTCTTAATCAGCTTCAAACGTCGGAGGATAAGACCGTGGGTTTCCGACGGTTCTTAATAGGTTTGTTGTGTAAAGCTCAACGTATGACGTCATTACAAGTCAGATCAACATCAGACTTGGTGAGATGATGCTTTGGATGGGTCCTCCGGTTGGTGTTGTAGTTAACGCTCTAGTTTTATGTCGATTTGAAGGAAATCATTAAAGAAAAGTCTCAGTAAAAACACCTCAAACAACATAATAAATTCGACCCCATCCGTGTAATTTAGACTGAGTTTTTCGGCTTGGTGCATTTGCCCAAATGTTTCCAGGCTTGTTAATCGAATAATGATTGATCGGGTGACTGTGCACCTGCATTACGAACCTCTATCGCCATGTGGGTGAAATAACTTGCAGTCTGCCGACAACCATTAAATCAATGAGTATACAAGAAATAGTTTCGGCCTTTATATTGAAAGCTGAAATTTGACACATTTCAGGTTCCTAAAGGGTTTCCCTACTTCAGCGTGGATTTTGGTTTGCAAGGAGGATTTGCACACGTGATTGAAGACGAGAAAATTTTTCCGTACTATTTTGGACGGGTAATGATTTTTCGATTCGTTAACTATTTAACTATTTTTTGCATTACAGCAGAATCTACTCTTAGAAAGTCAAGTTCAATTCATACCCAAACAATCCCACACAACGAACGTTTTACACCACCCCTCTCCCATCCCCCGCCGAAAACAAAAGAAAAAGCACAGTCTTCAACAGCTTTTCATGGATTACACGCAATCCTGGTCAGGTTACAACCTGAACAATCTGCAATAACTGTGTTTAACTATTTGGTAATAACGGTCCATTCCAGGAAGTAGTGGGCGGAATGATCGACGCAGGACCAGAACTATGGCGCAAACCCCATAAGGAGAACTTTGACCAGCAGCGACAAAAGGTGCTGCGATTTGCCGAGTGGTGGAAGCCCTACGACTGGACACAACGCCTCAAAACAAAGAAAGACGACTCGGAGAGTGACTGAAATACACGACCACTTCTCATGTCCTTCAGGAGGGGTTGATACTTGATAGGCACGAGAAATCATACAAGCTGATAATGTTGTCATTCAGCTTGGGTCCCCATTTTTCTGGAGAAAGAACGGGCTGCCCTTTATTTTGAGGGGCGCGGATAGAAGCTAGGAAGCCCACAAAAAAGCTTTCTCGGGCTGGACACTATCTGCGCTCAGTTTCTCTGTTTTAAGTCTGAACTGGCTTCAAGTTTAGTATTAGTTGTTTTTAACCTAACGTGTTATGTACCAGTGATATATGAAATAAACGAACAAATCAACACTTCCTAGTTTATTTTGTGAAAAAAAGCTCAATACTTCAACGATATACATTAACAGCTAAGCGTTTGAACAATGCTAAACTTCAAAATGCTGAAAGTAAAATGCAATATGGGTTTGGTTTATCATCAAATTTCACTTCTACTGCAAATCAAACAGTATAATAATCTACATCAAAACGGACACTTACTAACATCGTAAGCATTTACAGGGCACTGCTCCACCTTCAATCGAGAGAAGTCCAGAGTTTACAATAACACTAGGCACTCTCGATTGGTATTTAAATAGATCGGACCAAGAGCTCTTCATTCGAACTATTAAATGCATTCACACGGTTCAAAATCCGACCAACAATTTTCCCAGACACAAAAGTTGAAATGAACACACTACAAAGCTTGTGCACCCAAATGTAGATAACTGAAATGAGTGAAGTAATCTATAAAAACTAGAGCCTCGGTGAGGCAGGATCCCCCGTGTAACACATAATGTCATCGCAAAAAATTTCAGAATGCTGGATCGAACAGTTTCGGAGAACGCGTCTGAGCAAACTCTATCTCCGTGCAAAAACATAAATTTTTTGAGAACTCACATTTTTGAGAATTTTTCCCAGATTTCAAAAATTATACGACGTCACACATCTACAATATATATATTTTCACTGCATAAAATTTCAGAACGCTGGATCGAATAGTTTTGGAGAACTTGCCTGGACAAAACCTATTTACGTGCTAACAGATTTCCTGAAAAACAGCCACTTTTGACTAATAGTATTTCTTAGAATTTTTGGCCGATTTAAAAAACACGACGTTGCACACCTTCAATATAAGTTCTAACCGTATGCCAACGGAAAAAGCTATATGACAAATACCTTCGTAGATATAGCCCGGACACAGGGCGCACGAAAGCGAAAGGACAGACAGACAAACTGAAACCTATATCCCCTCGTCACACGGGGAATAATAACTAATATTGTAGTGCCCCAGGCGCCTGAACTTCCCACCCCCCCCCCCCCCATCGGCAGAAGCTGTTCTGTTTGGTTGGGATTCAGCACCTGTAAACCCATTGCCAGGACACGGGCATCACGTTTGCTACACTTTCTCTGCTCACTTTAATATACGCAATAATACCTACTTAGCTAAATGCAATAATACAACTAATACTTGCTGTGCCATATTAAACAGTTAACAAATCAACATGCACGTAAACTTTGTTACGGAAAATTACGACGGTACGGAACGAAACTCAGAAGTACACTTGCAAATACACATGAAAATAAATAATATAAAAATTAAGATCTCGAATGGCAGGTTCCGTATTCCCTCTACCCCATCCACAGCTACACATACATGGTTGCACTGGTTGAAAGCGTCTCCAGCAATTTTACAAAGTCGCTGAATCATTTAGCGACTGTGTAAAACCACAAAACTTTTCAGCAGTTTTGTAAAGCTACTGCCTTCTGGCCCCCAAAATTTGACAGGTCCGCTGAATTGCGCATCCGTGGATATCAGAAAAGTAAAGTATTCGCAAAACTTCCAGTATAATTCATATTATACCTGAGATAGTATGATATTTACACACCATTTTTATATGTTTTGTTTTGGGTTTTTCTCGGCAAATTTCAACGAAGGGTAATACAGTATTTTTGACCAATTTGAGCGAAATTTGGCGTTCAAACAAAGTTTCCTATCTACTGACGCCAAAAGATTTTACAATAATTCAACCCAAAAATACTTCTTTTAATAATGAGCCACAGTATATAATTAACATAGATTCTCTATCCATTACTAACCCCAATTTTCTGTTGCCTATTGTACTCTCAGTCTGTATCTATAAGTAAATGTGCTACTTCTACACACACGCACAGATTATATATATATATATATATATATATAAATATACACCCATCAAGTATATATATATATATATATATATATATATATATATATATACAGTACTTTTGAATAAACTAATTATATCTCCCTGACTTAGGGAAAACATGTTTGTAAGTTGTGTGTGTTCGTGTGAGTCAGTTTGGTGTGAACAAAATGTGGGCAAGATATCTCGTGAACGAAACGTCGGATTAACTTCAAACTTGATGACTTTATTCGTTGGGTATGTCGGACAGTTCTTCCACCTTTTGCACGCGTGTCACATTATTAGTAAAAATCTTGTGTGCGAACTTTCCCAGCCGCTGAACATCGAAGGACGTTCAAACTTGATGGGTGTAGTGAAACAAAGAAAGGCGTCATTTTACATAAAAATTTATCTGTTGTTAATCAAAATATCTCAATATCTGAAAGTCGGATCGACTTCAAACTCGGTGTAGTTATACCTTGCACAAGTCGCACGGTTTTAGCAAAACATTAAACTCGTATAGAAAATCAAGTAAGGTGTATGATGTCATAAAAATCCCCCTCCCCCCACCACACCCCTCGGTTTCCCCGCTTTGTTGGCTCTTTTGTTAAATGTTTTGCTAAGCTACGCTGCTTATGTGCTACTTATCGACCCATGGCTATTTCTTCGCCTGAGGATACTTTGTTGCCTGTTATTGACCTTTTACAGCTATTACGTAACATGTCACTCAGTCAGGAGTCAATTGTGGTGCATTATGAAGTCGTTATCCCCCCCTCTCCCGCCCCACCTCCCCCCCCCCCCCCCCCCACTGAGATGAGTCATCTGATGCGCAGTTATGAAGAATGCTTTTTGACCGATGGGAATGTACGAAGACAAGGTAATAATCATGTCTGTAACTACACTTGAGGTACAGACCGTTACCGTAACCTTGGGTAAAAGGGTTAGGGTTGCGTTAAGAGTCGAGCGGGGGGGGGGGGGGGGCAGATGGTTAGCAAAAATAAAATGACCGATGAAGTAGGAAAGTGGTAATGTAGCCAGCAGCTTACAGATCCGGATAAAAACATGTAGAGAAAAACCTGTTTGTCCCGACCCTTTCATGATTCGGATAAAAAGACGTACGGTAAAACCGGCATGTCTTGACCAACTTCCAGACCTGGATAAAAATGTAACGTACAGTAAAACTGCTATGGTGACCAGCTTCCAGACCTGGATATAAAGTAAGTACAGTAACACCCGTTTTAGCGACCACCTTTCAGACTCGGATAAAAAAGACCTACAGCAAAATCTGTTCATGTAACTACTTTCTAGTTTTATGTAAGTAATACGAAAAAAGAAAAATGGTTATTGGGAAATTCTGAGTTTAGTTGGGGAGACATTTGTTTACAAACTAAATAGGTGTCGATTGAAAGTGTGTAATATACGCCTTTACTGTTATGTTTTGTTTGCACTGGACGCTCTAGTTTAACTACAATCTTAAAAAAAAAATTATACATTTTGCAAATCTTGAAAAGAGAATTCGGAAAAAAACAACTCCCCCGCAGGCGTGCAATCACAGGATTTCAATACAAATATATGAAGGCAGTAACATATCTTAGCTAGTTTTGTCAGAAATTACTGAGCTGGTACAAACCTTGCTAGATTAATTTGAATGATAAATGACAGTTATCATAAAACAAGTCCATGTCGTATTGTTAGGTTTTCCAATTTTCATACTTTTGTAAAAATTACACATAACCTGTTTTTTGAACAGCTCTGCTATTTACTTTTTTCTACGTGCAAAACAACAATTGAGTAGCTTGAACAGTTACGGCTACATGGCGCCGACAAGCAGCCATTGTACAAATCAATTCGGTGAAATTTTAACGGTCTTTCCATTTTCCCATTTTTTATGAAAATCTCAAAATAATCCCTATATAACCCCTCTGCGTGCCAGAGAACAATTGAATCGCTTCAATGGTTACGAAAATATGGCGCCGACAAACACCCATTGAATAGGTCAACTGTGTTGAACTGCGAAAATCTCAAAATAACCCCTCGTTGCACAGCTCCACTATATAGTCTGCATATGCAAGCGAACAACTTAATCGTTTCAGTGGTTACGGAGCTATAGCGCCGAAAAAAGTGTCGACAGACGGACGGACCCGAATCCTATAGTGCCTCGCTCCGCGCTGCGCGGCGGCCGGGGACTAAAAATACATCTTAGCGTCTCAAACTTAATTATACTAATTTTATCGATAAAACACATTTCCTCAACAGTTCAAGCTTATTAATAAACAACAACACTGTTAAATTTCTTGCTTATTACACACTATAACCGGTTTCTCATCACTGCGAGCGTACGACAGAACTCACTGTGATATTGCTAAGACATATATAAAAGAAATCCAACCACTACTGCCAGCACCACCTCTGTATACTAAATGCGAGACCAAGTAGAATGAAACTAGTTTTTATGACAGAAATACCGTAATTCTAACAACTTTGTACGGACATAAAGAACAATGGCAGGCAATGACTTCCCTTACGCCCAACTGTTTTACTACAGACAAATGCGTTTTTTTTTATTTAAAAAAAAAACGGGGGCCAACTGAGAAAAAACCGCTCGATCGAACTCTAAAGAAGTGAAAAGGTGGGTTTGAAATATTTTCTGAGAGTCATGTTGGTGAGTAGTTTACGTTCCTGAGCAATGCTCGGAAAACTCCAGTTTTACTTTCCGGGAGTTACAATAATATACTTATCCCCCTGGGCGTAAAAAAGACGGTGGACGAGACGTATGATTAAACGACGAAAGCGGTTACACTCATACTATTACCACGTAACGGTCCAAATGCAGTGATACCACAGCTTTTTTATAATGACATTCGTAATTGCAATACGTACTATTTATAGCAAGAATCCCAGGATTATGTTTCAAACGACTGTTAATAATAGCCACAACTGGTCTTCTGTAATTACAGCTTCTATTTCTTAGAGTTACCAAACACGTCTTTTAACAAGTATTCGAAACGGCACTATCGCAAACATCGAATAACACGAACAATATGCAAATTCTTTGCACTGAATAACAAGTCTTGTTAAAAAACAATAACGAACACATTTCTGAAGAAACTGGACACATTTTTTTCACGTCGATTTTACGAGAATTCCTTTAGTTGTGTCGAGTTACACATCTGGCAACAGTCGGCATCCATAAGGTGGATGACCTCCGGGTGAGTGTTACACTTGGTGCGCACACGACCTGCGCATATATAACCACAAGAACAGCAAATAATCATCTGAGGAGGGCGGTTACAGAATGCGCAGTCACCCAGCTGTGGTCGATCCCGAGGCGGCGGTGTTTTTTCTTTGTGATAGTTTGCGACCACAGCCTTGAAGTAAACAAATGTTAAACATAAAAAAGTGCCTTTTAACGAAAAATTATTTCCGTGTTAAACTGAAGGAAAGCTGTTGTGCAGACCTTCTAGATGAACTAAACTAGGTCAAAGAGTAATGCCCAGTGAAACTGTAATTGGTAGAAACCCAGTTACATTATCACTAGGAAATAAACAGCAATCAAATTCAGCGCAACTCCGGCCTACTGGCGTCTTGATAGAATGCTGCCTAAAATAATACCAATATACACGTATTGTTTAAAAAGATCTGCATTAAGAAACAGAATTTAATTTATACATGTCTATAGTTTTGTTTCTCAATGTTTTAAAGGATGAACAAAAATATCAGAGTACCTCCGGAGAATACGGCACTTTGCTGGTGACTGCTTTCTTATTTTCCTGGGATTTTTTCTCTGGTGTCACTGAAATATCAAACATAATCCTACCAAGTTTGAAGCTGATCATTCTAGAGTTATCTTTTTAACAAATCAAGTGTCTATAACAGACCCACTACACACATACAGAATGCACAAAAACAAAATCTTTCTCCTCTACGGGGGAAATAAAAGATTACCTGATATATACTGTGAGGAGATATAAAATGAGGTCCAAATCACCACATCTCTAACCGTCTCAATTTTCGGCCTAATTAGCTATGTGTCAAACCGACCAACATGCAAATTTTACACAATTACACAGATAGCATATATATCAAAATAAGCAAAACGGAAAAGCGGCTCACAATTTAAGCATTAAAAAATCTAGATACGAACAGTTTTGAACTTTTCTAAGACGATCAGGACAAAGAATTCATTTTAGATGGACTTTCAAACATTTTGGATGGTCTTTCAGTTATAACACTGCAAACGTAAACACGGACCAAATTCAACCTTGTGAGGTAGCTAACAGCCGCGCTGTGGAGAGCAAATTCAAGGATAAAGCGGAGGCAGAAATAAGGAAAGAACTGCACCAAGGCCGTTACAGAATAACGCAGCAAAAACTAACCATCGTGTCTCCGATCCCGAAGGACGGCACACGACTAATTCACGGCTGCTGCCAGTCTGACGGCGGAGAAGCAGCCTTGATTGGGCATGAATCCTACATGAGTAAGGCCGACCTAAAATCCGCTTATCGCCACGTTAGCCTCAGTCATTCCCGCAACAATTTAAAGGTCCGAAGTAGAAGTTTGACTATGATTCGTACTGCTATCTCGATGGCTTCTTCATAATGGAGGAAACGTACGAAGACGCAATGAAAGCCATAGGATGCCTCACTCGCTTGTTAGTTTCGCTCTGTTTCGCTATCAGCTGGGAGAAGTGCATTTCGCCTACCCAGTGCCACACCTTCCTGGGAGTTACGATAACAAGTATGTCAGTAAAACTGACTCAGTCCCCCGTCAGCGTGCAATCACAAGATTTCAAGACATTTCGAGGTCTGACCAAGTCCTCTGGCCACTTGCAATCAAAGGAAATTAATTGTTTCAGGTTCCTACGGCATACCGTTATATAAGTAGGTGTACAACTACAACCCTTATTCTATGCATTGCGCAATGTTTAAATGAAATCCCTCCAGTAGTTCTTGAGATCTGTCGCGGAAACTACACCCTACCCAACCATTTCAAGGTCTGACATTCTCGGATTTTTGACGAAGTCTGTAGGCCAAATTTTTCGGCCAACGGTAAAAACTATACCCAGGTGCACAACTACAACCCTTATTCTATGCATGTGCAAGGTTTAAATGAAATCCTTCCAGTTGTTCTTGAGATCTGTCGCGGAAACGACACCCTATCCCTCCATTTGAAGGTCTGAAATTTTCGGATTTTTGACGAAGTCTGCAGGCCAAATTTTTCGGCTGAAGGCGAAACCTATACCCAGGTGCACAACTACAACCCTTATTCTATGCATGTGCAAGGTCTGAATGAAGTCACTCCAGTAGTTCTTGAGATCGGTCGCGGAAACGACACCCTATGTTAAATGTTGATAGACAGACGACGGACGGACAGACATATCCGGATAAAATAGTCTCCCACGCCGCGCTACGCGGCGGCGGGGGACTAAAAATCAACAGACGCGTTTCTAGACGAACTTCAGAGTTTATTCGCTAAGCTCAGCTGGATCGCACGCATCGTCCACGTCGTACGTCCCTCCCTGCTCGGCATCTTTGCGCTATACGCGATACGCGCCGCAGTCTCACAACGATCATCATGCTTTGCAGCTCTTTCAATGGTATGTGCCACTTCGTCATCGAGAAAGTCGTGCCCGTACCTGCTCTACACATCGCTACGGATGCAGACCCAGAATCCGCGGCCGCCGCGCTTTTCTCCAAGAGATCAGCAATCGACTGGCTATGCTGCAACTGGTACGTGGATATGCCTCGCCTAGCTCAGGAGCACATAAGCATTAAGAAACTAGCCGCCGTTTTCCTGACCATCAAGCGATAGTCGCCGCTATTTGCATGCCGCAAAATCAATGCTTTCACGAGACGCCAATAGGTTATTGCTACATCGAAGCCGGAGGGAAGCAGCCGCTTAAGACTCCAAATTTTAAATGAATAAAACTTCTTTATGAATTCATATACACTGTACTGAAATAATCCAAACGTTTAATCAGTCAGAAAATTATCAGGTAAACTATATAATTTTACCACATCAAACCGTGCACCAACCCCCCCCCCCCCCCCCCCCCAAAAAAAAACTAAAATATTCATTTTCCTAACATACGGCTTTCTTCAACAATCCAGGAAGTTGATCCCGCCATATTTTAAGGTGATGTGAACGCTTGGGAACCGGACAAAATACCATCGGACATAATACCACCGGACATAATACCACCGGGCAAAATACCACCGGACATAATACCACCAAGGAAATGAAAACTAGGACAAAATACCACCAACGATATCTTTTTATTATACAGCGTAAAAACGCAGACTCGGTGGCGTCCAGTCATGGAAGAAGCTCAAATAAGAGGCGAAACGGAGACGCAGATGTAGAAGTCGCAGAGAATCAGAGCAAATACTCCGTTATGTCATTATTGATAAGGGATTGCCATAGCGCGAGACTTTCCGCATATAATTGGGGCACTAGAATGATTAGAATTTAAACTAATATCAACAGCAATACACCACGACAATAAACTAACTAGGATCTACAAAAAAGAACAGTTACAGTAAAGTAGAATGTCCTTAGTGAATGTAATTTTACGTTTGTTTTAGTTATATTCAGTTATAAATAGCTCAGAGAAAGCAATAAAAGATTGTGGTGGTATTTTGTCCTAGTTTTCATTTCCTTGGTGGTATTATGTCCTGTGGTATTTTGTCCTACACCCGAACGCTTACTTGCAAAGATGCTGCGTCCACAGAATATATTCAAAATTCTGACAGAAACAAGAAACTGAACAATACATCGAAATCAGTAAAACTGAAAATGTATTTGCTGAGTGTGAAAGCAGTGTTTGCCCCTACTATTCAAGGTTAATTTGTAAACTAACAGCAACGCAAATCAACATGTCTTTCTCATTATGAGCAATGATAATCTTCTGCAGCAGATAGACGAATCTGTAATTTAATCACTTACGATGTAAGTACTGTTCACTCTGAATGTATGTGTGCGTATACTATGGCACCTTAAGACAATGCCGCCTATCCTCGATATCCTTTGAACGAAAAAAAAAGTTATATATATTATTGCCGCACCAAAAGAATGATTTTCGGGATGATATAAAGTACGAGTTGAAAGGATACAGCGCGGGCGGCATTTGAACGCTGGAACATGCAGCGTCAGAATGCACTTTGTAAGTCTACATTACGCAAGTACGGCCAAAAATTTAGAGTTACACACCGGATGAAAATTGGTTAAAATTAATGATATGCCAGCTGACTCTAAAACCGAAATGGTCTTCAGTCTTCAACAAGTACGTCCGAAATGGTTTTAACAATCAAACTGGGCGGCATTCGTGCGCCACTCAAGACAAACAGTAATTCACGTTGATTAAAAATGTGCAAGTGCAGATTAAAATCACAATAAAAACAGTGTTTACTCTGCATCAGAGAGCACATATTGTTCACCTTAGTCCATTGTCGGATGAGTGGTGTCCGGAAGGTTTCAGAATGTGCAGCTTGCATAAGAAGGTATCCAAGCAGTTGATGGGGCAAAGGCAGTATTGAGTTAAGTGACGAGCTATTGCATTGACCAGCACCAAATGTCGGAAGAGGGGGGTAGTTGTACAGGGTAAGTGTCCTGTTCACCCTTGAGGCCCACCTGATGTAACAGGTTCTATTCTTGAGCTTCTGCCGTTGCAATGCCGGGTACGGCTGCTCAAAAAACGACTTAATCCACGACGATGTTGCCCCTTTTAAACCATAGCTATTTAGTTCTGCTGAGAGTCTATTGTGCCGAACAACATGAAAAGCTTTGCTAAAGTCCAAGACAATACTATCCACCTGACCTGAACCACGATTTAATACTTCCGTCCAATTGAACAAACTTTTGACGAGCTGGTTTCACACGACATTCCTGGATGAAAATTGTGCTGATTTAGGAATACAATAGTGTGCTGGTTTAGTTGGACTCAGGTTTTCGAAACGATGATACAGTTTACATGAGATATCAGTGTGAGACACGGGTCTGTAGTTTTCAGGCCTTTTCGACCTTTCTCAAATATCGGGCAAATAATGGCATGATTCCAGGTACATGGAAGCTCGGCTATGTTGCAGGATTAGGTAAATAGCTGTTCGTAAACAGGTGCTATTTCAACTGTAATATCCTTTAACAACCTTGCAGGTAGTTCACCTCGTCCTCCAATTTTTGTAGAGAATATAGAACTAAATAATTTTCGAATTCCTTCCGATATAATCTTTCCTTAGAGGTTTTTTATTTATTTTTTTTTTATTTAAGATCTAATCAGGCTTTCAAATGGTCTGCGAAAAAAAAAACTAGGAAAA
Organism: Protula sp. h YS-2021; assembly: GCA_949752745.1. Classification (NCBI taxonomy): domain Eukaryota; kingdom Metazoa; phylum Annelida; class Polychaeta; order Sabellida; family Serpulidae; genus Protula; species Protula sp. h YS-2021. The sequence continues at coordinate 63,146,642 of OX457025.1, forward strand.
ACTAGGAACCTGTTTTGAAAAAAAAAAAACTAGTAAAAACTAATTTTAGGGTTTTTCCTCATTTTTTTTTTCAATTATCAGAATTATCACCTTTAGCTATATTATCAGCTTACGTGTAATTTAAGAGAGAAAGGTGTTATTTATGTTAAGAAACTCAAGCCCCTTGTTTTTCACACAGCAAGTCCACCTTCATAGGACATGCTTCCCAACACATACTATCAATGGTGTCTCATCCAGCACTGATCTTCGGCTCCAAGAAGAGTTGTGTTCAGAACAAATGCCGAATGAGACACTTTCGAAAAAACTTCACTGAAACGGGAAAAATGCACCGAAAAAGACAGATTCTGATAACCCCTGCTGGGGTCTAAAAAAACTGGGAAAGACTAGGAAATTCGAAAAAACTAGGAACCGTCCCAAAAAAAACTAGGAATACTAAGAACGTTTGAACGCCTGTGTAATCCGGAGATAACACTGCTTGAATTTTGAAAATCTTGTTGGAAAGTGGCTTTCAATAAAAACCATTGTTTTTTCACCACTTAGAGCGTCCGGATTTCGCTCAAAATGTTTTAACTTTACACTTTCAGTGTCGTTTATAATTCTGCCCCAATCCGATTTGTTATAACAAAAAACTTTGATTTGCGGTAACTGCTGACGAATAACTGATAAATTAAACCACGCCACAACAATGTTGTGGTCTGAAATACCACGTACATATTCAACATATGTTTGTTGTTCTAAAAGATGTTTAAATTCAAACAGATTTTCTCCTCTAATGACCTAAACATCAAACAGTAAAATAAAAACCGTTTACATACGGCAGATGATTATTCAAGATTTCAACAAATCTGGATCTAATGTTAAGCTGCACTTCGTTTCCCTCGTACATTATCGCTACCGGTACGAGTACTCTTCGTACCATAACACGGCTTTACCTTTGGGCAAAGTATTGCAGTTCTCGTCCACATCCTTCCTCGCCCCGCCAGTAAGATGCTCCACAGCTCGCCGAAGCATCAAACCTCTACCAACCGCAGGGAATGAAAAACAACTGTCACTTTTATCCATATTTTACTACAACAGCTTTTATTTTACTACACTCCGACTTTAATGCCAATGTTTACAAACAACACCGGGATCTCTGCGCTGACCCATTTCACTGGGGTGGATGCCTTATAATTATTTCCACTGCTGTTTTAATCAGGGATATCTTCCACAAACAACTAAACGTTGGGCATGTATCTAAATACTGACGTGGATGTGGCGCTCGTTTAGCATATATTTCATTTAATTTTAAAAAAATTAAAATAAGCAAAAAAAATTGACACCCCTCTATAAATGAACCTACCATGCATGGTCAGGCGCGAACGTTGTTGTCTTACAGCTAACCTCTTCAACGATTCGCAGTGTTGTTGTTCAACACCTAACCTCTACGGTGGTTTAGTCTGTTGTGTATAACACCTTTTTACTCCGCGCAACCACTGGGGATTCCGCGCAAAATAGTACTCATAAAGGAGACGAATCACTTTTCAAAAAGTCACTTAAATATAGATTTTAGTGGCTTTCGCAATCAGATGCATCTTTTAATGTCCAGGAATACTAAACACTGAGGGCTACACAGTACGGCTAGGTAGAGAGAAATATTCATCCGCTCTGTGTTTATGCATAACAGATTGATCATCCCAGAGTTCAGCTGTTTTAAAACAACGGAGTGCTGTGTATAACACCTTTTTACTCCGCAGACCCACTGGAGATTCCGCGGAAAATAGTTCTTAAAATGGGGAGGAACCACTTTTTAAATAAGTTCAACAACAAACCTACACGGCTGTTCGGTCTGTTGTGTATGTGATTTTTTACTCCGCATATCTATCAATGTTTCTGTGAAAATAATGCTCATTAGGGGTGCACTACATTTTAAAATGTCTACCTCTCCGTTTTTATACATTGCTAAACTTTCTAAATATAACAGATATATCTCATCAAAGGTCGGCTGTTGTATAGATCAGAGTCCGCTGTTTCATACAACGCAGGCGCGAATTGTGTGAACTTGAGAACCGCAAAAGAATTGATCTGAAGAAACAAATTTTAGACTGGAAGGCAAAGTGCAAGTTAAACAAATTCAGTTTAGGAAATCTTCAGTCTTGAAAGAATAGCATCACGCAGACCAAGTTCATACTTGATATATATTTTGATATCATTTGAGAACCGTTGTGTCTGCAAACTTTCCAGGTTTTATAAAAAACAACCTGTATATGGCCTATTGTTAGATACAGGCAAGGACTTCTGTTAGAGTGTTGTCTACTGTAATTGTTTTGCCCCTGTGCCTTACGTGTGTAGCATGGATCTTAACAATGTATATTTCATGGTGAATAAAAGAGCATCTGAACAATAAACACTTTGCTTGGTAAAACTAACTACATCTTCCAATATCATTCTGCTTTTTAACTGGAATAAACTTGCCTTATAAACTAGACTGTTTTCGCTAGAGCGTAGGGAAAATGTCTCTTGAGGTCACAAAAATAGAAACCTGAATACTTAAAATTTCAGAATTATTTAAAAATCTTTGTAAAAAGTCATGCCAATTTGCCAGTTGTATCAAAACATCTCCCAGTAAATATTTTGACGTCAAAATGAAGTAAGGTTGACATCGTGAATCGACATTTTTTACATCTGACTGACGTTTCGCTTTTGGTTGTATATGAAATGAAACCGACGTGAGATTTTCATCTTCAGCTTGACGTCCGATTTCAACGCCAGTACGACTTCGATTTTTGGTTAAAAAGATATTAGAACTCAAAACTCGGTTGTTCCTCTTGACCACCTTTTCAGCACCACCAAACGGCCTCTCTAGTAATCTCTTAACTAACAAACGCATCCCCTGCCTTTCAGTGTTTTACAAATCTGACTTGACATAGTTAACAAATGGTCCAGCGTCAGATATTTTTGCTTGCAATTTGAGTCGAAAGTGACGTATTAAGGCAATAAAAAGTTTTGTAAAATGTGAGATTATGCTAAATACGCCCATAAACGTAAACACAAACGTTCCTTTTACCTTAAAAATGTGTAGTTTTGTTCAACATCCAACATCTTTTGAATGTTTACTGATCCAAAACTGTTTTTAAACTTTGCTTTGAATTTCCCAATAAAATCATGAAATAAAATATAAAAACAACCGGCTTACAAACATCAAGCATTTTTTACAACGCATGAAAGGCACAGAGAGTATTTTTAGGAACGTTCCAAAGTACTCAAGGCCATGACCAAAGCCAATGACTTTGTGCGCAGCAGAAAAGTACTGGACGATTCACAACATAACACGACGTTTCAAAAGTTCAAATTTCGCTTTTGATGCCATGACCAAATAAATACCATTTTACAACCCGACGGTTTCCGGCCCTTTGCATGGCGACCACACAAGACATTCTTACTACGTTTCAAAATTTAAATTTGGTTGTTTTGACGTCATGACCAAAGAACAACCATTTTAACCATCCCGCCCCCCCCCATGTATTTAGTTTTTCTTTTATGTTTAGAGAAGTCAAGAGAAGCAAAGAAATCACGGAATGGCAAAATGAAAGGAACAAGAGAAGTATAGAATACGCATATAGGAACACATTTAATCTCTCTTGAAAATAAAGCCAAATAAATAAACAATAATACAAATAAATAAATAAATTAAAATAAATAAATTAATTACAAAAGGGAGATAGCTGTTAAATCAAATATTCATAACTTTCACTCATTTATAATAATGTAACTTATTAGGAATTCTGGAGCTGAGCATCCCCAAATATGGGAGATAAATATCCCCTCTGAAATATATGCTATTCAGCCTTGCGGCAAGATACAACACAAAGCACACACACACAATATTTGCTCACTTATTATGCAGACGTCAATAAAATGTACTGGTAGCTAGCATAGCATTATATGTGGGCTTCAATGGCAAAATTTCAATATCTATTTCTGTATAGGAAATGTTAATGAATTAAAAAAACTGAAGTAGACAATCTGGACATGCTACAGTATGCCTCTGCCAAGCTTGGTCGTCCTAAGCTTTTTTATTTTTTCAAGCTTACTTGGAATCTACCCGCGAAAGTACATCATATGCACATTTTTTGTATTGACGTCGTGAGCAAATACACACCTTGATGAGTCGTATATGTAATAAATCAAACTTTGAATGATGACGTCGTGAGACTCCATTCCGACGACGGTTACTGACGTCGTCTCAACATCAGATGTTTCGCCAAAGTGACAATTCCACGTCACTATGAAACTTCATCACTTCTCACTGACAGCCTTTTCACCAATTTGTGAGTAGGTTGGAGGTTGCCATATGCGATTGGGATTCGTAGGGATTAAAGAATGCCTTGTTAGCACGTTGAAGAAGTACTTTTACGTTGTTAATTCTGACCGATTGGTTATTTGTGCAACTTCAAATTCAAATATTGTAAAACAGTAAAAACCAATTACTGCACAGACTCCGACAGCAACCCGACAGCGATTAGACGTTGGTTTTTAGTTAGAATTTCGAAGTCGAATCGATAAGACGTCGATTTTGGATCTTTTAAATTTTGCGAGCAATCCGACATCTCTGTCCGATGGTGATTTTGTTGGATCACTATTCACTACTGTTTGGTTGTATAAATTTTCAAGAAATCACTCAAAATTTTCACCCTTTTAAAACACGTCCAAAGTTGGTGAGATTGACAAGTTTTGGTTCGCCAGATTGACGATGCCCAAATCAAGGGTCTATGGGTCGACAGAAACGGAACTCTTTTTGTCAAATAAGTTCACCAAGTACTCGTCAGTGTATGCTATTTTTACACACCATTTATATTGGAGACGAAATATATTTTCAACACCTTCTAAATTTTAAAGGCATATCTGTTGCCTATAGACCGTTCTGTTCGCATTCAAAAAATGCTGTGTAAAAATTACCGACCGATAAAATGTGATAAAAGTAGTGTGGTTTTGCACACAGAACACACATTTCAAAAAAAAATAAAACACCATTAGGAATCTATGCAACATTTATATTGTCTTTTTATGGAAATATTTAATTTTAAAAAGTAAAATATCATCTGATATCGTCTGATACTTGTCAGTGACGTTGAGAAGTCAATAGCCTTTGGGAAAACTTTCAAAGGGTTAAAATTTTCAGTTTTCAAATTTTAAGAACTTTCATGCTGCGTGTCGGATAAAATGAAAATAACACTCATGTTTAATACGGAAGGAGTCACTCACGTTGTTTTCCAGCATTCTTGCAAACGCTTCCAGCTACTAGGTTCTGATCTAATCTTAACAGGGTCTTAACTGAACCTGAAAATTTAAATACAAAAAGTAGAGCGGGAGGCGACATAAGTATACGGATCTAACAACATGCATTAACATAACTTTTAGCATCCAGGATGTGTATCTGTGTGTGGCGGGCAAGAGTTTTTCACTCATGTATTACCATGTAAGTATTAACTATGTGATTAGTGTAAATAACTAGCTGTGTCACATTTTTAAACAACCTTCCAGTCTCATACTTTAAATATGGCACAATCATTCAAATAGTACAATAATACTGGGGGTGACGGTTAGCTCAGTCGGTAAAGCGTTGGTCCTGTAATCCTATGGTCCCTGGTTCGAATCTGGCCAGAGGTAAAAAGCGGGGGGTTGACCTTCGCTCAAATTGCGTCAGCTAAATGATTGCACAGGATTATTCACCACCACGGAATTCAAAATTAACACAAATGAGTCTTCCGGCCATCCCTTTCAAAAAAAAAAGATATTGCAATAATACTTAATGACATAGGGGCACACGCTAATGCTCCACCCTCGTGCACTACCGGTTGCAGAGGAAAGTAAAACACGGTTTTCCCCCATGTTATAAAGTATTGCTTTTATAATATGTATTTAGTGGTGATTTCTTTGCTCGTTTTTTTTCTTCTGTAAAGTTTAGAGCACCCCTTGGTCTAGAAATTATGCTCAAATGGGGCTTTGTGAGTGGTGCAATGGTTTCAAACTTTGGTCATTTCTTAGCCTAAATTTTGAGATGTAAGAGATATCAAAAGCAATATTAAAAATCCTTCTAATGTTACATTTTTCAACAAACAGAATGCACAAGCGATTTAATAATTGCCCAGTAAAAATTCGAACCTGGGCTTTCCTCCTAAACATCTATGTGGTAGCTGGTCAACAGATATACCTCGAAACAAATTTTAATGATCCCTGGCAAATGAATAAAGCTAAAACTAGTAAGAAATTTATGTTAAAATGTTGTGTTTACTTCTTACAACCTTGATATATTCTCGTTTTAGTGCAATTGACCGTAAAAGAATTCTTTTTGAAGTTTTTTTAACAACACACCTTCCAGATGGTCTTTTTCCTTCTCATTTAAATTCTGCACACAAAAGAAACCTCGAATACTTCATGACTAAGAAGGAGGTACAGGGAAGTACGTCCGAAGCTGAAAGTGATTACTGACCGAACCTGTAGGATGTGGTCAATGTGCACTTTTGACTGAGTGGCGTATTTTCCTATACAACAGTTTTCTCTTTTTTTATACATCATTTATTACTTGTTTTATCATTTGGATTGAATTTCTTTTGTGCCGTTTAGACTCATTTTGAAATCAATTTAGCACTCTTTTTAATGAAAACCAATCACGGTACTACTCCCCTGATAAGCGGTAGTTTTTGGTCCACTATGTTTACGTTTTCTTTTGCCTGAAATCGCTTGCTTTGAGCATTGCACCCACAGTAATTTAATGGGAAATTCAAGAAACATTCCTACCCTCAGTCTAGGTGTAAACAAAGTAAGAATTAATAAAAAATACAGCCTTTTGAATATTTCAAGTGGACCGAACGTGCATAGAACAGAGATGTATGAAAATGGCAAAAACAATATCAGCCTAAGAGTGAAGAAATATATCTCTAACTGATTGTAATATAGCAGTCTCTAGAAGTTTGATAACTCAAAAAGAAATTTAGATATGAATCATAGTGTGACTTACCGCTTAGCGCTTTCCATTTGACAAAAAATAACCTTTTACTAAATTTGAACAACATTCTTATACGGTTGTTATCAAAACAATTCATCATCTGTTTTTGTATTTTAACCTCTTCTGCTCATGAATTTTGATGCTGAACTTTTTCAAGATCATATGTTTTCATTATACTGCCTTGTAAGCCCACAGCATATCGGTTAAATGTGTTTCGTTGTCAGGGGACTTATCAATATTGCCAACAATGCAGTAATTAAGTATTATTGGGTTACACCTGATCAGTGTCAATGCAAAAAATCGCAAATTAATGAAGATAAAAAAAGCAATAATATAATAACAACAATAACTGATAATTGATAATAATAATAGTGATAATAAACGAGAATCTTTGCTAAAATTCACCATTGCATCTTTCACTTTAGTGTTTCTTTACGCAAAGAAATCGGAAAGGGGGATGGGAAGAACTGATTAATTATTGATTGGGATTAACGTTATTTTTTAAAGGATGGCCGAAAGAATTCAATGATAGGTAATCTGATCCAAAGCATTCGCCTAGCTGAGGCAATTAGAGCGAAAGATTAATCCCCTGCTTCTCACCGTTGAAATTATTGGACCAACGCTCTAACCAACTAAGCAAACCGTCAGTCATTTGATGGGTCGGATAATGTGGGGGGGGGTCAAAGGTCAAGAATAATAAACCCTCATTGGAAGAAACCGATTTTATTATAAATTCACTTTATGTCTGCTATCTTGTGTTGTCTTATATATTTACTTATTTGTTTTTGTCAGTTTCCTACATAATTTAATGCTAGCTGAAGGAATATAATAAAGCAACTATAACATATCTCACTTTAGAATACCCTTAAAAATTGAATAGGGGAAGAGAATGTCATACGAAGTTGATACCTCGTGCAATATTCTCTTCAAACCTATCCAGTATTTAAGCGTATTCCAGATAGACAAACAAAATATTTTGGGTATTTCGTCATCTCTTACAGGGTTTGTTATGCGATTATCGGAATTATAATAGGGTTAAAACAGACTTTACCACACAAGACAACATTTGGTTGTGGTTCTAATATGAGCTTTATCCCCCGTTGGTTTGTCAAATTGTAGAGGAGAACAATTTATTTGAAACCTGCACCTGTTCCATGAACTTTGAATTAATATTGTCACTCTGGATAACCATAAAGATCCTAGTTTCAATACAATAGATTTTTTTAAATGTCGTCATTAATATCGTCAAACTTTTTTGCACTGAAATGTTTCTCCTTACACATTTTACAAGTTTTGCCATATCCTGAATATTTTGGCACACAATCACAAAACAAAAATTAAAAATTTTCTTTTTGATGAAATGTTCTTTATTCACTATCAAACATATTTCATGCAGACGATTTAAGCAAAAGCAAATACAAAAGGATCCATTTATTAAGTCATCTGAGAAATGACAAGTGAAACAAAACTGGTCACAAGTTCATAATTTTCACACATCTCTACAAAAGACCGTCGGTATCGTTTGCATCTGAAGGCCATAACTTAGACAGGACGCATGTAATGTGAGGTTCACAAGTATTTCAGTGGATTCAGAAGGCAAATGTTTACAATTTGATCGCTATCATATGATACGATTTGCTAATGTCATTATTTTAAGTAACTGAATATACCTTGAAGCCTTAAAATTTGATAAGCTATATTCAGCTTATTTAGTAAGCTCTGTTCGATATCTATTTATATATTTATTAATGTGTACGTGCTTTTAAAAATATAAAAATTACAGCTAAACGTACACAAAATTTTGCATAAACGTTTGAATACATGTCAAAAAGAAACTGTAACCATTGAAAGAAAGAAAATTATTGCAAACACCTTTTTTATTTGTATTTTTCTCATTTTAGTTATATATTTTATGCATTCTATCAGCAAAGATAATATACATGGTACTCTAATAATTTTACAAATCAATTCCTAATGGATTCCAGATTAAAATTAACCACGCTATTGATATTGTAATTTGTATAAACATAAGGTTATAACTAGGACTATTCTGAAATCAGTAGTTCTTGTATTGCACAACATACAGAACGCATGTAACTTTAATGCCAAAATTTGGTCTTAAAAAACGTGTCAAAAAATTAGTAATGCAGGTTTTTGAATAAAGCATTGTTACATTTGCCGTTTAATCTAGTTAAACTCGATAAGTCTAACCCTGCTTTTTGCCAAGAATGTTAACTAAACATTAGCCATACAATAAAATGCATTTTCAATGGTGGAAAATGATATTATAAATAATCCACAAAATAAAGCATTTTTTATAACAAAAATTTTTTATAACAGCCATTAATCGTGTTAGGGGTTGTACGCAATTCTAGTGTTATTTAGCAATAAGTTTACAAACATATAAATAAGAGCAATGACAAGTCCCAATGAAACGTCACTCAACACTACTTTATAGATTAACTTTATGCGTTTGCAAAAGTTTGTATGAACACCAGTGATTTATACATTCAAAGAAGAAGCCAATCTTAAAAAGTGTAGTAGAAATCAGTTTAGATGTGTTATCACAGTTCATATTTTCTTCAAAAATTTCATGATTTATACCAGTAAACTTTAACACTCACATGAAATTTGCTTACGGAATAGGGGTCCTCCATATATGCAGTTTTGCTATTTAGTGTACACAGTTCATAAACTTTATTGCAACTGGGAGCACTTCTGTATGCTAGAAAGAAAAAAAGAGAGAAAAGAACTCCAAAGAACAATCAAAATGAAGTTAGTCTTTTCGCAGTCGTCTCTGCCACTTTGTCACATCTCCAGCAGTCATTCCAGGTGTCCATGTTTCTTTCGACTGAAATAAATGAATACGATTTCCATGGTGTAATTTGAAAAGTATCGAATTTATTCATATTTTAATTTGACTAATTTATTTAATTTACTGAATGGTATTGCATTTTATTGCAGTGGTTATCCAGAAAGTTAAAAATTCATATTTTGCACATAGTCTTGAATATCATATTTGTTACCACTGAAGTATTGTGTAAATGGGGGTGTTAATAAGTGAACAAAATGATATTTCAATGTAACAAGTTCGCCATTAAAGCAGGTCAAAATCTCCGCAAAAATGCTGTTAAATGATATGGGTAGTGTCACTGACCAGTTGGCAACTCTTCGCCAAAATAAGTAACAACGTGTTAATCGAATCTCGATAGTATGTTTTACCACATGACATTCTATTCAAAATGTCCCACAAAAAGTTAGCATTGGGCTGCAATGAAGTAGGCATGGAGACTTTGTCAAGACTATAATAAATAGGAGTCTTACTGATCACAGCAAAGTAAACTATTACTTGTCGCATGTTAAACAGATATTGTAAACATATGGTTAAAATATGATTATCGGTATATGTTTATATCTTCTATGCTCTCTCTCTCTCTCTCTCTCTCTCTCTCTCTCTCTCTCTCTCTCTCTCTCTCTCTCTCTCTCTCTCTCTCTCTCTCTCTCTCTCTCTCTCTCTCTCTCTCTCTCTATCTCTCTCTCTCTCTTCCTCGGGGTTCCTTTGTCGTCGGGGCAATATAAATAAATTCTTTTCTGAATTTTTTAACAGCAGTCGAGTGAATAAAAACGTTTCAGAATACTTTAAAATGAATTATTCAAAAATATACCGCTGAAAATAAGAATTACCTTTCTGTCCTGACTTGCACCGTTATATTAATTGACAAATCACAGCAGGTGTTAATTTCTTCTAGTTTTCATATAACAAAAGCTGCTGATGATAGCAAATAGTAAGAAAATACAAACTGCAACATTTTACACATTAGCCGGCTAGTTTAGGGTTGTTCCATCGCAAAATCCTCAGCAGACAACTGGTTCCAACTTCGCGACATCCCATCGACGTCGTTCCGACGTAGAAATCGCCCAACAGTCTGCTGGGTTAATAAATCCTTGACATTGCAATTCCAATGAAGAACTCCATACTCGACTCACGGTGCATTCAAATGATCAGCATATATACATGCAGCGGAACCTCAGTCCACCCCGGAATTAAGACCACCTTTCGTCAGTACTTTCTAATTTGCTCCCATAATTAAGAACCACTGAAATAAGACTGATCCTGGTATTAAGGCCATTTTTCATCATTATTAAAGGTGGTCTTGCTTCCTAGGTCATGTGTACACAAAACAAATATTGAAATCAGTAATAGCAAAATATGTATAAAGCATCGTGAAATAGGTAAGCTTTTATATGTAATATTCAGCTAAAAATTTATCCAGGCTGTTATTTTCAAAAGCTTGTACACTGGGTTAGCCAGATCAATCACTTTGTCGATCCAGAGGTTGCTCTGTCCTTAAAAAATATCTAATGACAGAATTTCAAGCTGTATATATATAATAGCAAGATAGGGATACCCTTAACAATAAGGATAGTGCAGGTACGGGACACCTCTTGCAGTTTATGTTTGTGATTTCGGAGACAAGGTGAGGTGATGTTAATTAAAGTTGTTTTTTTTTTCGACAAAAGGATTTCCGATACACATTCATGAAATATACAAAACAATGACAACAACGCTTTTCTTCCCGCATCAGTTACTGGATTTGAAATACTCTGGCTAGATTGCAAATTTCAAGTGAAAGACAAAAAGAAAAAAAAAGCACCGAGATGCCACTCATGAAGTATTTACGCACGGAGTGGGTGGGTTCCGTTTGTATCCGGGGAGGCGTGTTAAAATCAATAGTTACATAACACGTTTCCGCAGAAGGGCGGGGGTGGGGGCGGGGTGAGTAAAACAAACCCCTGAAATGTTTGCGTACGTGCTGTATGAATGGCCTCCAAGCAGAAGTTTATAAATCACAATTGTTACAATCACACGCGTCACACCAACAACATTCCCCGGCGTTCAATATGTATCTTTGTTACATGATTTGGGTAAATGCTGCAATCTGTTTGGTCGATTCCCAAGTCAACAATCATTCACTGTTGACCGGAACTCAAATGTCGATAGGTATTGCAGTTCTTTTTAACCAAAACGCCGGCTGGTCATGTAACAAAGCATATACTGACTGATTTCGAGTCAACATGGAGATATTATTGACCAGTTACAAAAAAGCTGATATTAGTTATAAACAATTCTTCAGGATTGACTCGAAATTAGTCAATTTCTACTGAGTATTTTGAAGCTCGGTCAAAGTAATATACATGTAAATTCAATCACAACAGAATTATAATTCTCGTAAAATACAAAACACAGCAAGCGGCAGATAAGAAACAAGCTTGAAAATATCATTTAGCACAGAAATAAGAGTCTGTTTGAGAAAAATTTATAGATCTTGATCAAGAATCATTAAAATATGATCTATATGTAAATCTGGCTTGTTCAATTAAAAAGTTAAAATTACACAGTTGTAAACATCATTAATATATTTTGGCAAAAGAAAAATAATTGTTGGAAATGGACATTCCACAACCATGCAAAGATTTTAAAATGATTAAAATGCAAACCGTGCATTTAAAAGGGTGTTCTGAATTGTGTCTTGAAAATTCACCTGAAAGGTGCTGGATGTTTAATAACTTGTCTGTGAGGTGGTTCCTCTCGTCTCCACTCGGTTGGTTTGGGGGAGTGTTTGTTAGCATGCGGCGTGTTAGACAAGCGGTTAGGGGAGCTGGAAACGCGAGCACCACCTTCGCCAACAATTACGTCAGCGCAAGCGTCGGGGAAATTCCGTGCCTGCACAGGTACGAGTTGTTTTACGGGCTTGAAGCTGGCAGTGAAAGGTTCAGCAGGCAAAACGCTGTTGTTAGAAGTAGCCACGCTGGTGATATATGCATTAGGCATGCTGTGTGAATAGCTATAATGTTGGAGATTACTGACCACAGAACTCTCTGTCTGGATTTCTTTGACGGCTGCGCTTTTGGTACGGCGCGGAGAATGTGCGTGTTTACCGCGACGTTTTTCGCTCTTTTTGCGGCCCACTCTGTTTTTACTAGGGCGTGCTTTCTCCTCTCGTGATACCGGAACGCCGCTAAGGATACCCCGCGCCGCGGCACGCGCTAAAATATCCTTTGCTGCTTCTTTCGGATCATCAGCCTTTATAAAAAAAAAAAACACATCATCGAAATAGATCGTTTTGTGCCCTTACTGGGTTACTTTTAGTTCGAATTGAACTTAATAGTTTATGGGTATTCTTTCTTCATTAAGAGTCCGAGGATTAACATAGCAATTACGTTTTAGCGGTATGTCCCTCCAGCATATGTAGCGTAAACAGAATTATTTTAGTGAATGAAGTCACAGGGCATACATTACATAAAACAGGTATGGATGAACTTGAAGCTTTTTTACCATTACTTAATATTTCTTCTATGATCTCAAAATCATTCAAAGAAAAACTACTCTAAAGCAATATCTTTACCTCTCTTGTGATGGTAGCAACAAAACACCCACTCATGAAACTGGAAGGTGGGTATCTCAAATACTTCCCATTTAGGGGATTCTCCCTCTCAATATCGACATCGCTGAGAGGAATCACTGGTGGGGCCAGACGAAAGGGAGCTTTCTTTGGCTGTAGTTTATTCACATATTCGATGGCACGTTCCACGACTCCTTCATTTTCTATTTTGTGAGATGACCGTGTGTAGTAGACGATGCCCTGCACTCGAGGAACTGTGTGAATGTGCAACAAACAGTATCATCAGTAAAACATACTGAGGTCGATTCAACGTCGATTTGAGGAAGCGACTCCGACCCAACCAAACCAAAACATTAATTCTCGTTGTACTTTGGATGTGATCGATCACAACCACCAATCAACGCCCGGGGGAAGGGGGGCTGGGCACTTAGTATGAAATGTGTAACCATGCGTGTCCAAAAAAAAAAAACGCAGAGAAAGGTGGGGTAATTTTGAGACTAGACGCGGTCCGCGCGGAGTGCCATTTTTGTTAAAAAAGATTTTGATTATGTACTCCGCGTTTCCCACTAAAAAGGGGGGTTATTTCTGATTTCTTCTCCGCGTTTGGTTAAAAAAGGGATGTTACTTTAAAATCAGCACTCCGCGTTTAGGGGTAGTTTTAAAAAGCCATGAACACAAATAGTAACCATTTGGTACGTGATTGCCCCCACCCCCCACCCCAGGTATCAACGTCTTACCAAAGGCATTGACACAACGTTGAGTAAACGTAACGTAGGCAAAGTTGTTTAGACGTTGTGTTTGATCACAACCAAAATGCAACTTTCTCCGACTCCTAATCGGCGTCTGTGTTTCAAAGTTGAAAAGACATCGGAAAATTAACGTAGATAGACGTAAAAAATCGACGTTGTATAGACGTCGTACTCTCAACCCAAAAACAATTTCCTTGTGTTATCGCTCACCCGAAATGGTAACCATGACAGATCACTTCAAAAACAGACCAGAACGAGACCGTATAATATGAGAGTTTCAAGAGCACAGAATTTCTTTCCAACGTACTTTTGAAAAATATTCATGGAAATTGACTTCATATATATCCTACGTGACCGGATGACCCAAGGGTGGAGGTACAGTGACAGAGAAGTGATCACACTACGACTCGCTGTCTTGAAGGCGATTCTAGATTAATAGCATGAATGCATCTGTAGACATTAAATTATAATGGGGGGCTCCAAGGCGATGAGAAACATAGTGCCTGCAATAGCTGTTAAAGGTATGGCTCACTTTCTGGACTGTTTCCAGACTGCTTCTTCAAAATCCCTATTTTCGACGATGCATCAGTACCAAAATTAGTTTTTTTTTTATTTCCATTTCAATAATTCTCTTACCCATAGATTAACTATCCTTGCACCAAGAGCTTGATATTTGCTTGGAGTGAAGAGGTGAAAAAGAGTATTTACGATAAGAGATTTGTCCTAGTCTTTGAAAAGTCAATTTACCGCTTAAGCGAGAGCGCGTAGAGGCGCGAACAATGGTAGAGAGCCAGACAAAATATGGGTATATATAGACCTGAGGTGAATGTTAAAACTCGATATAATTACAACCCATACTTACATCTAAGAACGTGCTTAAGAATGGCACTGTGTTTTGCTGACAAGGACCCCGTCCTCCCATCGTCCAGGAGCCCCAACGACATGGATTTTAGAATCGTTGTATCTGAAATGCAGCACACTAGGAACTGTAAGCCGCATAGAGAGTCACAACCGCGGCCGACAAAACTGACCTTTTTAATCTTATTTAGAGGTAACTTTTATTGGTAGCGCTTCCTAGATGACTTTCATCTACACGAAGTATTAATATTAATATTCACCTAGAAGCAGTATTAATGCCCGTGCCTGTATTTCAGTGGATCAAGCAGATTTGAAACGTAAAAAGTGTCTCTTTTTTAGGCTGAGGAACATGAGTTCTATTCAGTTTTAACGCTTTTTCTTGCACGAACTCGTGTATTTTGTCTAAACAGTCGCATTTTTATTGTGCTGCAATATTACACAGCAAGTAAATCAAGGAGAAACTAAAATACTCACCGAAAAAAAAACATGAGCACCCTGAATTATTACCACCCTTGTGACTGAGCAATATTGGCTATAATTCAATGACGGTTTAATTTATAGGGTCAACTAAAACCCAACGGCAGAATTTGGAACACAGAAAATAATATCAGGAATATTTTTATTAATATGATTATATATGTACTGATTATCCTATTAAGCTGTGTATGAACAATACATTGCTGTGGCGTTGCAAGTCCGTACTCGAGGTAAGCATAACTGGCAAGCATTTTATTGAGGAAAACAGTTGAGGGCTGGAAAAGAAGTCCTTGATGATCATTTGGAGGCAGATGTTTTTCAGAAACTCCTTCTGTTGCGACTGAGTTTTACAACAACAACAACAACAACAACAACAAAAAGAAAAAGAAAGGAAGAAATCGATCTGAATTCAGGGATGGTCTTATGAGTAGTATAGGGAGTGGATTTTAAGTGATCGCTCTTCATTTTCGACCTTTTGGCCTACTTATCTACCGACCTGCTAAGAAATTAGTAGGCCGTCTTTATGTAAGCCTGTTACGGTACGTACTTTAGACCTATTTGATTATTTATTGTTTAAGTTATTCTGAGCAACGCGGAAGCAAATTGAATTGTTATTTAACCCACGCTTGAAGTTATCATTTTTACTTTTTAATCATTGCTTTCATTTTAGTTTCTTTTGTATGTTTATATCTTGCTATAATTCAACCCTATGCATGGTTTTCAAATCTATATCATCAAAGGATGACCAAAAGTAATGAAAATACACTCACAAAGATGTATTGTTTGTTTGAACGACATGGTAACACAGAATGGGAACACAGAAATTAAGGTACCAATGTGGCTACCTGGTATCCTGAAATTTCACCCGACATCCGAAAGATTTTCGAATCAATTGAAATGTCTTGGATCCTGGCTACCAAGTCTGCCTACCCAGAGTGGGCACATGGAAATTCTATCCTAATTCTACTCTACCTCAGAGATAGCACAGCCTTGACTCTTTTCTAAAGATAGTTTTTATTTAAAAAATAAAGGCAATTATTTCTTAAAACCAACAATAATTTGAAATGCTAATATAGAAAATTAACAGAAGAGGTTCAAAATGGACTAACCTTCACCCTCGGTGACTAAAAAATTGACCGGATTTGCCACGGCGGATCTACTGCACTCTGCAGTTATTAACACCACTTTGGCGTGCTTTACTCGCTCGTCGGAATGCTCCACTTGCAGTATATTTTCGTTGATAACCTTCACACGAGCTGCAACACAATGACATTTACTGTACCTATCAACATACAATGTAAGCTCGCTTATTTAATGGAATAGGGAAAGAAATGTTTCACACCAGAGAATATGTGAAACATCAACAACGAAACTGCATCGTTACTGGCATGCCATTGTGACAAAGATTAAATACTCACCTGTCTTCAATTATTTATGGGCAATATAAACATTACGAAGCCTTGTGCTTCTTAATAAATTCTAACTGGTCAACTTCAGTTTTTGTAGCTTGACTTTCATTATTTCCCGGTCCAGGGATGTATTTGACGTATTTTAGTCCTGAAAATTAACTTCGAACAACGTATTGAAATTGTATCCACACATGTGTACTGCTGACATGTACTTTCGGACATACACAATTAGTTCAAGCAAACAGAAACAACCAGAAACGACAAAACACATGTACCTTTTGAAAAGAAGAAAACGCCGCGTCTAAAACATCATTACTTAAGTTTATGTTTTGGTATGTATTATTTTGCGGGGTTTGTATTTCCGACCAGTGCACATGTTTATTTAACTTGCGTTGATGTGCGATTTGCATTTCGGGAAAATGCGCATGTATATTTAACTTGCCGTTATGCTCTGTTCGCATTTCGGACCAGTGCGCATGTTTATTTAGCTTGCGTCGATGTGCGGTTCGCAAAGCGAACCAGTGCGCATGTTTATTTAATACGCATTGCTGCGCATGTGTACTTAACTTGCGTTGATACGTGACTCGCATTTCAGGCCAGTGAGCGTTTCTTATTTTAGACCAGTGCGCATGTTTATTTAACTTGCGTTGATAAGCGGTTCGCATTTCGGACCATTGCGCAAGTTTATTTAACTAGCGTTGATGCGCGGTTATTATTTCGGATCACTACGCATGCTTATTTAACTTGCATTGACGCGCGCTTAGCATTTTGGACCAGTGCGCATATTTATTTAACTTGCGTCGATGCGCGGTTCGTATTTCGGACCAATGCGCATGTTTATTCAAGTTTTCGCGGATCGCCCAAAAAATTAGTTTTTCAATAGGGGCCTAACTGGAGAAGAATGGCACAAAATTGGAAACTAAATCAAACAAAATTGTTGGAAAAGAAGCATTTTCAAAATTAAACGCCAGTAAATTAAAAAATACCCCTCATATGGCCAATTTTTGGCGGATAGCCAAATTGAGTAATTTTCAAAAGAGGACTACTTAGAGAATAATCGTACAAAATTTGAAGACAATCTGATCAAAATTGTGTGAAAAAAGCATTTTGAAAATTGGTGATCATAAAATCACAAATGTCAGCAATTTGGCCAATTTTTCCAGATCGCCAAAAAGAGCAAATTTTCAAGGTAGGCCTACTAAGAGAACAGTCGCACAAAATTGGAAAGGAATCCGATCAAAATTGTGGGAGAGAAAGCATTTTGGAAACTAGGCACCAAAAAATTAAAAATGCCAACTTTGGGCCAATTTGTGGCGGATCGCCAAAAAGAGTAATTTTTCAAGAGAGGTCTACCTAGAGAACAACTATCCGAAATTGGAAAGGAATCCGATCAAAATTGTGGGAGAAGAAGCAATATGAAAATTTGACACCAAAAAATCAAAAAATGTCCCCCATTTTGCCAATTTTTGGCGGGTAGCCAAAATGAGTAAATTTCAAAAGAGGCCTACCAAGGGAATATTCGTGCAAAATTTGAAGACAATGTGATCAAAATTGTGGGAGAAGAAGCATTTGGAAAATTGGCAACCAAGAAATTACAAATGTCTCCCATTTTCGGATCACCAAAAAGAGTAATTTTTCAACATAAAATCGCCTAATCGGAAATCAACTCGAAATCGCCTAACCAGTTTTCAAAATAATGATCAACTTCTGATTTTTTAGTCTTGATGTAAGTCAAGATTCAGACCACTAAGTTACCCTTTATGTAAACTGTACTCCAGAACACCAGACACCACCCAGCAAATACGACCACCTTACGCCAGAATCGAATTTCATCCATTCATTTCTGTTATAACGGAACCCCGCAAATAAGACCACTCCTCAAATACGACCAAAATGATTACTTTTATAAGTCCCAAGCCCACTTTTAACCCCACAAATTAGACCTCTTCCCAATTGGGGTTAACTTGAGTTAAGTGCAAACAAGACACATGCATGCCAGTTAGGGGGATTAGGCCATCTCAAAGCTAAAAATGCCGCGTGATATCAAAATATATTAAAATGGAACAGAAAGACGTATGATAGCACCTTCTGTACATGAATCACCTTTTGATTGCGCAGATCTGTTTGGAATAAGTGCAATTGATCATACTAAATTTGAATTGCGCTCGTAACTCCCGCTTTGAATCTCATCGTTGGATTTGGATCAGAACTATAGTTGCAATAGGCCGATTAAAGCACTAACTGCAACGGCATCTCCGGTCTTGGATCCTTGCAGTAATTACAATGGATCGTTTTATGTGTATTAATTGCATCGATATAGGCTTAACATCTCAACTCTGAGCTCAACTACGGTTCTTAATTGGCCCCTAATTCTGAATATATACCGCCAAATATTTACTTGCAACGTAAAATGACTTTCGAAACATGGCCGGCAATGAAAGACGTAAAGGGAAGGAAATGACATGTAATCAATATTTATTATTTTATTTCTTATCCAACATTCAAGAGTTTATTGGCCCAGTCTCGCAATTGGTCGTAATTCCGGGTTTCAGGTGTATATGCGTTTGAACATAGCTCTGAACATTGTTCCTTGCTGCTTTCTCAATAAATCGTCTTTGAAACAGTCTAAAAGTTTTCTTGAGACCACATTAAAATAAAAAATATATCATTTTTGCGTCTCTGTTACTGTGCCAAATTTCATTTTCTAGAGTAGAACAGTCTAGTGGTTTTTTCTGGAAACTACCTGAGATGAAAAGTTCAAACATCCTAAATAATTAAAACTTGCATGCCCAAACTAAAACTTATAAATTAAATGACATAGCATTTCAGTTAAAATTTCCAAGATCTTACTGTTAACTCCTAATTGTTCCAAATTATGCAATGCTTTGATGTGCTGTTTCTCTGTTTGAACACCGAAGGCATATATATGTGACTCGGAATGATGCGTGAGACTAGCCAGATGAGCTGTGGTGAGACCGGAACCAACATTCACGTGTACAATGTCATCGCCTTCATTGATTAAATGACGTATAGATTGTGGTCCTACACAACTTGACTTGTCCTGCGTGTGTAACAGAAGCCACACCCTCAAAATGCAAAATTGATTTGAGTTTGCAGCAAAATCTCACAAATGGCATATTTGCTTTATGACACACAGTAATATTTATATCCAATAGATTTAATGTATATTTAAGTAATAAACAGGTGTTTTAATTAAGGTTCACGTATATCGGTTACCTCTGTTTTCTTTACATGAATATTCAAAACTTTAAACCCTTCGTCACTCTTCTTAATGAACCGAATCTGAATTTCACCATGATGACGCTTGCCTGTAAAGTAACTTTCTTCGTTTCTGTTATTTCCAATTTTAGTTTAAATATTTGCGTCTTAAAAACAACAAAATTGTGTGGCATAATAATGCTATATACCTGTATAACTAAATGCGCTTCAACAACCAATGGGTGATCTTCAATGAAGCCTCTCTGGTCGCTAGCAAATGCTATAAGGTCGCTACACTGATGATCCAACATGTATGTTTTCCCTAATAGTTTGGTTTTCACATCGACCAGACTGAACCCCTCATCCCGCAAAGTATCTAATACTGTGTTTAGTCTAAAATGTAAAAAAAAACATAAAACAAGAAAACGTTGCTAAAAGACGAAATATATGTATACCCACTCACATCATTTAACATTCTGCAACATATAACTGGTAAATAAGCTCTTTTGTTTATGAACATTAAACCTTTAGAAGTAGAAGTATACATATATAACTTTAACTTCAAAAACTACTACACAGTGAATTCTCAATTTCTATTAAGATTTAAATACTTACTCGGTTTTCATTTGATTTACCCAGCAGTATAAATGCATGTTTGAACCCAGTTTATCTTTTTGTCGAACACTGTCTGGCAACAAATGGTCTAAATCAAGCACTCTGGCCTTTATTCGACTTCTCGCTAGGGCCGCATTGAGCTTTGTCTTACACCTAAGTGCAAAACAGAAGTGCCAATGTAAGAACTGCTCGAAGATACTGGTATGACTCATGTGGATAAAATTTCTTTGATTTTATGAAAAGCTTATCATAATCCCATCAAAATAAATAAGCGAAAATGTTCCGTTATTGTGAATCCTTCAAAATCGCTTCTCGGCACATATGGGTACTACATATTTAAGCATTTCAAACTTAGATTATAGCAAATACTTTTATCATTCTTTCAACAGTTGTGCAGAACTAGCTCTACCAATTTTGCACAAAATATTTTGTGCAAAATCAATTACTTTAAATATTCTGATACTTTATAAATTAGGTACCCACCGGTTCTTTAAACTGTGCTTTACCCTTTTACTTTAAACAATTTGGAACCTCCGAATAGTTTGTATATTGTCGAACACTTAACTTCTATATACTATGACCAGCAAATTCCAAAAAAGTAACTACATAAGTATATATTTCCAGCTAAATTTTATTATGTGTATTACAAAAACCCTTTGAGGTTAACTCTAATTAAGGAGCAACTAAGGTGTTCAATCAATTACAACTTCTTACTGAAGAATATTTCTTTTTAGGGGCATTGCCCTATGCTCAAAGGTGGTTAGACAGAGGTTTTGGTTGAAATATTACTTGCACTAGTATGACAAAAGTTTAAAAATAATTTGTATATCCTGGAATTCAAGTTATTCTCTAAGGTTCTGCTATGTTGTACATTACCTGTGGAATGCTTCTTCAATTTCAATCATGAACTCAACTGGTTGTTCACCAGGTAAGGGAGTTCTTTTTTCAAACTTGCGCTGTTTGAAATCGCACACCATCACCATGACTAGTGCAAAGTCATCTCTAAACTTAAAACGAAAAAATCAACAACAATTAGAGTACTGTTAATAAAAATTAAGCAGTTACTTGTTTGTAATTAAGAGCCTCATTTTTTCTTAAGAAACAATATTTAAATAATACGATAACTCCTAACAATGATTTTTTTCTAATTCAAAGTAGGCAAATAAAATAAACTGTTAATTTGTTCTGCCTTTCGTTTGTTCAACAGTTCAAAATTCCATATAAAATTTTGAATTTTATATAAAATGTATTTTATTTGTTTAAATGTGTAATGTTTTATCAGTTTAACTTACCATATAGTATAAATATAGGAAATTAAATTTTACGTAAGAACCGACATATTTCTTTCTTTAATATTTCGAACGGGAATTCAAATATTCACCTCTGGATAAAGGTGAAAAAAGGAGCAGTCTTCCAGCATATTCTCAAGAAATCTTTGATCTACAAACAAATAAGAAGACACAGTTAGAACATAAACAGGGCAGCGCCCAAAAGTTCTGGCATGAGATCTTGAATATCGCTTCAGATAGCTACATCAGAAATGTCAGTCAGTGTAATTAACATATACTTTGCCACTACCATATCACACAGCTATTTTTTTATGATATGAAGTGGGTACCACTAAGTACCCATGTGGTAATATATGTTCATGTTCACTGAATTCAGCGAAACGCATGTAGGCCACATTATTCGGATCCCACCTAAACCAAGTGGCAACACATTATCATTGTTGAAAAAATAGTCTATATATGGCGATAGAGCTATCTTACACTTTTAAGTATTTAAGAATAATCAGATGTTCACCATATGATAACCATAATATCACCATATTTTAAGGCTTGTAAATATGTGTTAAACATGTCTTGATGTGGTAGCAGCATAATAATATCATTTACGCGTAATGTGATTAGGTCGCCAAAATACTGCTTACATAAGTGAGTTAGAATGTGACTATCACATAATAAATATGCCGTAGAAAGCATTACCATTCGATAAAGCCTAAAACATGCTTTCCATATTGCTGTGTATAGTGGGGGAGATCTCTGATGCACTGTAGCTTCCCTTGCTATTCCGATGGGGGGGGGGGGGCGGGGGCACCATGAATGGCGTTCTAGAAACGTCGCTTTAAAACCGCTTTTGTCATGTCTAAACGACCTTGCTTCCGTTGGGCAGTAATCATTTTACGATGAAATATCCCGATCAAGTAAGGACGTCTGGACAGTTTATGTATTTTCACATTTATTAAGCTATTCTTAATATCAAGAATCAATTTTTGAGAGGAAGAATTCATGTTTTGATATCATGAATTAATTTTTGCTATTTATCATTATATTTTTGACAGTCTAAATACATTTCATATGTCAAAAATTGTTTTTGATATATTAAGATATATTTTTGATTTCCAAAACAAATTTTGATACCAATAAATACTTAGAGATACCAAAAGATCTGTATGATATTGGTTTGCAGGCCGAACCGCTGCTTATGTTCCTGACCATCGTAATTATCTGTTATCTGAGTGAGAATGAATGGATTTTACGAACTGGAATGAGAGCTGTGGCGTAAATGAAAAGCTAATAAAGTTATTTTTAAAAAGATAGCAAAATCTCAGTAAGTTATTTCCTTTTAATGATATAGAAAATTTATTTTAGATATCAGTTTTGCAGAATGAGACCTTTTATTTATGTTCTAAAATCTGCAAATGATTTTGATCCCAGAATTTTTTATATAAAAATATCAAAGTCGATTTCTATTTTTGATACCTGAAATTCGCAAGTAAATCTCTGTGAATGAGATAATGAATGGCCTCGTATGCAGAATTTGTCTTTCATTTTTTACTAAATATAAACGAAGCATTTCTTGAGCTCAGTTATTATGTTGTTATTTATGATATCAATAATTCAATTTTACATCTCTAAAATTCGGCAATTGTGTTGTTGTTAGTGATATAAAGAATTAAATTTTACATCTTCAGAATTGTTGATTCGTTAAATTTTACATAAATGTGTGCCTCCATTACTATTTTTGTAAAAGTTTGTAAAATTGAATTATTGATCCCAACAATATATTTTTCTATCTAAAATACAATTGATAGCAAAATTTAAATCAATAAGATCTACATCGACTTGCTGATATCTTAAATTATATTTTGATATAAGGTTAGCATTAAATGTTAAAATATCGTTCCATACTAAAAGCTAAATGGGTATTGTAACGAGCAAGCATCCAACTAACTAAATACTTGCAGGCAAGGCTTTTGTTTGGAGTGTAACTGGCACGTTTAAAGGTTATATAGACATTAAGAGGCAGTTTAAATGCAGAGGTCTGTTAGTGGTTTCAGCAACTTTAAAAATAATAACTGCTTGTTTTTTTTTCTTCTTCATTACAAAGTTTGGTAACTATGTTGGGATTGAAGTTGTTGTTGTTGCTCATAATAAATTTATTTCACTATTTCAATTGGATAAGCATTACCCACCCCGTAATTGCGTCTCATATTTTAATCATTTGAAACGCTTTCAGAGAGAGTTATTATTAATAACAAAGTCATAGAGCCCAATATTTCAGAAATTTAATTAAGTGTTTCCACCAGGATATTTACAACAACAGAAGGCTAATTAACACCTGACAAGCCTTTGGCTTGCAAGGGTTATATGAATTTGTGCGAGCAAAATTCGTCCTTTTTTTTTCTTCTTGACACTTTTCCCGATTTTTTGTGTCTTCTTCTTCTCTGACACTATGGGCCCTACGACCATGAAACTTGGGACTTGTGAAGATCTGAACATGTGCATGTCACTTTTTATTTTCGTCTTTGATTTCGTTTTCTTTGTTAAAACGCCATGTGAAAAGAGGGTATTTTTACGCATTTGCTCAGTGAGCTTTGTGCGAGCTCTCACTGCGTAAATAGATAACAAGGCGTATGCCTGATCAGTCAATAAAACTTTAAGTCAGCAACAACCAAACACTACCCGGCTTATAAGCTGTGTTGTTTGCAATATATTATTCAAGAAATAACCCATTGAAGGAAGTATTTTTGCGTTTTAATTTTGTCAAGTGTTTAACATTTCGCTAGCGGAATGAGCTTCTAGTTTGAAATTGTAACTAACCAACTGTGCCAGAGACACAAAATCTGTTTCATTGCATAGGCACTAACACACAACCAGAAACTGGACGATCCGCGATTCAAGCGAGCTAATCAATAATCATGAAAAGGAGACTATTCTGGCTTCGTTAGCGGAAATATATAGGGAACCGGACATATCTTAAGCAAAATCAAAAACACGCCATCGTGTTATGCGAAGTGTGCACAGGCCGTGGCGATCCGGGTTGCATTATTCATGGTAATCAATGATTGGTCTGATTGAGAGACCTGTAATCTAACAACGCTCTGACTTATTGTGTCGTGAATAATTCAGCTCATTATAGAGGCCGGTATTGACACACAGCTTCCGCAAACTTGAACTTGCTTTACAGTTTTCTTCGCAATTTCTCTTGATTCTTTTTTTTCTTCTACCATATCATTATAAATATCTATTAATTTTTTCAAGGCCAAATTTGTAACAAACAGCAGCGTAGAATCTACTCTGAACCGAAGGCAGATCCACATTTCTACACCCTCCACCCCCTCCCGGAAAAAGAATTCTTGGTCATGTCACTTCTTTGTTAGGAGGGCTACCGGCACCAATAAAAAGTTATTTTTGCCCATGTCCTCTGAATGCAGCAGGCTAATTGCAATACTTTTCAATATATTAAATGTTAGTTAGTTATTAGTTAGTTAGTTAGTTAGTTAGTTAGTTAGTTAGTTAGTTAGTTAGTCAGTTAGTTAGTCAGTTAGTTAGTTAGTTAGTCAGTTAGTTAGTTAGTTTGTTTGTTTGTTATTTAGTTAGTTAGTTAGTTAGTTAGTTAGTTAGTTAGTTAGTTAGTTAGTTAGTTAGTTAGTTAGTTAGTTAGTTAGTTAGTTTAACGACATAGTTTGTGAGTTAGTTTTACAATTTGTTTAAATTAAAAAAAAATACGAATTAAATAATTAATAACATGTCTTTCTTTACAACTAGTTTTATTCTGTATAGAACACCTAAGTTCTAAGTGCAGGAAATTTTAAGATAATATTGAAAAAAAAGTGGTATTATCAAAGAAGGTTCTTTATTGACTACGCCATTTAAAAATTTTCTTTTCGGAAACAGGTATTTAACAAAAGGGAATAAGGAAATATAAGGATTCCATTAAACTTATACTTATAACAAAAATTATTTTGGAACTTTTTTCCCAAACTCTGCGTGGCTGGCCTTGCTTTTTAAGCCATTCAAGGGTCTCACACTGTGTCTATAAAAACCCGTGAATCTATCTCTGAAAAAACACACTCTTGATGATAAGGCAGGGTTGACTTGAGAAAATTACTGATTGTGAGTTCATTTGATGTCTAAGCCGCTTGGCTTTGCCATTAATTTTGTATGACATGTGGATCACTTGAGTTTGAATATACAACTACACTGCAGTCACAATAACACTTATCTCTAATTATTAATGGTATGGGTTTTAAAAAATGCTATGGAGATAATGAGACAATTATAACTACGCAGAGATTAAGTGAAGAGCTTACTTTGTATTCAGTGTTACTGAGAAAAAATATTTAAAGATACTTGAAAAATAAGACAGTGAAGGAATTATAAACACGTGGAGAACGCATAAAGGAGAAACTTCTTTTTTTTCCTCTTCTTATCATGATTAATTAGGACAGACATTAATTGTCAGCAACTGTCTTTTTAACAAATAAGTTCCTTTTAGGTTAATTGCTGAACAAGACTGCCAGAAGCCGGTTACCCCTTCCAAGTGGCCATTGCCTCTGCCAAGCGTTAACCAAACTGAAATTTGCACCAAAACGAAGAAACGCTGAAATCACGGATTTTGCGGTGAAAAACCTTGCTATGTCCCTTTTGGATCTCAACTGGAAAATGGATACCAGTGACAATACATGGCATCCTTGTCTTATATACCTGGGTCCTGATTGAATCGAAATCGGGTTTCTGGTCAAATTTACCTGCATTTAATCGTGAGAAAAATGCAAAACTTGCATAAAAAATCACTATTGGAATTCAACGATATCGAAAAAAGGTGTCGGGATAATACTTGGATCCCAAGTTATCAAAAGGCAAAAAAGTGCTTTTTTATAATAATTTCCATAACCATAATTCAAATATCATATAATCCCCCCTCCCCCCCCCCCAAACGAATATGCAAATTGTATGAGGTTATGCAAACACATCATAAATTTTTGGGATGACACTGTTCGAGTGTCGGTCAACTAAATGTCATTGTTCTAGAAAATTGCTTCATGGATACAAACACATCCTTGTAACAAAGGACACATCGGGCGCTTCACGTTAAAACATGTAGAATCTTTATGTCATGTGTGAAACATGCGCTGAGATTCTACCAATTACACGCATTGCTTCAGCTTTAAATACAGCATTGATTACACAAACAGCATATTATACATAGAACCGAATTAAATCACAGATTTATTTGCATTTGATTGATTTTTCAGTGTAAATAACTTACACATGCCAGAGACAAGCTTGATATGATTAGATAGCTTCGTTGTCTAATCGGGTGGGTGAAAACTACCGACAAACCTACAAGACGTTTCTCCATCGGTTTAGTCGATGTGGGAGTGCAGATTTTATTATATTAATATTGGACCTGAACGGCAAACATCAGGTGTAGCTTTATTAATGGCTAAATTTCATATAACATAAATAAGTATCTAAAGGTCTACGCAATCTGGATGACCTAAGCAAATAACACTTGATCCGATAAGACACGACCACTCAAACCGAACATTTATAAAGCAAATCCCACTTATCATTTATTGATATTGTTCAAGCGGTGTGGCTATTCCTGCATTTTTTTCTTGTGCTTCAGTTTTTCTCTCCTTTTCGTTTTGTGCCTTTTAATTACGTTTTCCTTTGTGGTAAATATTGAAATAAAATAAGCACCTGTTCCATTTAGTCGTAAAAACATGTTCTGTCCAAGCAGAACATCTTTGGATAACAACATTAAAAACGTCATTTCGATGCCAAAAAATACGACTTGTTGAATTTGAATTCGACGTTGCCCATCAGTTTGTGAACATATATTCAGAAAACGATGCATAAAAAAAAAATCGACATCGGGTGGACATTAGTTCGACGCCTGATATCCGCTGTTCAAATTATTTGGCACATACAAAGTGGTTGTCAAATCGGAAATCGATTCAAATATAAAGCAACGTTGTTGTTGTTGTTTTTTCTAACTATTAAACGCTGTTGTTTCGGCATCGAAAAACCGAAAATTATATCAGTATCCTGTTATAGAAGATATGAGCAATGGAATCGATCATTCAATATTCCTCTAGGCTTGAATCCTCGAAGCCTCACCCACTGCCCCCGCTCACCTCATCCCCCCTTCAAACAAACCGCTACACATGATCGTGTACCCTTAATGACAGCACAACATTTAAAAGTCTTTATAAGTCTTTAAAAAGCTCTCATTCAATAAAAAATACTTACATTTTAAAGTTGAAAAGACCAGGTTGAAAGTAAGTCTTTTCTCGTTCTCGGTTTCAAAATCAATGTCTGGAAATGTCTGCTGCTCGTTCCCCGCCAGGGATCGTGTTTTCTGCCGTCCCATTAAAGGATCTTCTTCACCAGTATCATGTTTTAAAACATCGAAAAATGCGGCCGCATGTTTGTAAACCTGATGTGAATACAGACACTCTTCTTTGTGAAAGAATTCGCGAATGTACTCGCGTTCGCCATTGACATCGCCACTGCCGTGTTTCAGAGGCGATACAGAATGATTCGCCGGCATAAAGTTGAACACTCCCTCGCTGCTCGTTGACATTGTGTGAGGAGATGGCATCAGGGATGAAATAAGTCACTCAACGAAAACACAAAATCTGTGAAAACGCAATAGACTGTATTAATTTTGCTTAAAATAATTTACTTTTTTTTCGAAGACGAACGTATATGCTTAATTCCTTTGTTGAAACTTGCACTCACATTTTCTTATTATATCCACAAATAATGGCGTTGTCTTGCATTGTAAACTTTGTGCATCCAAAACATCAACTCAACATCTCTTGAATTATGGGTTCAAGTTCAGTGTTTTCAAATCAACGAAGGCCGGATTTCACTTTTAAAAAATCCATTGAGATAAGGCGTGAATATATTCACGACATACACAAATCATTCCTCACTTATATACTCCAACCGTCAAAGCCTTGTTTCGACTTTTTTTATTATCTTAACACAGCATTAATCCAGACAACGAATGTCCTTTGCATACAGCCTTGGGGTTATTCTACGGCTTGGAAGTACACTTACTATTATTTATATATACATTAGTTACACGCTTCATATTTAAGTTTACAGTGTATCATAGTCCCTTATTTATTAAAGCACTCAGAAGTGAATTTCTCAGACTGTACCAATTATCCAGGTTTCGCGTCTATTTCAGCCTTGATATCAGATATTTACCTTTGCTACCGCTTCTGCATTTTCACCAATCGTCATTCAGTTTTATGCTTGTCTCTGCTCCAATATTATATTCAAGAAGCCTAGAATAAACAGAAAGGAAAAGGAAAAACTTGAATGCTTAACCCTCGATGGCCTACTGAGCAAAGAATTCGGTGACTCGACATATGGTGAAGAAATCAAGGATCCATTTCAAATGTGTATACAATTACATTTGCTAAATCGTCTACTGTGTAGGTTTGCATAACGCCTATACGCGCACATATCAATAGACGAACACATATTTTTACACATGTGTACATATTAGGTGTGTGACGACTTAAAGAAAACCGAAACCCAAGCAAATACCCGATCCGTTCGATTTGTAATTTAAAAAAAAGACATAACGGGGTTCGCTTTTTTAAGCGATCATTTTAGACACAAGATGAGAATGCAAATATGCAACCTAGATTTCGGTACGAAAAATAGTTCGCGGCCACTTTTGGACAGCAGACAATTGCGAACCTCAAAATTATCCCCTTTCTCCGCGTTTTTTTTTTTTTTTTGGACACGCGCGGTTCCACTTATGATCCCAAGTATCCCCCCCTGGGACCGATGCACACATGCGGGCTATAGAGACCTGTGGTAGAAGCTTTAGAAGCAGTGTTATTGTATACTTTTAGAGTCCCTCTTTTATTTGCTCCTTTAAGACAGCATAAAAACTTACCAACCGGTAAAATTTTGACATTACAACTATATTTTTTACCAGTAGCTATGACCTATTAAATCAAGTAAATGGAATATTATCCTAACGTTTTCAGTTTTGAAAAGCCGTGTTAAACTTTTTTTTTTTTACTCAATACCTTTCACAAAAGAAAGTTGACTTGTGATTGCTCTGAAATAATCATTTCTCACATTCTCACAAACGATTACTGGTTACCAGCTTATTGTCTGGCCTACGCTAACACACAAGTCTCTAATGAAGGGCCTTTTTTGGCGAGTCCTGACGCAAAGCTATATATGTCTAGAAAGAGTGAAAATATTTACGTCATTGATTGAGTAAGCTTTGTTAATTAGTTTAATGCAGAAATCCAGCGGAGAAAAGAGCGAATCCGGTGCTATTCTGTAGCATGACGTAACAAGTAAATAAAACCTATGCGATCGCTAATTTTCCGTATGCAGTCTACTCCCTCATTTATGTCTTTCCTATTCATAAAATCTAATGCACATTTTTAATTATTCCTGCTCAATGTATAACTTTTATTTGACACTCAAACAAAAGTGTATTTGCACCGCACAAAACAAACATGATGGGTTAAGAAGAACAACGCGTGTAGGTATCCAAATCTTATCTGAGATTATGCATACAAACCATAAAACCCGACACTTGAGACATGGATATGGCATAATCAATACGCCATCAAAGTAATTCAATGCATTCCCGGGCTCCAGTTTGTTCACCTTTTGGATATTATCAGGAAATGGACAAAATTGCTTTCTGATTTGGTTCAGTTCTTATGGTAAAATTTTCATTATCCACTATCACAGTGATGTATGACACATTTGCAATACCTGTCAGCGTCACGAAAATCCCGACATTTTTGCATGCGTGCTTCTAGGACCCTAGTTTTAATATTTTACTTTCGTCCTTTTTTTTTTTTTTTGTTAATTGTTTGTTTGTTTGGTTGATTTTTAGATCAAAGAACATCTGTTGCCACGAAAAATCCACCAGATTCCAAACACGGGACAGAGGTAAAGGATTTAGAAAGCATTGTATTAAGTCCATCTTCATTAATTTATTTATAATTTATTTAATTTTTGCCATACACACTATGATCTAGAGTGTCCATTTTAACTGTGAATTTTAAAACCAACCTGGAAAACCTAGTGGGGAAGGGGGTGGGGGAGAATTAAAGAAAATTTATTTTTCCACAAAAAGTCTCATATATCATCCATGTAAAATTAGTAAATAATTGTAGATCCAATGCTGCATTCATTTGTAAAAAAGGCTGGTTATTTCTCACCAATCAATGCATTAAATAGGATATGAATGTATACACTTGGAAATATAAAAGTGTGAGGAAACAAGAGCTCATTAATTCGTTAATAACTTTTGTACATACAGCACATTCCACCGGAGAATCAAAATAATGGCAATATAGCCATGTGATATTATTATAGATGACGCACAACACGCATTGCTATTAGTACTTCATTATTATCATTTTTAATTATTATTATTATTATTGTTGGTGGCGGGTGTAGTGGTTGTGGTATTCTTAATGTTTAAACAGATAGAGTACTAAGGCCAAAATCGCAAAAAGACTATTATTTGAGTTCAATATTGAAGTTAAATATTGAATTTACTTCTCAACTGGAGATGTTTGCGAACTAAATGCATCCACGATTTGGTGCTTGAAATGAAATATGGGTCTCAGTTCAAAATCTTCACAAGATTTGCGACTGTACTCCAGCAGCTTGATCGGATTTATATAACGTGTACTTATTACGAGCGCAAGCGAACCCTTTCTGTGCAGAATGTTTTCAATGCCAACAGACTGAGCTTACCTATTTAAAGTGTGGGTGGGGAGGGGTGGTATTTTTTTTTAGGGAAGGTCCCTTTGCTTTGTGACTATAATCGTCGGGAGCGAAACGTAATTGTTGAACAATAAAAAAAAAAAAAAAAACTAAGCAAAGTAGTCCACTGGACGAGTTTATAAACGATGAAATTAAAAGGCACATCCAGATAGGAAAAAGGCCTTTCTGAAGAAAACATGGTAATTTTTCACAAAGTAGAAAAAAAAAAAACATAGCAAGGGCAATTTTCGATAAAAATTTATTTTATTTATATATAATAAGAATTTGATCCTGACTGGCAATAGCCTCTTTGATCGTTTTTTATGCATGTTAGCCGCACATTTTAACACTTCTTCTTTTAAAAAATATGACTGTCCTGGAAAGAAAATTGTATTTACAGGAATATCGATCATTCAGTTAGCCCAAATTCATTTATAGTCCTATGTCCCAGCCCGATATATGTTGAAATATATAAAAATGTGATGTAGAGCTGGAATTTTAAATCATAAATATATTAAAAACAATCGATGCATTGATCTTTATGTGTTTCGATTAGCCTCAAGAATGTTCAGTTCAATTGAATACTTACATTTTCAAAGAAACCTCATCTAATCACATTACAAAATTTTCTTTTCCATATTCAATTGAAATACTTACATTTTCAAAGAAACCTCATCTAATCACATTATAAAATTTTCTTTTCCATATTACATATTGATAATAAGCAACCCACCACCCTTTTTGTTTTGTTTTGAAAGTAACGTCACATCATCCGTAGCGAAAAACGCTTGCGTAAATTTTACGTTTTACGATATTGGCATAGAAATACCGACTGGAAAAAACCGTTTCCATTCAGTAGTGTAAAATATTGTTCGGGAAACACTATTGTTCAAAACCCAAGGTCAGAGGGGTGGGGAGGAGGTTGCAGTGGTGAAGTGCGCGCTGAAGATCGCGGAAAATTAAGATTGCTACTGAAAATTATTAATTCGAAAGCAATGCTCCCAAAATGGTGCTGTTTTTTTTTTTTTTTTTTTTGTTTGTTTGTTTTTGTTTTGTTTTGGCAAGTTGGAGATTGAGGGAATTTTGCTTAGTTAGAAAAGCACACTGAGCAGTTTTATATATTCGAAAAGACTGCTAACTCTTCGTGAGAAAGGGGCGAATCTTTTGAACATTCCCATCATGCCCTCCCAGCAAACATTTTGACGTCAGTATGACGTAGGGTTTACATTGTAACCCGTTGTTTTTGAGGTCGGATTGACGTACCGGTTTTGGTTGAATATGAAATGAAACCGACATCGGTTTTTTCACACTAGATTGACGTCAGATGTCAATTTTTGGTTGAAAAGGATATCGGAACTCAAGCCTCCAATCGTCTGTTTTATTCCTCTTGACCACCAGGTGCAACATCAACCAACAGCCTCTCTCGTAATCTCTATACTAAAACACGTGCCCCCTAGCTGTCTTTGACTGTGTTTAACAGATATAACTGTGACTTAGCTAATAAAACTGATTGTTGCATGGTCCAGCGTCCTGCAGTTTTTATGGAGTCGAAAGTGACGTGTTAGGTCGATGAAGGTTTTGGACATCTTTAGAATGTTTACGAATCGTCAAGAATTCCAAAGCTGTTTTTAAACTTCGCTTTGAATTTCCTAGTAAGATAATAAATAAAAATGAATAAAAAAAGAAAAACACGAAGCACGAATCATTGTTTACAACACCAGAGCGTATTTCCTAAGTAATCAAAACCATGACGAAAGCCAATAACGTGATGTACACCAGCAAAATACTGATTGACAATATAACAAGGCGTTTCAAAGGTTCGAATTTGGTTGTATTGACGTCATGACCAAATATCCAAAAATGACCAAGCCAACAGTCGGTTCCCGGTTATTGGGTTGCTTTTTTGCTGGATATTGGGCACCATCTACCAAGTAAGTACAGTTTCGATATACCGATTTGCGGTCAGATTGCCATCGGCGATCAACAGATGCGCTTTCTAGATGAATGTTATTGCCACCCAAACCAAGACCGGGCCTCCGCCATATCTGTCAATTTGGGAAAAGCACTGTAGAACGTATCGCTCTCCGATTCTCCGTAATAAATGCGTTGCCTTCCAACTTGTCGGTTTAAACTGAACTAAGATTCATCGGCAAACATCACATGAGACCAGTTAATTGCGATGGGGCCACTATGCGCTGCTGTAATTTTGTGCTCAGTCCTTCTGTACCCGCCGTTTTCATGCGCATAGTACCATTCTACGATATCTTTTAAGTACGCGTATTCCGCATTCGTCTAGTCTTCTCACCACGGTCGGTCGATTTATCCGTTTATTGTTTGTGCCTGGCATAATCGCTGCTCTTTCAGTTGCCGTTTGAAGCTTGTTGCGCAAGTAGAGAAATGGCATATGTCGAACTTGTGCAGCCGTAGGTACACGTGGTCTAACATCTCGTGGCCGATCTATCGTGCTTCCTGTTTCTTTGTATCGCTTTGTATCATTGTTAGCAATCAGATTTACATACCTTCCGGCTTCCAGCATGCCAATAACGTGCTGGCGATCATTTTCTGCAAGTCGTGATGTGTTTTCTTAGTGTCGTACAAAAAAAAAATCAACGAGACACCTTTACTATTTTACAAGAATTTTGAGTTTATGGTGAAAAATAAACACAGCACTAATCGAACAATACACAACATGACCAATTAATCACAGTACACAAGCGATATGTACCCCCTGGGGGAAGGGGGAAGGAGGGGGGCTCGGTATGTAATGTGTTACCATGCGTGTCTAAAAACGCGTAATTTTGAGACAGACGCGGGCCAGCCAGAGTGCCAATCTCATTAAAAAGGTAGCTAGTAGGATTCACCAAGTACAGTAAAACCCCGGATATGGACACCCCTCTATTATGGACACCCCTGAATTATGGACAGCATTTTTCAGTCTGTTTTAAAAGGCCATAGAGTTCTGTTATATCTAGACCCCTCTATTGCGGACACCCCTCTATTCAGAATTAGGGACACTCTTTTTATCTCGTAAGTACGGTTACACATTTAAAACAACCCCTCTATTGTGGACAGTGAAATTGCTGCCCATATTTTGTACGTTATGTAAACAACCCCTATCAGCTTGTTACTCGGTAGTGTTTGTTTTTTCGCTATTGTTATCTGTGGGTATTGAGTACATTATATTGAACACAGAGCATGTAAAGACAATAGGGCTAATTACGAAAGATGTGTGCTTAAGAGAGAAGCTTTATACTACTAAATCCTATTGACATGTGCTACGTCTTTTAAAATGCGTATAAAGGAACAAGTAATTCATTGTCTTTATACTCAGTTAAGATGTTATACAAGGTGTTAAGTCTGAATATCGGTGGTGTGAAAAGAAAACGGAACGAACTTTCGCTATCTGATAAAGTTGAAATAATCAAAGCTAGTGATGGAAAAAGTGTACGAAAAATAGCCAAAGATTTTAGTTGTAGTTGTCAGACAAAACAGAACCTCGAAATTAGGGACATCCCGCCATTAGGGACAAAATTATTCAGTCACTTTTTGTCCCTAATAGCGGGGTTTCACTGTACTCTGTGTTTACCACAAAAAGGGGTTATTTTGGAATTGCACTCATCTTTGGTTAACAAGGGGTGTTGTTTCAAAATTAGCACCCCGCGTTTTGGGATTGAGGTTTAAAAATCATAGGCATGGTTAATGGTAATGGCATTGTACATGAGTGGAAGTGTAATGGGTATATACCCATGTTTGCAATGCCTGAAAAAGATGTTAATTGCAATTAACATGAACACATATTACTTTATTTCATTATCATGAAGTCATGGTTCAAACGTTTTTTAGGTATATTCTTTTTACTTTCGTTTTCCTGGCAAATGTATGGTTTTTGTGAATATCCCTCATCTTAAGTATGTTCGCGCATTGTTAAGAATCTCGAAGCTCTTGTACAGATTTACTTTGAATTTCTTAATGAACTCGAAAGTTTCTATATATGTTGTGATTAATTTGTGCAACGAACTGAGTAGTGGTGGATTCTTTGGGTTCAGACTCCCTAATCCAAAGTCAAAGAACACCAGCCCCATGGTCTGTTGCTGTTACCTGTGTGTCGCATAGCAACGTTCCTGAAAGGCCTCGTCGGCTCGCGTTGGCTTATACTATGGCGTACAAATAAACCCCCTTGATTTCCAAGATCATGTCGTTACCGTTGATTTCCTGTGATATCTTTACAGGGGAGTGAATGGTGTCGGTGTTATTATTAATAATTATTATTGTTAAGATCCATGTCATAATAGTTAATGTTTCACTATGTAGAAGAAGAGGCCTGGTAAAGCTATTAAATATGCACCAAGAGAACATATCTACCCATCTGGTGATGGAAAATGTTTGCGTACAAAATATGGTTTATTCGTATAAACCAAATCTGAATATGTTTTGCGTGTAAGCTTAAAAAAGCATACACCTACAATGTGCTAAAAATTGAAATACTTAACAGATGATATTCCACCGCCAAGTTGAAAAATAGTAGAAAAAGGACCCAATTTTCGAATCTGACTAGTACGTTAATCGAAAAGTAAATGGGACCAGTTGTCGTTTCCTTCATATTTTTCAGACCAAATGTAGTCGAACCTAATGTCTTTGGACCATATGAAGTCGGACCACATATCGTCTGACCAAATATTGACCAAATGTTTGACCAGTTTGTTAAATAGAAATCGTATACTTACTCTGCTATTTCAGTTAAATTAATCCAGCAATGTTAAAAGCCAGGTGATGCTAGTGCTACAATAATAACTCAACGAACATTATCTGACTTTATCTGTTTAAATAGTAACCAAGTCAGAATATATGTGTTTATATGCGAAGTCAAGTGGAACAAGTTTACGGAAATGGTACATCAGTGACGGGGAAATGATGGTTCAGTGGGTGGTAAATATGAATCTTTAAACAAGAAAAACAAAGGGCTATGAAATTAGACTGACTAATCCATGAGTTTGCTGGGCAAATAAGAATGAAGAATGATGCGTTATTGATTCTGGATCAATCTGCCCATTCAGTGATCTAGTGATCAAAAGAAAAGAAGTATCGATGTGCCTTTCCGCTTTTTTGCTTATAAACGTCATGCCTGTAAGTGCATTTATCCAAATCAGTCAAACATAGTCATGTTCCTAGGTTTTCGCAGTAAGCGATCATGTTCAGTTAGGGCTATTCCAGATAGTGTTTTCGAATTGGATTTGAATAGGTACACTTACAGCTGTGATAATGGCCAGAGTACAAAACAATGGGTTGTAGAGCGCTAAAATCCAGGCTGGACAATTTGCCATCTAAATCAAACTCTCACGCCAAATCTTACAAGCAATTAGATGAAGTCTCAGATTTGTTATTGAAAATCCCTGCAACAATTAACACTTGACAAGCCTTTGGCTTGCAAGGGTTATATCAATTTGTGCGAGCAGCCATTCGTCCTTTTTTTCTTCTTGACAGTTTTCCGATTTTTTTGTGTCTTCTTCTCTGACACTATGGGTCCTGGGACCATGAAACTTGGAACTTATGAAGAGCTTGATCTGAACGTGTGCATGACACCTTTTTATTTTCGTATTCGATTTCGTTTTCTTTGTTAAAACGCCATGTGAAAAGAGTGTATTTTTGCAATTAAATGCATAGCATTTAACGTATAGCACAGAACACACAGTTGCTCAGCTTTGTGCGAGCTCTCACTGCGTAAACAGATAACACAGCCTATGCCTGATCAGTCAATCAAACATTAAGTCAACAAAAACCAAACACTACTCGGCTTATAAGACGCATTCAAGCTGTGTTGTTTGCTAATACATTTAGCTGGTATTAAGTTATCAACCTATAGAGTTTTTTTCTTAACAGTGGTCCGATTTTTTAGAATACTATAAGCCGCATACATGCTGTGCCATAAGCTCGGTACATAGTTGTATAACACACTGTATGCATGTTTTAAAACACTTTATATTATTCAAGAAATAACCCATTGAAGGTAGTATTTTTGCGTTTTAATGTTTATCAAGTGTTTAACATTTCGCTAGCGAAATATGGTTCTAGTTTTTTTCTTCCAAATTAGCATTGATTTTTAGCGGTTCACCCAGAATTAAGAAACAATCCTTTGAAAATCTTAAGCATTGACTAAAAGCTTCAAGGCCTCGATGTTTTCGAAATCTGGCTGTGACAGAATTCGGCCAACAGACCGCAAAATGCAAGAGCCCGGTACAGCCCGGTACATGACCGTTCAGGGACTTAATGTCTATTCACATTCCTTCAACCAAAAGTCATAAGGCAAAGTCGCTTTTTGGTCTTACAAACAGTATTTTTTCTTTTGACTTATACCTTAGATTGTTAGGGCACAAGGAAAACGCCTTGGGTCCTTACGAAAAACAACTTAAGGAGTAGTGAGTAAATGACAGTTCCAGAACAGGAAGTGACGTCATAATGACGTGATAGGGTGTTCCGGAACTGTCATGACAGTTCTGGAACACCAGTCAATCATCGTGACGTCATGAATCACGTGACCAATGAAAAGCCAATGAAATCAATGAAGACAATGAAGACCCGCCCACTGTCTATCGACCGCCTGCCACTCATCGTGACCCATATAGGCGGCATATAGGGGCGCACTATGACCTTATATGATATGTTTACCAGAGCATTCTGGTTAAGTCCTGATTAGCTCCGTCGGTAGAGCGTCGGACTCATGGCCGGAAGGTTGGTGGTTCGAGCCCAGGTATGGGCGGCGTAACCCTAGACCATACTATGTGACTCTGTGACTATATGACCATGTGAAGACCCCCTGACATACTATGTGCCGACCCCCCCCCCCCCTCCAGGATATGCTATGTGCCGACCCCCCGACCCCCCACGAGAGCAAAATTTAGCCAATTGAGCAAAAAAGACCACTTTGGAGAAGTCTGAGTGAGACCAGTGTCCAGCCAGTTCAACAACTGCAGCCAGTTCGGTAAGTTGTCATAGGCTATTTACATTAATAATTTTCGTCATGTTCAAACAATTTGAATGAAAATTTTACCGTTTGATTCAGTTTTATTTCTAGTATTGATATAAGGGTGTCACATGCTATTTGCACAGGTGGCTGTAAGCACTTTTTTGGGTGAGAAGAGCACGCCATTCAAAGATGTGTTCGAATGGCAAGCCCCATTTAAAGATGTGGTTCAATGGCAAGCCCATTCAAACACGTGTTCGAATTATTTTTGAAACATATTACGTCATGGTATTGTTTAACAAGTTGTTCAACAAGTTGTTGTACAACAATTGTTCAACAAGTTGTTCAACAAGCTGTTGTTAAAGATCCAAAAGTATCAAATATCTTTTATAACGTTTTTTTTTTATTTGACTCTATTCCACATATTAGCAATGAAGATAAAGTAATGCTCAACAAGAATCTCATCAAACAAGAACTTTATGAATCAGTAAAATTAATGGATATAAATAAAACTCCCGGCACCGACGGTCTCACAGAAAAATTTTATCTTTTCTTTTGGAACGAGATTTCAGATTATCTTCTCAATTCTTACAAATATAGCTTTCATTGTGGAAATCTTAGCTGTGAACAAAAGCGCGGTATCATTAGAGTGATTCCTAAAAGAGGTAAAAACCTTACTGAACTTAAAAACTGGAGACTGATTACTCTGTTGAATACCGATACGAAAATACTGACAAGCTGTCTTGCAAGAAGATTTCAAATAATATTGTCAAAAATAATAGCAACTGATCAGAACGGTTTCATTAAAAACAGATTTATTGGTTATAATATTCGCACTTCAATTGATTACATAGATTACTTAAATCGTGAGAACAAAGGAATTCTAGCATTTATAGACTTTGAAAAGGCATTTGATAAGCTTGATTCGAATTTCATTGATAAGTGTCTTGAAGCTTTTAATTTCGGAACAACTATCCGGAAGTGGATTAAAGTAGTTAACACTGACATTGAAAGTTGTACAATAAACAATGGGAACAGCAGTAAATACTTAAAAGTAAGAAATGGCGTACGCCAAGGAGATCCTTTATCGGCATTACTTTTTATTATTGCAGTAGAAATACTGGCTATAGCAATAGGAACAAACAAACACGTAACGGGAATAAAACATAATGACTTTGAAACAAAAATGAGCCTCCTTGCGGATGATGCCACATTAATGGTATCTGATATAATATCATTGAGAAACGCTTTAAATGTCTTAACTTTATTTTATTTTACTTCCGGACTTAAAATTAATAATGAGAAATCTGAAATATTACAAATAGGTAGGCCTAAGATACACTTTCATAAATGGAAACCCTTTCGTTTAAAATGGACAACAGGTGACGTGAAATCTCTGGGAATACGATACTTCAATGATGTGGCCACCATATATAATATCAATCTTAAAGACAAAATCAACGATTTTAAAGAGACTTTGCAACGTTGGAAATATTTTCACGTGACTTTAAGCGGAAAAATCACCATAATAAAAAAACTTAGCCTTACCAAAAATTATATGCAACTAACTCTCTTTATACACCACCTTGGTTTACCGAAGAAATACAACATCTCATAGAAAACTTTATATGGAGCGGCAAACCTCCCAGAATACAAAGACTAGTCTTTATTCAAGACCATAAAGACGGTGGCTTAAGGCATTTAGATTATTTTTCCTTCTTGAAGGCACAAAAAAATTATGTGGATAAAAAGACTATTTAATCTCACGAAATATTTCAGTATTGAGTTTATTCGAGAGTACTTGCCAGACTCTCTAAAGTTTTCTGAAATTCTCTCTCTTTCTCTAAACCCCAAAAAACTACACCTCGAAATGCCCGATTTTTATAAAGAAATTTTTTCATTATTGTTTTAGGGCAAAATCTGAGCCGGTCACAGCTGTGGACATATTAAATCAATGCTTATGGTACAACAGGTCTATCCAAATAGGAAGTTCATCGGTATTTTTTAAAAGAATTATATACCAAGAAAATATTGCATATTTGAGATATAATGAATAAGGATGGGTCAATTGTGTTACCGCTAGAAATAAAAAAGAGGTTTGATTGTAAAATAAATGTCTTAAATCTATTCAGCCTGGTGGCAGCAATTCTGCAAAAATGGAAAAGTGTATTGGCACTAGATTAAAAAAAATTAAAACTAGTAAGAACGATGTTGATATTATGTTTACATCTAAATTCTATAACTCAGTGTTATCTAAAATATGCTCAAAATTAATATATTGGAACCTAGTTAGACTTCAGGAAGCTACACCAAGCTGTACAGAAAGGTGGAAAAATGAAAAAATATATATGACTGATTGTGAATTTAAGGAAATCTTTAGTCAGACGAAATATTTGACAAGAAATGTTCGAGACAGTGTGTTAAACTGTAAAATTATGCATAAAAACTATGCATCAAATTATATAGTCGCAAAATTTGACCCGACGGTCGCATCGAATTGTCAGAATTGTAAAGTGTAGAATGATGTCATGCACTTGTTTATCCTCTGTTCAGATTTAACTTTATTCTGGAAATTATTAGAAAATTTTATAAATAATAACATTATGATAAAAGCCAATATCGCTCTATCGAACAGAATGAAACTATTGGGAATTATTCGAAGCGATAACTTACGGGAGAGGAGTTATACGGTTGATTTCATTCTTCTGCAAGCAAGATTATTTATTCATCGTTGCAAACTTAAAAGCAGAGAAGTGTACTTTATTGAATACCTTAAATTTC
Organism: Protula sp. h YS-2021; assembly: GCA_949752745.1. Taxonomy (NCBI): domain Eukaryota; kingdom Metazoa; phylum Annelida; class Polychaeta; order Sabellida; family Serpulidae; genus Protula; species Protula sp. h YS-2021. The sequence continues at coordinate 63,188,166 of OX457025.1, forward strand.
TAAAACCTAAAGTATATTTTGAACGAATTTTAAACAAAACAAATATATCTATATGCAGAGCTTCATAAAAAATTGACCAGTTTATATAGCTGACTTTATTTTCTTTTTTCTGCGTCTTTTTTACTTCTTCAACCCCGGCTAATATACTATTTTTGCATAACGTTTATTCTTATTGTCAACTGCTAAATTGAAACTTTAGTTCAGTTGATTAGAAAGTATTTGACCAGGGTATAAAAAAGCACTTGTTCTCCTTAACAGCATCAAAGAAAAAATGTCACTCTGTTTGCTTTGCAGCTGTAACTTGTTATGCATGAGTTTAAAGTATATACTGGAATGAAGTGGTAATAAAAAAACTTTTTCAAAAAGAACTGCCTAGTGATTTACAAAAAATTGAATACAATCCGATAAAAGAGATGCCTACCCAGGAAACATCCAAAATTTGAAAGAAATCGTGGGAGAAACCCAGATCGTGGGAGTTGAAGCATTTTAAAAATTGGCCTCCAATTTTTTTTTAATTTGACACCAAAATTTAAAAAAAATGCCCCAACGGATAATACGACGGTGCTCATCTGCAATATATATGTTTTCACTGTATAAAAGAATCGTAACTTAAACAGTGTTTCCAGAGGACAGACACACAGATGGGCAAGTTTGTAACTATATCCCTCGTTTATACGGGGGATAAAAATGCCTCTCATTTGGTCAATTTTCTGCAGATCGCCAAAAAACGCAAGTTTTTAAGAGAGGTCTACCTAGAGAACAATCGGACACAATTAGAAAGAAATCCAATCAAAATTGTAAGAGAAGAAGGATTTTGAAAACTGGACACCAATAAATCAAATAATGCCACAATTGGCTAATTTTTGGCCGATCGCCAAAAAAAATTTAAGCGAGGCCTGCATAGAGGACATTCGTACAACATTTACAGAAAATCCGGTCAAAATTGTTGGAGAAGAAGCATTTTGAAAATTGGCAACCAAAAAATTTCAAATGCCCCCCATTTGACCAATTTTTGGCGGATCGCCAAGAAAGTACTTTTTCAAGAGGGGCCTACCTAGAAAACCTTCGTACCAAATTTGAAAGGAATCCAATCTATAATGAAGGAGAAGAAGCATATTAAGTAAGAGTTTGCATGCGTACATTACCAATACACGGATGCCTCTCCATCGTTGTGATAAGACCAGCCGGACGAAGTTTGCTGGTATAAAAATCAATATTGATGAATTTCGATATAAAACGCAACCAACAATCTTGTCTACACAGGAAACATATCTGTAAAAAATGTATCTTTTAAAAAAATTCAGTTGGAACAGGTACATTTTTACGTTTCAAATTTGCTTGTATGCCATATTGTTAAAATCGACATACATAGTTAAAAGTCAATCCTTTTCAGAATTTCCAGCAAGAATATACATGGATAGTGTGACTAACTGCGGCCAAGCTGATACAACACTGATGTTCAACCATAGTAAATGAAAATCGCACCAAAATCCCGTTTAAGTATCCTGTCTCCATTTTGGGTAAAGCGAAATTCACTAGAGATCGTTTGCTCATAGTAGTTGAGCCAGATTCGAGACGCATCCCTTGGCGTTGCGGAAATAAGCAACATTTTTCAAAAGTTGGCCAAACCGGGCAATTTTACAATTTACAAATTTTCCAATTTGATGTACACATCACCGTTTCCCTGGCGGTTTCGCATATTTTTTAAAGATTTGATCAAATTTTGCCAGTTTGGAGATATCAGTCATGATGAACATTCATACCCTATGTCAAAGTTGCACTGTGGGGAATTGGAAACTGAGGTCTAAAACACCGCATCTCCAACCATTTCCGAGCTAAATCATTTTAATGAAATTGAGTATACAAGGTTAAAATTTGCACCTTATAATATGTGTGTAATTTAGAGTGTTGCGGAGTTCCAAAATGAGGGCCAGAACACAATGTATCAACTTCACCTTTTCAAATTTTGATCAAACTGGCAAAGATTTACGTTTTATATACAGCTGAAGATGTGGTCCAATCGCCGTCTCTCTTACAGTTTCTGAAATTTTTCGCAATTTGACCAATCGCAAAGTTAGCATTTCGCTATTTTTTTTTTTTTGTGGATTTCAAAAAAAAAAAAACCTTGGTAACCTCATACTAAATTACACAAAGAAAATCCGCATCACGTTTGAGAGCAGTACAACACAAAGTATTGCAGTCGTTAAGTTTTGAAAATCGCTAAAATCGAAAAAAAAAGGAATGGCACAATAATAACCTAATACTAGTCAGTGATAACAGGGCAATGCACACCAAATTTTCCGGGCGAATCGACAAGAAGCCCAGGTGGAGAAGGGTTTTGAATAGCAATTAAGGTTATACCAATAAAGGTTGAACCATTGTGGCACTTTTTGGCAAGAAAGTAATAACCTGGTACCAGACCACAATCTTTAACAATTGTGTTACATATTAAAACAATCGGAGTAAAACCCAAGGAGTAGTAGTACTTTGAAAAGTTCGTTAACATACATATATACTTTCATTCATACATGCGGACGACAGATAAGCCCTCCACTCCCACTCACCTCCCACCCCCCTCCCCCCCCCCAAAAAAAAACAAAAAAAAACCCGTATCGCGTTAGACCAATTCGACAAACTCTGCTGACCTAAGAAAGTGCCTCATTTTAGCTCACTGATCAAGAATCACAAAAAAGTTTATGTCAAATGGCATGAATATTTACGTCCCTTGGTGATGTTTATCAAGACAAAAACTTTGTTTCACAAGAACTTTCCGTCCGCATTATTCAGGTTTGGTAAAAAAAACCACACAGTCAACATTTTATGAGAAAAACCTTTTATTCTTACTAAGTGCCCTTGTCAATTTTTGACACAGCCATTTGTTACTGCAAACAAAATCTGCATGCAGAATTTGACTGACAGCAAACAGAATATCCAACGATTAAACATCTTTTTATGACGATAGTAAACAGCGAGTCTGGGACGCTGATGAGTTATTTGCGCTGTGGGAGATGAAAGTCCTCACCGAGGTATCGTCTCGTCTTCACTTAGGGTTCTTATTTTTTCTACTTTTTTTTTTTTTGCAGAGCTTTCTTCTCTCTTTTTCTTTCTTTGCTTGGCCTATGTTAGTGAAACATATAAAATGTATGTGCATTTAATACTTGACAAGTTAAAGACTTGCAAAGGGTCTATTGAAATTGCACGGGCCTTTGTTTCGGACCTTCTTTCTCTCTTCATTGGTCCGTCATTGCTCATCCTCTGACTACATTTGCCTGAAGAGAATCAAATTTTGCAGACACACACGTATGTAGTGCTTAATGTGAAGTTGTGCGCATCGCTTTTTGTTGTTGTCTTCATTTTCATTTTCATGATCAAAACGCGAAGCAAACAATTGAATTTTTTTATCAACAGATAGAAAATGTGAAAAGCTTTCGAGTGAAAAATCAAATGAAGCTGTCGATTAGAAATCAACGAGTTGGATCTTCGTGGTTTCGTATGAACTAAAAGTTGTATATGCATATCTGTCATCCATTCCATTTTGTAAATGTTAGAAAAATGAATAACTTATACACAGAAATGGTCTCTTACTTAGGGCAAGGTCGACAACATGAACCCTTCGAAATATGAAGAGTTGCAAAGACCAGATGGAAGAATTCCACATTGCGGATACTGGAGAAATGAGCGTTGTTTGCGATAGTCAAACCAAAACACGCTGAAAAGTTTTTAAAATTCTACTCGAAGGGAGAAACTGATCTACTGATGTTATTATTATTATTTTTTTTTTTTGGCCAAGTATTTAATAATTTTGCCCTTGAGAAATATGTATCGTTTTTATTGCGTCTTTGGAATTTTGCACACACACCGAGTCCATTATCTAAAGGACATGAAGCACTAATGTGATTGTGGCAGAACAAACTACGAAACTGCACTTTGAATGGAGTACCTGTTAACCAAAATGTTACTCTGGTTAACATTAAAAAAAATTTGGCGGACGTGTGTTGGTATTGCAGACAACAGGACAAAAACAGTTGAGCCTTAAGTAAAATCACATTTTTATCGTTCACAGTTTCCAATTTTTCTGTTATGTCTCAGTGTTTCTCAACATCTACTTTTTTAAAATTGGTGTTGTTCCAACCTCTAAACAATTGCAGAGGCTCTTCCCCTTTCTTTCACATAAATTCAATGGACTTTTTCGACGTTATATGGGTTGGATAGCGGAGAATGGCAAATCCAAAACGGCAGCTGGAAGGCTTCCCAGCGGCTTTGGAAACTTTCAAAGTTTTTAAGGGTTCCACTTACAAAAATAAAGGTACTAAAGGGTTGTTTTAAGGGTTTCAGTGTTTTTTTTTTGTCTTTTTTTTTTTTGGGGGGGGGGTTGTTTTGAGGCAAATATCGACTTAAAAATTATTCCATCAATACAATGATGGCACTTTTCCCTTCTTTTTTTTTTTTTGCGCGGGGGGGGAGGGGGGCTTTTTCATGCGGTATTACGGCTTGAACAAGAATAATGAAATTTGGCACTCTTGTTGTTGACAGTGACCATGCTGTTGACATAAAGGGAAAATTTGTGACCTATGATGTCGTCATAAAGTTTTTAAAGCTAAATATCTCGAAAACGGCTGTACTTTCAGGCTACTTTTTAAAATTATTTGATACCTATTTCTTCGTCTGTGGCGTCAATAAGAAGTAATTTTATCGATTTTTGTCATTTTTGCACTTCTGATGCTGACTTTAATTCATTTTATACGAAAAATTTTGCAAGGTATACAGGATAAATCCTCTGGCAAGTTGCCAAAATGCTCTTCCACCCAACCATAGTACCATTTTCGCGAATCGCCAAAAAAGTAATCAAGACAGGACCACGTAAGGAACATTTGTCGGAGTACTATTTTAAGCAGAAGTTGGCATACGTACATACAGACGATGAATGCCCACCAATCATGTGACTAGACCAGTCCGACGAAGTCGTCGGTCTAAAAAAGCAAAGGCAGCCTTTTCCTCTCAAAACACTGTTAATCCCGTATTTTGAACAAAATTCCAGCCCCCGAAAGAGGAGTTTTTAGCCTCTGGACAAAATAAAAGCTTTTGGGGTGTTAGGGGTGCCGCTAGGAAGCCTCCATGTTGAATTTATCTATTCATTCCAAAATCAGTCCGGAGCGTAAATTTCAGATGTTAAATCTATGCCTAAAATATGGTGATGACGAATTGAATTATTTATGCGTTCTTTTGTCGTCATGATATTTTTCATCACAATGCTCACTTTCTGGGAATGTAGAAAAAGAGACTTTTCTCAACTGAATCCACATAGTCCATGGTTTTATTTATTAGCGTTTTCAGAGTGCAACAATTATTCATAAATTATTAACAATTCAAAACTTCGAGGTGCAAGAAACAAAAAAGTAATTCTTTTAAACTAATCAATTAAAACTTGGGAAAAGTCCAAGGCAAGCACCATTTTGAAACTTTTATCCCACCCCCCCTCCTCCCCTTCCCCCAACACACACTCAAAAAAATTGTTTAAAATCGGCCCCTTTGAGAACACGCGTATGCACTTGATATTTACACCGCCTCCCCCTCCCCCCCCCCCCCCCCCCCCCCTCGTCTTTTACGCGAGATACGTAATGTTTGCCCAGGCTTAAGCCACACTGGCGTATGAGAACGACTAACTCCCGAAAATTTGCCTTTTTACCCGCGTTAAATTTTTAAACCTTACGATTTTTATCCAGTTAAACGAAGTTGTTATAATGGAAAATGTAGGTGTTAAAACATTTAAAACGCTACACAGCAAGAGTCATCATTTTAAAAAAAAAAATCACTGTTATTCTACGTTCTAATTCAGATACGAACGCATTTCAGAGTGTAGACAAAGCAAACGTGTCTTCCTCAACGGTAAAAATCACAAAATACCAGGCGTTGAATTGTTAACGCATAGAATTTTTCAGGCGTTATAACGACGTTAATTTAACACTTACCGCCATTAATTCCGAGAACTGACATTCATTCGTCATTTAAAATGTCGCAACTCTCTCCATAAAACGCACGAGATTTCTTTACAAACAATACAGTCTCTGACATCAGACTACAATAATAATAGTACACTTCATAAATCTGAAGTTCTATTTTGTTGTACCTAATCAACTTTGGGTACAAAATCCATTAACGTCAATGAAACGAAGCGACGCACAATTTTTTACAGATGACTCCTGACTGCTACGCACTAGGCACTTGGCTGTCATACCCTTAGCAACAATATTAAAAAAAGACGTCTATTTTTTCAAGAAAAATATAACGCCCCAACAATATTAGCAAGACGACACTTGGCGCTGATGCACGGCAAGTTATTGCCTGACGCACGGCACGTTATTGCCTGACGCACGGCACGTTATTGCCTGACGCACGGCACGTTATTATCTGACGCACGGCACTTTATTGCCTGACGCACGGCACTTTATTGTCTGACGCACGGCATGTTATTTCCTGATGCACGGCACGTTATTGCCTGAGGCACGGCACGTTATTGCCTGATGCACGGCACGTTATTGCTTGACGCACGGTACGTTATTGCCTGACGCACGGCACGTTATTGCCTGACGCATGGCACGTTATTGCCTGACGCACGGCACGTTATTGCCTGGCGCACGACACGTTATTGCCTGACGCACGGCACGTTATTGCCTGACGCAGGCACGTTATTGCCTGATGCACGGCACGTTATTGCCTGACGCACGGCACGTTATTGCCTAACCTGTGTGTGTTTCTTGACTTCTAAGGCTATTTCCTCCCCTTCCTCATAATCTTCACTCGACTCCACCCTGTCCACATCCGTTCTCTTGACTATGAGACTGAAGAACAGCGCAAAGGCGATGACCTTCAACGGCTGTTTTAAAAAGACGTCCCCAAGAAATGACGTCACGAAGGAACGTAGCCATTTAAAAGCTTTCTCCAAACCAAAGTTGAATGTGTATAGGATGGTGAAGAAGGCACACGTAATTGATATCACGGCAACCAAAAGCCAGGGTAGAACGATGCACCAATGAGGCAGCTTGGTGGAACATCTCTTGTTTTTCTTCTTCCGTGGTTCCTGACAAACGTTTAATTCGTCGCACTTCACATTCATATCGGTTTTTGCGTATTTCGTCGTATCGAATCCCTCGCTATCTGACTGATGTAGACCACTGAAAGACTCAATCGACCGAAACGCATCGTTCTGATTCTCAGAATTCTCTCCCCACGTCGTAATTCTTTCTCCAAGTGTATCTTTATTCTGCAAAAATATTACAGCCAGTTCATTGTTTAAGTATTGTTGAGAAAAAGTGGGCAAAAGGAGAACCCAACAAGGGCATGGCAAAAATTCAAGAGACGCTTTGTCCGAAGAAGCTGGCAGAAGTAATTTTCTTTAAAAAAAAAAAGAGAGAAAAACAATTTTTTATAATAATTAAAAAAATATTAATAAAAAGATTCATAAATGAATGCAGTTGTGACTGTTTTACACTTCCTCTGTATAATTGCCGTTGACCGGGTTTGATGATTAAGTCACAGTTCAGACTCACCAAAGCATCCTTATGCATGGAAAGGACGGAGCTGAAGGCCTTTGTTTGAGACAAGGCCGAGTCTAGTTGCTCCAGCGAGCGTTCCTGTGCGCTCTGCTTTCTGGAATGGCTTGAATTTTCGGAGTTCAGTCCATCTTCAATCTGGGGCATTCAGAAACAAAGACAGGAGACTAAAAAAACTTGAAATGTATATGTGATTGCTTACATAAAGGCAATTATTTGCACAGAAAACGCAGTAATGTTTGAGTACAAATTAATAAATGAACCATTTTCTCCCTAAAAAAATTATAAAATTCTCTTCAAACTTTATTTTGTTATATGCATATCGATAAATCAAATATTAAATAAGACATTACCCTAAGTTATGGGGCCTGGCTGACACGAAAAGTGTTCGTGACTCGTTTAATGTGACTCTCTGTTTATTGTGATGCCCTCAGTTATGTAGACCATGAAACGAAGACGTTTCTTAAAAAGCTTTCAAGTGGCATATCTTTGTTCCCGCGATTGCAAAGTTTGGGTGATTTCAAAACAACTGTGACGTCAGTTGTTGACCTTCACCTGTTCAGCGTGGTGCAGGGAGACCACCGACTGGTGGTCAGACTGCCCTGATGTTTGTCCCCTTCTTCCCACGTCAACCCGTCCCTGTGATTCGTATTCCGTCAACTGAGCCGCACTTTGAAAATCGCCTTCATCCTATAGCACACAGCAAAAACGACAATCTGCATTAAGTCAAATCACACATGCCTCGACTTCGCTTCTTTTTTTTATTTTTAACTTTTTTTGGCATTTTGTTCCATCGCCCATACACTTGGGCGGAGAGGGGGGGGGGGGAGGGTCAAGGGTTCAAATCTATTATTTCTGGAGTTTTATAGGACAGCGAAATACGTTGCTTTTGGGGTTTATTTTTGCGATAACCTTTAAGTGCAGCTGAAAAAGAAAATGAACGTTTTGAACCTGTTTATCTTGACGTATTGAGTAAACTGAATCATGACTTGCCCATTCTGATTGCGTAATGCTCATCCTTTCTGTGCTTTTTTCCTGTTCAAGCTTTTCAATCAGTTGAATAGTGTTTATTGTACTAGGGAGGTCTTCAATCTGGATCCACAGTAAAATGAAGCAACACGGTAGTAACCTTGAACCGCTATACTTACATATTGGTATCTGGGATAATAAAAATAACTATCTTCAAAAGCCTTTTTTTTTTTCTTTCTTTTTTTTTTTTTTGTTTGGGAAGCGTCACTTGACTGCACCATCCACGGAAAGTGCGTCGAAATTTCAACAATTACAGACAGAACGGCCGACTGGCTTTCGACAAAATCGCGAACTAGACAATTACATACGTTTTTTTCAAACCATATCGATTTATTCAAGTTAAAAAAAAAATGCTTGACTTATACCGGTTTGGTGTCGCGCGTGGAAGCGTACACTGTATCCCGTGACACAACAGACTTCATACTTTCTGAGCCAGTCTGATTTGCAGACTTGTTAACAGACAAAATGTTTGTATTGTCCGTCTCAAAAAAATTAGATTCTTTCTGAAACAAAAAATCATTGACATCTTCGACCAGAACGGGCACTACATTACCTGTACATAGCAACATGTCGCAAATTATCCTTTATTTATTCACCATCCTTTGCAGACTACCCCCAACACACACCCCTACCTCATTAGTGCCTATAATATATTCCATTTCAACAGAAGTCACTCTTGTATCGGAATTACTCAACAAATAATAAGTTATCAGGTTGTAGCCCATGGCTTTACGCCACCTACCCTTGTATCGGATACGCTTTGATCCACCTACCCTTTATCGGATACGCTTTGATCCACCTAACCTTGTATCGGATACGCTTTGATCCACCTACCCTTGTATCGGATACGCTTTGATCCACATACCCTTTATCGGATACGCTTTGATCCACATACCCTTTATCGGATACGCTTTGATCCACATACCCTTTATCGGATACGCTTTGATCCACCTACCCTTGTATCGGATACGCTTTGATCCACATACCCTTTATCGGATACGCTTTGATCCACCTATCCTTGTATCGGATACGCTTTGATCCACCTACCCTTGTATCGGATACACTTTGATCCACCTACCCTTGTATCAGATACGCTTTCTTCGCTGTAGGACCGACAGCCGAGTCTAATCTTTTGTATTCCGCTTTCTCCTTGAAGATTCTCTTCAGACTAGATGTAATTTTTTATAAACATTGTTAAGAACCGAATAAGCCAGATACTTTCGGCTATAACAGAGCGGACGATTTTCCTCATTTTCAGTAAATACAAGCCGAATTTCTGACTCACTACGTGATATTTCTATTTGAACACGTTAAATGATTTTTGGCACCACGGTCGCTTCCAAATTTACTTTCTCTTGAAGGACTAATAAAAATCATAACGAAAAACAGACATTTTACTTCTCTGAAATATTCTGGCTCGCAATAATTAATTTAAATTTATTTCTTTTGCTCAAAATTAATAATTACTTTGAAATTTTGAAAAAGATTTATAATCAGTCTTTTCTAAGCTCAACAAATTTTGAGTTGAAACCATAAATACAAATGGCTCGAAATTCCTATGATTTTCTGACCTTATGAAGCTGCTTCATGGAACAAATCGACTCAAATTCCGTACGCTTTTCGTCTCTGGACACTGACGATTCTCGTCTCTCCCACAGGCTATGTGACGCAGAATCAGCCACCTCTGCCTCAACGATGCCTTCTTCTACCTGCGCACGTTTTGACACTACAAGTTGTTTCTACAAGCCTGATGTTATTGAATAACAAATATTATACATAGAACCAGCTTCCTTTGGTAATTTCGTGCCATGGAAAAAGAACGAATAGTATGGAGTGGCCAGTGCCAGTATTACCAAAAAATACTGAAAATTGACAGTAGTCTTGATCCTTGTAAAACAGACCACGCCTAAAAGGAATTATCGGCTACCGGTAATCGATCGGAGAAGACTTTGAAGACGATGATCTATCACTACTATAACGCGTTGTGAAATCGCGTTTAAAATAGCAAGAAAAAACGCCAGATGGCGAAAAAATGTTGCTTTTGAAACGGCGATTTCGTATTTTAACACTTATTCAGCGCAACCGATATAACATGGTTAACCATCACAAAAACATGAAAGTGAATACAGATGAAACCGGTTAATCGCATAGCCACTTTGTCAAGCCCTGTTATGCGTTTATCCGATATATGCGTTTATCCGGAGTGCTCTTGCCGTGCCTATTTTTTCATTTGCGGCAGTTATTAGACGTGCACCCCCGCCCCTCCCCATCCCCGCATTTCATTTTTCCAACAGAAAAGAAAAATAACGATTGCCTTTCTTCTTGACTGCGTATTTAAATGATGACTCTGCGCTCACGGTTATCTGAGGCAACGTGGGGATTAAGGGTTTTAGGCCATTATTTAGAGAGGCTCAGGCAGCGCGGGAATTAGGAGTTGCAGGCCATAATTTCACGTCAGCTAAGGCAGTGCGGGGATTAAGGATAAAGGTCATGATCTAGTGAGAGCTGAGAGAGAGCTGTGATTAAGAGTTCGAGACTCACTGTTAACAACCGCGAGTGGGGTTGGTACATGTACACGATGGGTCAAGCAAACAGAAGACAATGCATTAGATAAATAAACGAGGAGCAGCTCACTCCCTTAGTTTGTTTTAAGTGTGGCACTGTTTGGATAGTCACCCAGAATTATGCAATTAACCGGTGTGCTTCCCAATTTAACGTGAAAAAGCTATGCCTTTATCCAGTTTATGCGATTAAGCGGTATGCAATTATCCGGTTAAATTTCAAATAGATAGCATTGGAAATGGTTTTGGGATTTGCAAATAATATGCAGTTAACTGATTTATGCGTTTAACCGGTACGCGATTAAGTGATTTCATCTGTACCTACTATCATATTTTTTTAATTCCGAGACATGGTAGTTTACAACATTTTGATGTTAAGCTTAACATACGGAGACTGGTCTGAATCTTTACCGGCTTACTCCCATGCATTGAGAATATGGACTTGAAAACTGTTTTCCTTCTGTCTGCAGCGAGCGGTCCGACAGCCAACTGCTTATTATCAGCTGAAAACTTTAAAATATTAGTTACTACAGACTTGCGGTAACGTAAACTGGGTAAAATATCTGAAGAAAAAAATTGTGAATTGTTGTACTACCCGCAGAAATGCTCGATAGCGATTGATCAAAAGAAGGCTCACAAAACTGATTGTTACCCCTATCGGATTCTTTAGAAAGCACGTGTTATTTCAGCCACACATTCAAAAGAAATTGCTTCGAAAATGAAACACAGAGTATTCTATCAAATTACCCTTACTCAGTATACACTTAAACCTGCGTCAGGGAACAGCTGATATTAGTGAACAGACCCTAACACCAATTTTGTCCGAGTTCTTTTCCTTCCTTATGAAATTTCCCTTTCGAAAAAGCTAAACAGCTCTATATAATGAATATTTTTGCCCGGTTCAAGAAGCGTTCGCTGTACAGAGGTTTTACTGTAGTATTAAATCTTACCGAACTGTTTCCATGCATTGAGAATATGGACTTGAAAACGGTCTTTCTTCTGTCAGCAGTAACCGGTTCTTTAGCCATCTGGTTTTTTATAGGCCTTACTGAATACTTGAAAACAAAACATGTTTTTTTTATCTAATTTAGTGTTATCACGGAGAAAGTAGTAAGAAATGGCTACCTCAACATAATACACATATGCACAATTCTGTCAAATATCGCTCTGCTTAATTTTGGCGCCAAACGTGTATGAAAAATTTTTTTTTAAATATTGTGCACCAACTTGAATCGGTACTTCAAAGTTGAAATTAGCGGAATTGAAATGACGCAAGAAGAATGTGACTGGGAGACCGGTAGGCTTACCTTATGTAAGTGTTCCTCCAAGACGTTCATTGGTTGTCTTGTTCTTGTGTTTCTAAACATCCATATTATAAACAAGTTCACTGGGGCTATCAGAGCTGCGCTTTGAATCCCTTCAAAAATCAAAAATAAAAAAAAGATCAATCTTGTACCAATTTGTTGTTCATGAAATTCCAAATATAGGTATTATGCTTTTTCCCTTTTATATTTACAGTTGCATTGATAAAATAACAAACTCTTTTTTTTTTTTTTTTGCTGCGAAGTAAAGCACTTACCTATTCTGACTTCGGTCCAAGTGATGGCAAAAGGCCCAACGCTCATCGTTCTGTCCCCGGGCTCTGGCTCTACACCGTAGAACATAATGTTGGTGAGCATATAGGCCATGAGGAGCGACAGGCAGCAGGACACGCGCTGTACGGCCGTGAAGCGACTCCGCGCCGGACGGCTAGCGATCGAGAACCACAGGTGCTTGTCCCGAAAACCACTGTCAACAAATAGATGTCGTGTACACCCGACCGTTGAAAGCTAACTCCTGATTGGACACTTTTATACAGAGCGGCTCCCAACTTGCCAACCAACCCTATCCCCATCCTCCCCACCAAAAAAAAAAACACACGCACAAGCCATCGTAGCGCACAGCCCTTAACGGAATTGAAAATCCAAGATGACGGAGGTTATGCCCTTGATATTAGGTCGAGGTCAATGATAGGTAAATATTTTAACTGGGTAACAGCCGGTGATGGACGGATGCGCAATATCCAAATGTATAGCCCTAATTTGAGGCAAACGCCCAGGTGGGCTAAACCAACAACATCACATTTCAAATGTCCCATCGTTTTATTTAATTATTTGTTATTTTATTTTCTTGTTTAGTCACTAAGGTAACTGCAGGATGTGCAACAAGAAAATGAGTGTCGGTTGCCCCAGACCTGTTGAGATGGGTGATGAAGAGATGCTGCACGCTGGCCAGGTACTGGCGCGTCGCCTGCCTGAATGTCTGGTCCTCCATGCCATCCTCTGTACTCGTGCCCAGCCATGAATTGCACACAAACACGTGACGTCGTTTCTTCTCGTGGTCATACAAAACTACTTGTCTCACAAACCTGAGTGGAGAGATCACGAAATATTTAAAATTTTTACTAACTGTTATACTAAAATTGCTATGGACAAAAACAGGGACTTGGCGCCAGGCCATGTCACTCCCCTGTATTCCAGAGCCATTCATAGTACCGGTAGTCCCCAAAATAGTAAATAAATAAATAAATATAAAATAAAGAAAGAAAACAAATAAATAAACAAATAAAATAAAACAAAAATAATATTGATAAATACATAAAAAGATAAAAATAAAATACATGAAGAAAACAAATAAACAAATATGTTTCAGGAGTATCAGAGCCCTTCAAAAAATATCAAATGTTGGTAGAAAAAATAAGTCGGTTTACAACAGCGGAGAAGAGGACCATAAGACAATAAATGCCAAAGCATTTTATGCAAATGTCTGTTAAAATTTTGAGGCTATTGGATGTGAAACACAGGGTGGACAAAATAACTGTATTTTATATCCAAAGCTCAAGACTGAATTAGTCTCGTGGGCAATTAGAAAAACAAACATGGACCACAAAAAAACCAAAACAGAAAAATAACATAGAAGAAGAAGAAGAAGAAGAAGAAGAAGAAGAAGAAGAAGAAGAAGAAGAAGAAGAAGAAGAAGAAGAAGAAGAAGAAGAAGAAGAAGAAACAAAAATCCAAAATTTCGGTTATTTTCCACACCAGAATGCCCGCTTACCATGAGGGGTGGTTGCCGGCATTGTCATGCCATAACCTGATGGCCATGACGTCCCCAATGTCACTGCTGCCCAGCAAGAAAGTCGTGACGTCACCACGCTGACATACTTTATAATCACGGCACGCGAGCGCGTGAACATCGCTGTTGCCCATTGACCCTACGCGTCAAAATTCACACATATAGTTAAAGTTTGTAGAACTTCACTCAGACAGATTTCACTACTTAATATACATAAATCAAACAATAACATTAAATATGAGGCTAAAGTCCGTAGATTATCGTCCCATATGATATGCAAAACGTTCTCTCGTGGGGCTATAGTTCGAGGTCAATTATATACCAGAACCATTCCATAACCTGCAAAGCATACCACAATTTAAGGCGTCTTACTGTGACGCTTGCGTTACGGACAAGTCAAGCTTCTAAATAACCATGGTTGTGAACTAACTATTCACCGGACCGCAGCACAGAGGTTTTCGTCGCTGCTCCACGTTTTTTTATTTTATTGCCTTTGGCATCAACGACAGTGTTTCACTCACCCATAACTACGGCAAAAATGTTTGCGGAGGTCCCGGCATCGCACCTCGTCCCAGTGAACACTGTCATCACATATATTCTTTGCGCGTCAGGGACGTTATGTACAAGATCTATTGGCTGAGCCTAAAAAAAAAAAAAAAAAGAAAATCCACATAAAACTGCATCAGCCTGAGCGGTAACAAACATGCCCAGACAGCACGATCAAGCTGACCTTGCAAAACCTTTTTCCTATCATGGACTACGGCTCACTAACGAGTCTAACCTTTTACCCAGCTGTGAATATGTTCTCGTCCACACTAATCTCTAAGGATAAAATTCGTAATCCAGAAATAAATAAAAAAATAGCAAAGGAGAAAAAATACAATAAATTTTATGTTTACTCTCAAAGCACATTCAAATTATTTTGCTGCCAATCACACAGATTTCGAACATACATAATACACTGAGGCGCAGACCTTGAGTTCATTCAGTCTGTCGTTGTGCCTTGCATACACCCACAGGAAGGCGTACAGGCCAAGAGCTGCACACACAGCGATGATGCCGATGGGATTCTGCCAAAACCTTCAACAGTACAAGCATGTCCAAGGACACGGCTACAACTAAGCCGAGACAACGTGGAGATGTATTATTTCTAGAATTTCACGTGCTGTGCACTACAGCTCAGTAAGCATGTCCAAGGACACTGCTACAACTAACTAAGTCGAGACAATGTGGAGATGTATTATTTCTATAATTTTACATGCTGTGCACCACAGCTCAATCAATATGCAGGGATCACACAGAGGTAACTTGGGTGAAATGTAACTTTTCTGCGTGCTTTATTACCATTCCTAAAACAGTTCACAAAAAGCTAAATTTGTGAAATCTGCCACTATGTTTTTTTCTTCTTAGTTTTTTTTTTATTCGACTTTATTTAAAAGGTCCTTTATTTTCTTTTTATTCGACGTTTAAATAACTGTACATACATATGAAAAATGATTTTGTATGCCTAAACAGATACCTGGTAAACATCACGATGTCCTCTTTCAGGTTCAGCGTATTCGGCATGATGAGTAAGCCTCCAGCGAATGACGTCAGATGAGTACACTCACAGTGTACATACTCACCAGTAGTCTTATTCCCCACCTAAAAGTACACCAGTATTCACGACATTTTCTATCAAGTTATTTTTTTAAAGTTTTTTTAGCTTTAGTTAACGCTAGATATTTGGTATTTTGATTATTGTAGACACTTTAGATTATACAGCCTCAGCTATTACTAGGGCTAAAACTGTTAAAAAATGTTGGGTCTGAGACCCCTTCCAGCCCCAGCTCTTACTGTGCCAGGTGTGCCTGTAGGTATGGTAACTGTTCCAGGAACGAAAGGTAATGTATTACCCTGCATCCGATATCATCCCAATGCTCCTCAGTTTCATTCCAGAAGAGACAACGAAGGGACACGGTTTGAACAGTGACATTCATTCTGTCAAAAGGTGTATCCTCCATCTTCAGTCCGAATGAATACCGGCCGATGTCCCCTAGCTCCTCCGAGAACAGGTACAATTCTTTGCCTGGCCACGCTGTTGGAATGTCGCTGTGAAAATACAGTGAGAGAAAAAAATGCCATAAATTCGCTGTCCGCAAGGGGAGTACTTTTGTATCATATTTGCAAATTTGCATCCTGATAATACGAGCACATTTGAATTAAAGTGTGTCCCATATAAGAGTCACCAAAAGATTACAAAGCTACTTGTACGTGTTAAGAAAAGAAAAAAACCCTCCAGGAAAGGGACTAAAGCAAAAGTAAAGGAAACACCTCTCACTTAAGATAATTACTGAGATGAAAAGAATAACATCAACCCCTGAGAATACGTGGTACCTACACGATGTTTACGGTGTATTCACGCACAGGCGAGGCGTCTTCTGGTATTAACGTGGCGCCTGCTGATGTGTTGAGTGTTGTGTTGTAGAATACAGTTATGGCTATGTCACCTCCGCTTCCTGGTCAATGGCACAAATGTCACACAAAAATCTCTTTTTTTTCTACATAATTTTTCTCTGATCAATGGCATAGAAGTCTAGTAGTGCTCTTCAATGACGCCTCAACGTCATCAAAACATAATCATCCCGAGAGGGTACTCATGTGAATACTCTAAGTTTTAACACAACCGTTCAAAGGCCCTGGCCAAGTCGTGGTCGCAAATGCATAATACTGTTAAAAGTGGAAAGTCCAACATTGAACATGAATGACCTCTGAAAGACAAAATCTAGTCCACTTCAGGGGTCAACGGGGTTTGGATGATTCGGCCCTTTACCGATTCGGCCCTTAACCGATTCGGCCCTTTTTGGATGGTTCGGCACCACATCCTTGGTTCGGCCCTTTAGCGATTCGGCCCTTTATGGTTGATTCGGCACCACGTTTTATTATTAATATTATTTTTTGAGAGGACGGTGTTGGGGTAAAATTAACTTTAGTCCAACCTGTTAATAAAAGAGGCCAGATAAAGGCGTGTATGTTGTGATGAAAGGTACAGCTTAACAATTCAAGTATGTAATGTGGGATCTCCGGTAAATAAAAGACAATGCGTCTGCCTTCAACTGCAATCAGCTTTTTTTTATAAACCCTTTTAAGATATGTTGAAAGTGATTTCACAAGAGCATTTAGAGTATAATTGAGGTTTATTATGCGATTAACATCTTTACATGAGTCATCTCCGTTACATAAAAGACAAATATTCTTCTTTAAACTGCAATCCGGGATGAAGTCAGTTATTCAAAATTGCAGTTAACTTACTTAATTTTAGATCTCCGGTGTATGAAATGCAATGTATGAAATTTAAATTGTAATTAAATGCTTCAACTAATCACAGTGTTGGATTATGGTAACTCCGTCTGTTATGTGCAATTCATATTGCGTAGCATAGAATGACGATCTCCCGTGTTTGTAATAAGTGGCGATAAATTGCAGTAGCACATATTTCAATTGCAATTTCTATAGAAAGGTCTGGAGTAAAGGGAAAGCAATCTTATAGGTTGTGTTAATCAAGGCCTGAGCTTTTACTCCTTGAGTAACTCAGGCCGTTAGTTTCTATTGGTTGTTGGAATATTCTATGGTACATCTCATACTCTATATAACCCCAAAGTTAAACTGACCACATTAACATTATTTAAACAGTGTATGGATTGATTATGAAAAAGAGTTAATTAAATTGGATAACTGCCGTTCGTGTCACAAAACAATCAGAAAACGTCAACATATGTTAAAATGTGCTCAGTGTGGATATTTTCAACATCGAGTAGTGGAACTGGGATATCAAAACAGGAATATTTTAGCACCAAGAAAGGTAACATTTGTTTATTTAATGTAAATACACAACAATTTATAGTTCAGTTTCTTTGGGCTATTTAGACACCACAATTGGTGAACACAAGTAGCATAAAGGAAAAACGTAAATTTCCTTTTATCCCTGTTTTTGCGTTTTAGACACCACAAATCAGTGTTCACAATAAAGCCAAATCGTTACTAATAAACATGTGCTCAAGTAATTTCCGCTTGTTTAAAATTTTAAGCACACCAAGTAAAATAAATGTCTGCACATTGTTATGGGTCTCAATATACTTTCAGAGGGAGCAACAATAGTGTTTCAGTGTGTCGAGTGCAGAGAGAGAGACCTGGCCTCTGCATGTATTCCCGTAATGTCACTATGCCATTTCGGTGAACACTCAGAGGCGGATTTAAGCATCCCCGTTCTTTCCCCAGGTACGATTCTACACATCGCTGTTATTTTGAATGTTATTTTGAATAAAATAGCCTCAGTACAAATAGGCCAGACCAAACAGTAGAAAGAAAATATAAGGTTTATCACTGATTATCACCCTCATAATATGAACACAAATAGTTATGGTGACGATCAATTATATTAGTAAAAATAATAATAATAATAAGAATAATAAGAATAATAATAATATAATAATTTTCATTCACTTCTTGTTTATTTTGTGTTAGTTCACGCTGAAGATGAAGCTCTCCACAGAGGGAATTATGAGGTGGAGGAAAGATCGCGTGAAGCAGATTTGGCTGCCCTTAAAGCATCGGTTATGAGGAACAACTTAGAAATCAAGCAGAATGTTCCGTATGATGGCGACTGTCTCTTCTCGTCCGTTTCTGCGCTAGTGCCAGACAGCCCGCCGGCTTCGCAGCTTAGGCAGTCGCTGTTCTTCTTTTTGACCCGCCAGGTACTAATTTGTCTTGTATACTGTTGTAGCTGGTATTTTACACACCACAAATGGTACAATACAGCCATTGTGAAAGGAAGAGGAATATAGAAGTAGTGCTGTGTAAACTAAAAGTAAGCAATTCTTTTTGATGTGTTATTCTTGAGGGAAGCCATTATTAATAGAAGGGGAAATGAAATCGTACATTGTTGTCATATTATGTATACATATCTATAATAAACATGATTTTAGGATGAAAATTCGTTCCTGAGGGAGACGTTGGCAGACAGTTTCCTGGGTGATTTAGCCACGCCACACAAAGAGGTCGAAGATTCAAGGGTTGTAAAGGGTCTGTCTCAACTGCTTGGCTTGTCAATCACAGTGTTTTCCGTGTGTCCAACCACAGGCCTAGAGATAACCAGACGTTATGACAGTGGAGCTGATGTGATTAACATTGGCCACATTGTGAACAAACACTTCGCGCCACTGATACCAATGCAGATTGAGGGCAATTCAGATGAACTTAAAGCAATCCCAACAGCTGAAAGCACGAGAATTTCGTTTCACGCAGATGCAGGGGAGTTCATTGCGGGCAAAATCCGGGAACAGTCAGAAGAGGCTCAAGAAATGGAGAGTGACGGGTATGACTCATCATTCGCAATGCCGCTGCTCCCAGTCCAAGACACCCAGCTGCCCGAAGAACGGTATATTGTATGCTTCCAGAACTGTCGACGACAGTCTTCCCCAGCAAGGTTAAAGCGACGCCCAAGAAATGGGGGCGGAATCCCAAACTGTCTTTGAAGTCACGGAGAACGGTTCAAAAAGAGGGAAGAAAAAGCTGACAGATAACAAGGGGTTTTCATATACAGCCAAACGGGAAACCTCCAGTGGCACCTACTGGCGTTGCTCTATACGCAAGAAAGGCATGGCCTGCAGAGCAACAGTAATGCAGAGCGGACAACAATTCGTGCGGGACCAATCACAGCATAATCACCCACCTGATACCGGAATGAAAGTAAAGACAATTGTTACAAGTCAGGTAATAAAAAAAGCCTTCATCTTAAATTACAGCTTAGTTATTATGCTATACTGCAGTATCCGGAATATGGTGTGCAAAAACCTAATCGGGACATGTAATTTATGTTTTAGATAAAAGGAGAAGCGAAGAAAGATGTGTTCAAGCCTGCGTCAAAAATTGTGGAGCAGACTGGTGTTCCCGTGATCCCCAGACCGACAAACCTCGTCCGCATCGTGAACCGAGCTCGGGAAGCAGGCCGATCAAAACATCCAAAAGACCTCAACTATGAAGTAAGAATAAATCATGTATCAAGATATCAGCATGAAAAATAATTTATATATTGTAATTGTAATATATGCCTAAATATTACAAAACAATAGAGGGATGTTTTTAATTGAAATGACTTTTGCTTTGCGTACAGATGAACGAAGACTTCGTACCAGTGGGATTCCTAAGAGCAGACCTGAGAGCTGATGACGAGCGCCACCTTGTGTTTGCCATCGACACGCAACTAGAGCTTCTATCCAGAGCCCGAACTTGGTACATGGACGGAACGTTCAAAGTAGTGAAGGATCCCTTTCACCAACTCTTCAGTCAGATGACGATGCCAAACAGATTCCGCTTCTCTTCGTACTTATGTCAAGACGAAAGAAGAAGGATTATGTAAAGGTAAATAGTTAATGTTGTTTCGGGGACAGTCCACGGTGGTTTATTTCGTAATTCGGCCTTTATTTACCCCTCCTCCCCCCCCCCCAAAGAAAAAAAAAACAAAAAACAAAAAAAAAAAAACACACATTTAAACGAAATGTGATGTGTAAAATTAATTGAGGTTTATGGTTAATTTCAGGTGCTTCAAGTCGTCAAGGAAATGATTCCAGAAATGGAATTGCAGGGAGCTGTGGCTGATTTTGAAAGAGGTATTTCATCTTACAGTATATATAAATAAATAAGAGAGTAAAACCGGAATAAAAGTTGTAAATTGTGAAAAGTACATTTCACATAAGATAAGATATAAAGAACAATAAGCAGTAAGGACAAATGATACAAATACCACTTTGTCATTTATTATTTACAGGGCTCTGGAAGGCTTTTCGCCAAGTATTCCCATCGGACATACACATGAAAGGGTGTGTTTTCCATTGGCACAAGCTGTATGGAGGCAAGCCCAAAGCTCCGGCCTGCAGCAACAATATATGGCGCGACGTGGTGTGCACAGGTGAGAAATTTAACAGTAAGAGGTTAAGATTTGATTCACTAGTTCATTAATAAATTTGATTTGTGGACGAGCGGAATAATCACAGACTCTAAATCATATTTTATCTGATTTTCAGACTGATCCGTCGAGCATTGGCCCTTCCTTTCCTGCCCGCCAATCATATTCCACCAGCATTCGCCCAACTCCAAGAGCAAGCCAGGGACAATGGCCTCCTGAACTCGCTGCTTCGGTACATTGAACGAAATTGGCTCGAGTCGTCTGTTTGGAAGGTGGAGGACTGGTGTATTTTTGGCCGAGCTATCACAACCAACAATGATGTGGAGGGGTGGCATTACAGACTGAATTGTCGGGCCACAAACTCCAACCTGAACATAACGTTCTGATTGTTCTGCTCCATCGAGAGGCCAGGGTTGCACTTCTCCAGAAAAAAACTTGCATCTGAGGGCAAATTATGGCACTACCGCAGCAAAAAGTGTAACACCGTGGCCGCACAAATCTCCTCTTTGTGGGAAGAGTACCAGAACGGCAAAAGATCGGCGTCCAAGCTGTTGAGGGCCGTGGGGCGGATTTACGGCCCATTGTGTAGTTTATTCAACATTTGGACAGTTAATTTGGTTTTCGAATAGATCGTTGTAAAGATATGCATTGTAGAGTGGTATAAATTGCTAGATTTTTGGCGTTATTTCATGTTGGTGTGCAACGAGTAAAACCTTTGCTTTACTGGGTAGCAAGATGTTATCATTCATTGGACATTGTTTTTATCAGGAAGTTACAAATGTCTAAAATGTGGTGTGTAAAATGTTGCGCGTTACAGGCTTTGAAAATAAAATTAAGGAATAAAAAAAGGTGTGTTTCATTTTCTTGAGGCAACGCAAAAAAAAATAAAATAAAAAATTCAAAATGAGGGCCGAAACGACCAAGGACCAAAGGGCCGAAACGTCCAAGTTGGGGCCGAAACGTCTTTCGCGAAGGGCCGAAATGGTACGGCCGAAATGTCCAAAGACCGGGTCAACTACCTACGCACAATCTGTTTCAGCAAAAGTCGTTGGCGTTCACAAAAGGCATAAAACCTTAAGTTCCATATGAAGGGATGAAAGAAAAATCCAGCCACTCAAGGTCACCAAAATCTAAATAGCGTGAGAGGTTATCCACATAAGTATTTACACCAAGTTCCATGAAAATCCGTCCACGGATTTTGGCGGAATCGTGCTCACAAAACATATCCTACAATCAGGGTTCATAGGGAAAACCAGACGTCAAATTCCAGGATTTTCAAGGACATTTGGAGGTAAAAGTCCAGGATTTTCAAGGGTATTTCCTGGTGAAATTCCAGGATTTTCAAGGATATTTTAAAATGAAGTTCCAGGATTTTAAAGGATTTTTCCTAGAACTTTAAAACATTTTAAATTCCAAGAACGTCGTTTATTTGTATTACTAAACCAAAAAATTCGATTATCTATGTGAACATTATAGTTTTAAATCATACACAAAGAAAAAATAGGTTAACTTCATAAACTAGAAAAAATTCCAGGATTTTCAAGGATTTCTTGGCAGATTTTCCATGATCCTTGAATGATTTTGCCGAATTCCAGGATTTTCCAGGATTTCAAGGATCGCTATGAACCCTGTACAACAGTGTCGAAAGTAAATATTCCATGACCTTGACTTATCACTCACGGTCACCAAAATCTAATCAATCCGAGAGGTCAATCTCGCGAGTACTCTAAGTTTCATGCAAGTCTGTTCAAAATCGTATTCACAAGAAATGCTTGGCGGGCAGGTGGGCGGATATATGTCAAACACATTTTGTCCTTCCTGACGGAGCCAAGCGAGATCACGCGAAAAGTCGACCATACGTGACTGATCAAGACAATAGGGGTTAACTGGTAACAAGTTTAATGTTAGCCTCCTAGCCTTGCATCTTTTTTTAATACTGTAGAGTCCTTAGACTTTTCTAATTTGAGTCAGCTGGGTATAAAAGGCTTGATGCCACACGGATTAATCTCATGTATTACAGCATACTTTATAACCTAAGTGGTTAGTTTTGCATACTTCAGGCACACAATTATCTCTATCCTTTTTTTTTACACTATCTACCAATATAAAACATTAATTTATTTTCTAGAAGATAAATTAATGGAAATTTGTTTAACATCAACAATAGCAATACAACCCTACCTTCATTTTCAAGTGAATTGTTGGCTATAAATCCTAATTTTATCGCAGTTGCTCCACTCGTGTAATTCACTTCTATTACAGAGACACTGTTCTCCGACAACTCCACTTCGGTACCTTCCGTAAGGTTTCGTTCTTGCTGGGGCATATAGATTTCTATTGGCTCATTCAAGTTGGAAACGTGAATCTTGGAATTGTTGGACTCGAGTATGAAGCGAGTAATAGCAGTGGCTACCTCATCACTCGTATTGGACCACACGAAAGGGTTCTCACTCAAGCTGACAATCTTTACAGAAAATGATACTTAAATATATAACTAGCCACTTCACACAAGTAAAAGTTTAGGAAAAAAAGTAACTGAGACAATTTATCATAACATAAAGCGGATCCTTTTTGGTCATAGTTTCTGTGGTTTAATTAAACCGCAACAGAAAGTATTTCCTCCATAAAGGAAACGTTCTTTTTCCGGACACTGCTGCGTTTACTGTTTGCTCTCACTGGATAACCACTGGTCAGTCCATGTATCATTTTTTACATAACATATATCACTAATATGCAAAATAAGACTGATTTTTTCCATAAAGTCTCCCTCCCACAACCAACAAAAGTTCAAATGAGTAATATATTAAGTAATGTGCACACCTCAGCGTAAATGTCATCACTGTAATTGCCCAGCTCTGGAAAATTCTCCGGCATTTTCAACGAAGGACCTTCTGTTCCCAAGTCAAATTCAAAACCAGCTAGATCTTTCGGTAAGTGTTTGCTGAGGTATATGGTCAGTATAGGAGTAGATATGAGTGTTGGAGCTTCACCAGCAACTTTCGTGGATATAAATGCCTTATTCACTTGGTCTAAACCCTCCAACAGGTTTAAGGTAGTCTGCCGACTCTGGAAAAAGTAAGCTGGGAACAATCATTATTTCAACGTATTTTATAGAGGCTCATCATGTTTTTGATATTGATATTGATATCACGTATTTCAAAGCAGCGGTCACCTATCGTCATGCATAAAATTAATCCAAGTGAAATTATGTGGAAGAGGGAAGTGCTGCAAGCTATAACATAAAAATAGCAAACAACGTCACCTGGCTACTTCCGTTGTAAGCCACAGACTCCATTACGTTAGAGATTGCACACATCACCAACCTGTAAAATACATTTACAGCTTGAAGAAACACACCTACAGAGGTAGTTTTAATGTTTTTGAGATCACTGTTGATAATACCCCCATCCCGCAATAATAAATAAATAAATACATGCAGCCCTCAAAATTCATGTGTTACAGTTTTAGCCGTTTTAACGTTTAAAAAAATTCCAGGCACCAAAAAATTATTAACACCTGTTATTTTTGGATTTTTGTTGCAGAAAGCCAGGTATGCTATATCCACGCGCTAAAATGATCTTCTAGTTCAACGTTGTTAAATTTCCCAGGATTTTTAACGCTTTCATTTCGATTTTAACGCTTGAAAAAAAAAAAGAAAGCATTACACTTTTACGGCCGTAAAAAGGTAAAATTCAGAGGGTTGAAATAAATAAATGATGATATTAGGCCTACGTACGTGGATCGATTAGGCTGAAAAGTTAAATTAAAACACTTGAAATTTTGTTTAATATTCTTCCCTCCCGTTCCTCCCACCACCAGTTTGCTACTCTCATGAAGTCCCTATCAATGCAGAACACATCTGCGAGGTAATGACGAGAAAGGCCCGTACTCTGCTGAGAGTTCCATTTGGCTGGTCGGAACACTGTTATTCTGCTCCAGCAGAAAAGATGACATTTCCAGCAGCATAGAGGAAGCTTCCGACTGCCACAATGTAGATAACTCTTCAGTAGCCGAGCTCACCTATCAAACAATCATAACAATATCAAAAACATGATGAGCCTCTATAAAACATCTAACAGTCCCAAAGCAAATATTTGTAGAAATCTCCCCGATAAGTTCTGCTATTCGTAAAAGTTAACGCGATATCAACTTTACAACGAAAAATAACTTAAACAACGCTTATATTGCATGTTCACAAGAGCTATAGCAGACATGTATAGATTAAGTTCACACACCAATTTTTGCCTTTATTTATTATATTAACAATTTGACAGCGTTGACACACCCCAACACCACGGACCTACAGATCTCCGGAACCCCTACACCCACTGGTGCTCACAAACTTAATGCTCCCGAACAGACATTGTTCTCGAAATCATGCAGAACATACCATAAGGGACGACCTTTCGAAAATCACAGCATATCTCCAGTGTTTTACCAACCCCGTATCCGTTACGTACCAACCATGCAATAATTTCCTTACTTTAATCCAGTTATTCAGCCAACAAGCCCGAGGCTTTGGCACAGAGTAGAAGATGCGTAAATTAAGGCCGGCGAAATGTGGCGAGTTTCATCCAGAAACACACTTCGTGACCGTCAGTGCGTGTACAAGGGAAACAGTAGTTTTTCAGTACACTTGACGACTAGATACGGACAGCCGTATTTCCCGCTCCTCCACTATCGACAACGTCACGCTACCCACTACCTGACATGTGTACTTAGTGTCGCCATGACAACGTAAGTGAGCGACGGAAGACATCAAACCAATTGCAAAAACCATTTATAAAAGATTAAAATAACACAGGAAATCACGAAATAAAATTAAGCCACACTAGCATTTAGACAGATCCGAAAACGCCCCCTCAGCCTTGCGCACTGTTCGAACTCGCCTTTCAGGTTCGTGCTACCAGCTACGGGAGGATTTTTTGGACCGGTTTTGTCCTTATAAACCACATACCACAAGCAGCGAAGCAGCCTTTTCCTCTACATTCTCCACGGATTCCACTTCAATCCTGGCTATCTCCTCTAACAAGGTATCCCTTATCTTTAAAACACAAAATTTAAATCATTCCATCAACATTCTAATTTAGCTCTTTGCGAAAATTCATAAATAAGTTTTTCACATTTTTTATAGGTCATTAAGACCATTAATCCTCATCGGTATAAATACCCAAATCGTTACTGTGTCATCTTAAATGTTACGTAACGATTGAAATAACATATTACATATCACGGAAATAAACTAGGTAACAAACAGTTCGTTCACAACCATTTTAATGAAAATTTACGAGTTTCAAGTCGTATATAAACCTGCAAATGCTAACTTGCAAATGCAATTGCACGGAAATATTTTGTCGGTTCAGAGAACTTCGAGCAGCTTTCGAATTCGACCTGATCGTGTTCGCAGAAGCATTACAAAATGTCAGGACAGAAAAAAAACAGTCTATTCTTCAAGGTGTGGGGAAACAACAATTTTCAGCCTAGCCCTACCTCATTCCAACTAACAACAAATTTTCAGAATAATTTCTTAGATAGAAGATAGAAACGAATATCTTCTTTTCTTGAAAAATAATAAATAAACAAATAAATACATAAAATAAATCAATATAATTCCTAAGGCTCATTTATTTAGAATTCTTAAATAAGTGATGACCCCGATCCGTTGTTGTATTTCTTGTGGTGCGGTCCCGGACTCGGGAGATTGAGATGCGCGACGGTTGAGCACGGAGGACAAAGAGCCAACCAGATGAACAACCGATTGTTCGTCTGTGCCGCTCAGCTGCTCTACAGCGTTTTCTAAATTTTGATGCCAATAACCAATTTAAACCTGGTGTCGCTCTTGCCGCCATATTAAGTGAGTTTTTAATGCTGTTTTATGCATTTCTATTCTCAGTTTACCCATTTTCTCTGTATCATTTATTTTTTTTAAATACACCGTATTATTTTGGCACTATGTTACTTCAAAACGACCAGAATCAAAAGATTCGTTTTGCTTCAAAAAATGCCTTAATCTTTCAGAAATACACTTTTTCGGATTACCTCTTCAGATTTTAGGTCCATTTTTTTCTAATCTCGCGTGTTCGCTATTTTCAAAAACACCACTCCTGTTGCTATTTTTCATTTCTCGTGAATATTTGTTTTCAAAACCTCTACAAATCATTCCCAATTATTCACTTACATTTCCTGAAAAATTACGGATATGACCCTGGATACAGGACACCCATAATTTACTTAGGAGTGGAGTATGGACCTACTACTACTACTACTACTAATACTACTAATACTACTACTACTATTTATTTTACTCACCAAAAGATATTTCTTGATCAGTGACTTTCACTTCCAGCATGACCGATGCGTGTGCCAGGTAGAAGTCATATACCTGGACTTTAAGCTGCAGTTTGAAATCATTGCTCTCTTGACCAACCGGAAGATACAGCATCATTGTGGAATTATGGCCATGGAACAGCAGCCAGTCTAGAAATAAACACCAGGAAACGTTAAGTTGCTTGAGTTACAGAAGGAAAATAACTTGTTTCGTTTTAATTTTTTTTTTATTTTGACTAGAGCGGCCAGTGCCCATGCTTTACTGTCTCTCCATGCTATTAAATACCATATTCAGAAGGGATGGATAATGGACAATGACTTTACTGCAACAATAATTGACAGCTAGAACAGCCTCATGAAAAGTCGGGAAAGTCACCTGTCTGGATGTAATTGACGATAAGAACAGAGTAACTGAGAGGCATATCTCTGTCGACGAAATCTTCGCACGATATATTAAACTGGGTAGTCATCACCACGCCTTCACTGGGCGACACATGGCAGGAGCCTCCGACTGGTGGAGTATTGGTCACGAAGCTGTAATTGGAAGTTCCTTGCGTGCCGTCTCTCCTAATCCCTGCAGAATCAACGTGCTATTTCAACTTTTTTTGGTCGGTCACTCACATGAGGCTGACCAATTACTGCTCTGGGTGGAAAGTCTGTTGCCCAGCAGTGAAACAAGTTCATGACATATTAATCAGACTACTAAGTTATCCAGCCTCCATCAGGGCTAATCCAACGCCAGTTCTGTAGAATAATACAATCATTCGGGGCCGCTTCGGTCAAATTATATAGATACAGGTATTCATATCTCTGTAGAGGACTAAGTTAATACGTTGTTATTTTAAAGTCCATACAAATCAACGTCTTGTGGAGACGCTTTGAAGAATCGCAAACAAGGTGCTTTGTTTTTCCTTCTAGAATTTACAATTATATTACCTGCGCATGATAAAAGACAGGTTTCCACAGAATTCTGGGAAAAAGTTCCATGACATTTTTTACCCTTGTAATATATTAGTAACCGTACGTTCTAGAAGCAAAGTTGTCAAATTTTCAGGCACTTTGTGCGGGAGTTACAAAAAGGGCATTTCCGTAATCTGAACTTTGATCTAAATTTTGCCGGGTAATGTTCCCTTGACCTGTAGTATCTCGGAATCCGTAGGAGATTTTGAACTTATTTTCTACCCTTTGGGCAAAAAGACGCCACAGTTTCGACAATTTGGGCCTAAAAGACAGTACATAATAGGTAAATTGGTCATCTTGACCTCCGTCAAGGCCAATGTCGCGGAATGCAGACTGACAATTATCTCGAAAACCGTTAGAGATAAAGCGATTTTAAACTATTTTTGACTCTTGGGCCATACAGACGTTATATAAAATGCAGGTCAATTGCCTTTGCGGTTTAGGTCAGGACAAAACGACAAGTTGAAACAGTCATTTTTATCCTCTCGGTCCAAAATTCGTTACATAAGATGTATCTAGGTGACCTTGACCTTATGTATCAATGTCTCAAACCACAAGTTGACCATTATCTCATAAACGGTTACAGAAGGATTGATTCTGAGTTCATTCTGAGCACCTGTGTGATCTTTATCTTGGATGTCTAAGGCAAGTCCACAAACCCGAAATTGACCATTACATCAAAAACCGTTATAGATGCGGCGATCATGTTCGATCACTTGAGGTCTGGGCCAAATAAAACCAAAAAGCTGCACCCTTATCTCTTAAAGCTTTATAAATACAGATATTTTGGCCGCAGGCAAGAGTTTGGCTTACAAACATCTCATGAAAGGAACCGTGATCTAGATTTTTGGTTTTCGGTACAAACCGAATCGGCGTGATTCTTGTTTTCGTTACGAACTGCAACATTCTTACTAATTATGCTTACTGATGCAATACGCAGCCCTAGCCTGGTCATGGAGGTATGTCCTTCCAACGCCGAAATCCGCCGTCAGATTTCTTACACACGACTAAAAAATCACCCGAATTACGGATGGCGGATTTCCATGGTGGCGGAATCAGCTGGATTACCTGTCACAGAAAATGTATAGCTCTCATCCGCCACGCTGTGGAAAACATGTGATGCTACCACGAGGAGGTCCGACACAGGTCCCGTCAGAGTTTGCGTGTCCCAGTCCAGATCCATCACCGTATTTGTTTGATTTTCGGGAATCAAAGACCAGCGATACGTCAACACTTCATTCCTCTGGCAAAGTTCACAAGTAGCCTGAAAATTCCCATGCGGCATCTTTTTTCTCTTTTTTTATTTATTTATTTATTATTATTATTATTTTGTTATTTGTTTTGTTACTGCTTTTAACGACTTAACAAAAACAATTACTTTTGTTGCTCTTAATTGTTGATATTATAATATGTTTTTTTTTCTTAGTGGTGTTTAAATGACCTTGCAAACCAAAAATCTCGAAAATAAAAAATAAGAAAAGTGATTTTCTGCTTGTTAACCAAGAAATTAAACAGCATTTGTGGCTTCCGACTCTGACTTTTTTACTGAATACAATTCGTGCTGATTACACAAAAGTCGCGTTCAACAAAATAGTGTATATGAACGGGGTACGGAAAAAATGGCAACGGAAAAAATGGCAACGGAAATAATGGCAACGGAAAATATGGCAAGTGGAAATAATGGCAACGGAAAAAATGGCAAAGTGAAAAAAGGAAAAAATGGCAAATTTTGCAGGTTTCACTTAGGTTCAGTCGGAACAAAGAAATCGCCTCCTTTGACTACTCAGGTTCAAAGAACGTCCAATCAAAACCACTTAATGCCACTCGATGTCAGGTATTTCGGGTGCAAGCAAAAATGGCAAAACGTAATCCCTGTGTGCGGCACCGTTAATCCTTTGGATGCTCGGGTGCCAACGTAACAATACATCTATTTGAGGTGCATCAGGCAATACTTATTCGCTGTGTGTACAATGCAGTTAATCTTTCGGATGCTCGGGTGTCAACGTAACAAAGCATTTATTTGGGCTGCATCAGGCAAAACTTTAACCCTGTGTATACAGTGTTGCTAATCCTATGGATGTTCGGGTGCCATCACAACAATACATTTATTAGGGGCGTTGTCCAGAATGAGCAACATGCTCGTGATATTACGCTTAAGAATAAATTTGACAAATGTGATTTTTTATTTTGTTATTATGCCATTTTTTCCGTTTTTTCACTTCGCCATTTTTTCCGTTGCCAATATTTCCACTTGCCATATTTTCCGTTGCCATTTTTTCCGTTGCCATTTTTTCCTACACCCATATGAACATAGTAAATATATGTTACAGCGAATACGTTCAAACAGGGAAGATGTAATCAAAATGACCGATGTCGAAGTAACGAATGCCATCTGTACATTTCTATATCTTTTCACATTCGCGTACGGACGAATCGCAAATATTTGCCCTATAGATGCAGGCGTACCTAGTTTAGCTGAACGCCCCCCTCCCCCCTCCATCCCCACCACTCTCTCCATTGTAAGCGCCTTATGAACAATGCGTCAGACTAGTTTTCGTCATCCACCCTTCTGGGACCCCAATCCCCAGTGTGAGCAAGGCAAGGCTACTGATTAGTCTTTGGATGGATGGCCATTTGGCTCTCGCTATTATTTAACAATCTTATAATTCTGTTTCCATGGACACCTTTTCCTGCAAGTCATCTGCTGCAGTTTATTCAAATAATCAAATTTCTATTTTTTTTTAATTTCAAATGAGGCCTATTTGTAGTAACATTTCAAATTTTTACGACATTGACTTTTTTTAATTAGCATGAATGGTCTTCCGTAGTTTTCATTATAGATTCGAAGAAAACAAAATGTTTTAAAAGTAGATGGGTTTTTTTTCAATGGTGAAAATTTCAACCGAACACAAAAAATTACTTGATACATTCTCGACATTACCTTTAATTTGAGTTTTTCGGAAGGGTTGAGGTATGACTGGCAATTTGATGAGCACATGATGGCGACAAGGGGTGAAGCTTCTTCAAAAATAAATAAATAAATAAATAAAAAGACTGAAACATTCAATGTTATTATATGAAGTAAAGTTTTACCTGTAAAGACAAACACTATAACAAAACCGTAGTTCATTGAAACACGAAGAGTTTTTCGCCAGGTACTTACTACAGTCATGTGTGGCGAAGACTTTCGAATGTTTTTTTTTTCAGTTACCAGGCAGGAAAAAAAAGCAAAACCGTCAAGTAACAGAGCACAGCTGCCGCCACAGTAACAAGACAAGAACTGGCACTGCGGTTGTATCAAAATACGGCCTATACGACGTTACATAAAGGTATCTCGTTGACATTGACCTCCTGGGTCACGGCAATGGCCAAAGATGGAAGCTGAGCATTATCTTGAAAACGGTTAGAAATAATAATAGAGATTTTAAGCACATTTTCTTCCCATTGGGCCAAAACGACGTTACATAAGATGTGCCTCGATGACTTTGACCTTCAAGGTAAAAAAAAAACCCAGAAGTTAACCATCGTCTCGAAAACAGTAAGGGATCCTGTCTACTTTGTGACCTAAACGACGTAACACAAGAAGTATTTCGGTGACCTTGACCTTCTCGGTCACGACCAAAAACCGGAAGTTGACATTCTCTCCAAACCGCACAGAGATAGAGCGATTATTATTTATTTATTATTATTATTATTTACTTACTGTTTCTCCTTGTTTTTCTTTTTTTCTTTGCATTGCGATGACCACGCAATTGTTGTGAATTTATGTCGGTAATAACATTATTTTTGTCTGTCTTGGCATTATCATAATACATCACATATAAAAACAATCCAGTCAAGTGGCTATGCCTGATGCCTTAATGCAAAATTTCGAGCAAAGTTAACTAAATTTCTAGGAGTCGGCTTTTTCCACAAAATTTAACTGCGACTGGATGAAAACCGAAACAGTAGTAGCACAAAGAAATTTACAGAGAGACGGACCGGTGGACAGACAACAGTGAGCAAAAACCATGGATACCGTACAAGAGGCCTTTGGTCATCTGGGCCAAAAAAAAACAAATTCGACCGAGGTCTATATTTTACCGAAACTTTAATAATGATTACTCATGCAATTTCCAGCTTCTCGCCTGTCAAAGGTGAGTTTAGACAGACAGATACCAGTAGAATGACACAACCCGTCGATCAATTTTGTCAAAGGACTAGTAATACCCCCTAGACTAGAAGTGTCTAGAAGGAACAGATGTGTTAACAGACCGGAGAAATTTATCCACCAACCTGGCGTCGTCTCCTCTACAGCAGTGCTCGCGATAGCACTGGTACTTGTTGTTTCCAAAACCAGGGTAGTTGTTGCAACTGTTGTGTGCATAGCCTGTGTTGTAGTCTCGGTGGTCGTTTCCAAAGCCTCCGTAGTCGTCACTTCCGTTGTTGTTGTAATAACAGGCAAGTGGAGTGGTACGTAAATGCTGTCTATGGGAGCGTGCAGTTCTTCATATGGGAACCCATCCACATCAAAATCTTCAGCTGAATAGTTAACATTAGTTATACTTTATTTGCACGTAAACAGGAACCGTAACCACGTGACCGCCATTACTCATCACGACCCAGAGTTTCCAAAAACGTAACTTTTTTTTCAATCCCGCCCACCAAATTTTATAATTTGGCTTTCACTTGTATTTCATTTACAATTAAAGTGGTTGTTGCTGTGACGATGGTTAGGTGTTAGAGGTTTACGTATCAGTGCGTTACGGTTTTTTATTTATTTATTAATTTTAAATTACAATAATACAGTAAGATGGGCGCAGGCACTGAGTTTGATACCGGAGGTTTTTAAAAAAAATCGCTTCTACTTAATATAATAAAGATTTTCTTTAACCATATAGGCTTGCAACAACTGAAGTACTAATTTTACATTTCTTTTAAAACAATGGCAACGTTAAATGGTTGCCTCGCATGGACACGGTCACACATGTAAGGATAATAGCTTCAGCGTGACAACACTGTGCACGCCAACACTGTAGTCAAATGGTCTAACCCACAGCACAAAGCTTCACCTCCAAGAAGAAACACATCACGTTCTGATCCACATTTAATCAGTTTTTTCTTTCCCCCCCCCCCCCCCCCCCGCCAATTTTTAAGTCGATTTCAAAAATATACACGTAGTTTCACTTTGCACGAATTCAAATTCCTAGGCAATACACACTCACCGGGTAATTGCACAGCCAATTTACCAACAGAAATTTATGCGACTATCCAGTATATTTTAAGCGTAAAGGATGCGGCATTTTAAAATAATAACCGGTTTATGCGCTTAACTGCTTTCCATAGAGAATATTTTCAGATTTTCCATGTTTCGGGTATTCGTATTGTCACATTAACAATTAAGCATCCGGCCAGCCAACGTCACGAAGGTTCAACGCCTGCACTTTTAAAAGAATCTCCTGTATATGATAATAATTATACTTGCAAAAGATTTCACCTGGAATTTTACACATGAAGTAATATCGCTGGTTGCATCCAACATGAGTCAGGTAATAATAGTCATTCTTATGGAAATATTTGCAAGCAGTCCCTGAGCCATAGCCGATTTGTGAGAAATCATAACGAACCAGTAGATCACCATTACTCCAATACCATTTGTCGTCGTAATACTCGAAACCTGCAAAAACAAAGATAGTATCAACATGGCCCACTCGAAGCTATACTGAAATGTTGCTTCACCTTGACACCAGCCCCAGAAAAGTAAGCTTTTTATTTGCTTGATATCTCCTCACAGGTCTTAGGTCGTTTCTCACGTTCGTGCTTACATTTGCACAGCAGACGGGCAGACAGACGGCAGGGACCCCGAACCTCTGAAACCAGGGGTCCAGAGGTAAAGTGGTGGGGTCGCGACATTTTCGGGCAATAAAAAAAGTTAAATTCCATAAAATCAATTTTATTGCAACAACACTAACAACATGATATCACTAACAACAACGATTAGTGATATCATGCAAATCACAAACCTACTACTTCTAACAACAAAAAAGAAACACTGAATGATGCTACATTAAACAATGAAAAAAAGCAATCATTTTCGATCTTAGCGGTGATACTGAACAGTTGCAAGAGAACACCGTCTTTTTGCTGGGGTCCCGCGGGACCTCAGGGTCAAGTTCCAAGGGTCCCGAGCCGATTATCAGGGGTTCCCGGGACCCCGTGAACTTTATGCCCTGCCGACGGACGGTGAAAGGTTGACAAATAACCTATTGGCAAGCTGAGGGCTATTTGTGAATAGGGATAATTTGTGAATAAATTTCTGTTACTGCTCTAAAGCAGTTTTTCACAATATAGTGTATCTGAAGGCACGCCAATAACAAAGCTGTATCCCCCCCAACTCAACGCCACCTCCCCCCCCCCCCCAACCCAAACGCCACCCCCGCAACCCCCAACCACGTGCCGCGATGTGTCATTACTGACACCCTTAGGAGTGTAAGGAATGCTAATACAAACACCAACCATTCCTCCGTTCCCTGACGTCCCCTCCTCTACCAGCTCACAAAGCAATAGCTCATGTCCGGAATGAAGCTGGCGGGATGCCAAACCATGGCAAGTGAGGCAAACTAGGCTATGCTGCTGGCCTCTTCACACACATATTTACACGACTCAGGTTTGCTTCAATATATTCAACATACAGTGTCCATTTATCAAATATGCCAAATATTTTTTTCTTCAAAATCAGTTGCGCAACTGTAGCGCTATCTGAAGTAAAGCGAAATTTCGCTTAAAAAAAATAATGCTTTTTTTTTTCTTTCTTTTTTTTACGATTCGGGTCCGAACGGTTGCCCCCACTTTGTTTGACAGAACACGACAATCCGACAAAACGGGATCAGGGCTGGTTGAAGGTTGCCATTTCAAACTTTGGATTATACTCAGCTTAATGCATGTTAATATTAAAAAAAATATATTATGATTAATAATTTGAAATATTATTTTGTTACAATATTTTAACAGTAAGCTAAACCCGACATTATTATCAGGCAACAAGACTTTTGAAATAAAAATTAGCAGTTGTAATGCATTTTCATTTTTATTTAATTTTTTTTACGTATGAATGCAAAGATTTTATTCCCATTCATCAGAGATTTTAGTTTTATTGCATTACAGTTATATGCATATAGTTTTATTCCATTTTGCACGGCAAATTTTAATCTTCGAATATAAAGAGGCTTTTTGTTTGCCGCTATGTAAAAGCATTCAGCTGATGAAATAATTTCTAAAATCTTTTAAGCACAGCGTAGACGTTGCTTTTGTATGATTCCAAAATCTTCAGTTAGGATGGTGTGGCTCAGCCATAAATCATACCATACTTTAGCCTAGATCTTATAAGCACTCTATGCAGCATAATTTTGTCCCTGGCTGCTTCTCAATTATGCGCCAAAATTACCTTAATCATATTCAATGACTTTTCGTTGTTTTTTTTTTCTCGACTTTTGATGTAGTGATAAAACTGAACTTAGAACTACACCGATTTCGCTATCAAGTAACCAAATTTACACTTGGGAGCGAAAAAAAATTATCTTGAAAGCTTGCAAATTTTGAACTTTGCTAAGAAAATATCATCATACTAGTTGCATCATCAAATATTCGAGAGAAAAAATGAAAAAAATATCGTTTTCCTCATACCAAATTTTAAGAATTTGTGGGTGACGTCTTTTTACCAAAAGAGGTACCAATGCCCAGTTCCTTTAATTAGAATTTCAAGAGAGTAAGACCATATACCTGGCACCTGCTAAGAATTTTCTAAAAAAAATTCGCCATTATTTCCGCCAATTTTTTGCGGGTCGCCAAAAATAGTATAATAGCAATGTGGGTGGTAGTGCTTGTTAAATTACCTTAAAATTTCAATACAGCAAGGCTATCCCCATGATTTTACAACTTTGTTTTTTTTTTTTATTATTTCGACAAGATTTCCGCCAATTTTTGGCAAATCGCCAAAAAGCAATACCCAAGTGGACTTATGCCCCTAACCCCAATCAAAATTTAAAAAATTTTCATTATTATCGTACGAGATACGTTTTAAAGAAAATCGAATTTTGAGCAATGTTTCGTCCAATTTTAGGCGAATGGACAAAAAAACTAGAGCAGTGTGCATAGCCCACATATTCCCCACAGGCCCCCCATCAGTTAAACAAGGCCATCAATAGTCAATCAAGAGCTGAAATTTTCCAAGTCCAAGACGAACTTGGCCCACTTACAATACCGATCTGTGTTTGTTCCCATAGAAGTTTCTATGTCGTAATCACCAAAAACTAAACAGAATTTTAATCTTGCAAAATTGGCAAACTGACAAGAAAGTGTAGCATTTACAATAGTATGAAGCTGTGACAGGCGGACAAACAGACACGACAGCAAAACCTCATTGGATTTTGTCCTTGGTGAATTATGGTCACTTAGAAGGCAAAAAAAAAAAGCGACATTACCGATGTAAGTTTTCGTTTCAGATGCCATCCCAGTAATATAGGCACCAAAGATAACAGACATTGCCCAGTTGTATTCTTCCATGGAGCTGGCCCATAACACATGGCCATGCTGAGCGGCACATGCTGCTACAGCATCCGAGTATTTCTTCTTTGCCGCAAACACCGTGAAGCAGTAACCATAATAGCTCTCTACTGAGGCTGGACAAGTCTCAAACGAAACTGCAAACAGACAATCTGTTAAATACAACGCCCTAGGTTTTTTAGGGCGAAACGTTTTATTACCATAACACCAAATTTTAAAATTCTCCTTTGATAATTTGTCGAAAAACAAGACCATCAAGTGACGGTGACCAGGTGCCGTCAAAGAAACAAGACACGAACGGGTACTCCTATTGATAAAAATATGGCCAAAACTGTCGTTCTATTACTATATATTTCATATACCCTTCACATTAAATTATGTATTACAGAAGAAGCAATAAATAAAAAGTTCACAGACGGACGGATGGACATTTTTTCATCGCATCATAACAAAAATGTAATAGCGCACGTTGATTTTCAGGGGAAAGGTGGATGTAGCATTTTTAAGTCGATTCCATCCATACTACCGGAAATAAAAACAAATTTCAAATTAAGTGCAAGACCACTTCAATTTTTTGGATAAAAATTTGCGAAAATTGAGCTTCAAACAAAACATCACAAAAATCATGAAAATCACACAAAAACTTCGCGCAACTTTCTGTGAAGTTTGGAATCACTCAATTCAACAGCTCTTTCGTTCTCTGGGACGGCGGTCCTGACTAGAGTCCACACTACTGAGTATAGCCCATCTGGCCATAGGCCAATGGGCTGAAACCTACTAGAAAACAACTAGGAGTACAATACTTAAACAAACGAGTGAAAATCTAAGATGGCATGAGATTTGGCTGTGATTTATACTAATAGTAAAATATTCAGGTCAAAAATTTTACCAGTTTTTAATTGATAAGGAAGAAATGTGAATCTTTCACCCCCAAAATTATAAAACTAGCCTTTCCGACGTTGGTCATTCTGGCTAAAATCTACTTCCCACTACGATGACCAGTGTAACCATACACGAGTGCAAACGAAATATTTGTGCCAATCTCTTTCATAAGGTATTCTTATTGTCAACTTGTTACTTACCTTTAATCAATGCTGCAACAAAAAACTGAAGCTGGATGAAACTTTGCCACTTGAAGTAGTAACTCATTATTCCGACACTATTCCTGTTACAAAAGAAAAAAAAAACTTTTGAATTTGAATGAATCAAGGATGAGACATTACCTAGACATTACCTAGACATTACCTAGACATTACCTAGACATTACCTAGACATTACCTAGACATAAGATAAATTACCTAAATAGACGTCAGGGGATTTAAATTACAAGTTTTTCCCGGACGATGGAAAGGTGCATACGGGTTGTAGCTGACTCCGCAATACATTCGTTAAAAGTGTTGCCGTAGTATGCAAAGCCCGCATCTGCGAGACTTGAAGTTTATCCCACCAAATGTAGCATTTAGCCTTTTCAAAATTTCAGTTTCATTTACTGGGTTTGAAGTTCAACCATTCAACAGAAAAGTAGCGTTGAAAACTCAGCCAAAAGCCAAACTTGTTATCCACTCTCACCGTACTGCTTTGATTCTTCCAAAATATGTGAAGGAGCGCCTCGTGTGTTTCTTGCAATAAACTAAGGTCTTGAACGGACCATTAAATTTTGAATCTTTCTTTGTTTTCTTTTTTTTTATCATATATAAAGTTACTATGTTCCGACCCATATGCGGATCTAACCCATCTTAAGACGGGTCAGACCTATCTCAAGATGGGTTAGATCCGTATACCGATAATATCATTATTATCGTAATTTAAAAACATAGAACAGCCAAAGTTTAACATTTTTTATTCGCAATTCTTATGTGGGAATCTTTCAGATATAAAACTGCAGCAATATCATAAACTAGAGCAGTGTGAATAGCCAACATATTCCCCACACGTCCCCAATCAGTGAAACACGGCCATCAAAAGTCAATCAAGAGCTGAAATTTTCTAAGTCCAGCTGGTGCATTTTCCTTGGACGAACCTGGCCAATTTACAACACCGATCTGTGTTTGTTCCCATAGAAGCTACATATCAAGTTTCAGTAAAATCCTTGCAGCAGTTTTCAAGTTATCGTGTTAACAAGCTGTTAATGACAGACCGACACACGGTCGATCGCATATATGCCCCCCCCCCCCCACCCTGTGGGGAATAAATAAAACAAGCCATCGTCGAGGGCGCAGACCCCAACCGAACACTATGATTGACTAAACCATAACAATCACTGGAATATAGGAATCAGCAACCGATAGCAATGATTGGAAGGAAAAGAACCATTACTGGAACTGATAGAGAAGAGAGAACAGTGAAATAGTACCCTGCTCGCTGCGTCTTTGTGACAGAAGCTCAGTAGATTATCAGATTAGCTACTGAAGCATTTGCCTCTCTCTTTCGACGAACTCGCGTACAAAAGCACCCAAGTGTTACACTACAGTAATCACAAAAAATCACAATTTTTGACAAGTCGTTGTTTTGGCAATTTTGACCAATTAGGAAAATAATACGTCGTTGCACAACTTCAATATATATATTTTCACTGTGCAAGGTAGCATATTCCTAGGATTAATAGTTTCGGAGCTCTCGCGTGGAAAACACCCAAGTCTTACATTGCAGTTATCTCAAGAGATCACAATTTTTGACAAGACGCCATTTTGACAAATTTTTGGCCGGTTTAAAAAATAACACGACGTTGCAGAACTTCAATATATATATTTTCACTGTGCAAGGTAGCATGTGCCCAAGGATAAATAGTTTCGGAGAACTCGCGTGGAAAACACCCAAGTCTTACATTGTACTTATCTCAAGAGATCACAATTTTTGACAAGTCGAAATTTTGGCAATTTTTGGCCGATTTGAAAAATAACACGACGTTGCACAACTTCAATATATATTTTCACTGTGCAAGGTAGCATGTGCCCAAGGATAAATAGTTTCGGAAAACTCGCGTGGAAAACACCCAAGTCTTACATTGTACTTATCTCAAGAGATCAAATTTTTTGACAAGTCGAAATTTTGGCAATTTTTGGCCGATTTGAAAAATAACACGACGTTGCACAACTTCAATATATATATTTTCACTGTGCAAGGTTGCATATGCCTAGGCTAAATGGTTTCGAAGAACTTGCGTGGAAATAAAACAGCATGCAATGTATGACACACGGACGGACGGACGGACAGACAGAGCGGCGGCTCGAGGGACGGGCGGACAGAGGGCAATCCTATAGACCCCCCGGGCTCGCCCGGTTGAGGTCCAATAAACTTTACTGTTTGCTGTGGTTTCAAAAGTTTATTTTATGTTTGATATGTGGCCATATTGATAACGACGATGAAACTAAAATTAAAACGCATTTGTAACACTTGACAAGCTGTTAGCTTGCAAGAGTTATATGAATTTGTGCGAGCAGCCGTTCGTCCTTTTTTTCTTCTTAATAGCTTTCCGATTTTTGTGTCCTCTTCTCTGACACTACGGGCCCTAGGACCATGACACTTGGAACTCATGAAGAGCTCGATCTGAACGTGTGCATGTCGCTTTTTATTTTCGTCTTCGATTTCGTTTTCTTTGTTAAAACGCCATGTGAAAAGAGTGTTTTTTTTTTCAATTAAATGCATAGCATTTAACGTATAGCACAGAATACACAGTTGCTTAGCTTTGTGCCAGCTCTCACTGCGTAAACAGATAACACAGCGTATGCCTAATCAGTCAATCAAACCTTAAGTCAACAAAAACCAAACACTACTCGGCTTATAAGACGTATTCAAGCTTTGTTGTTTGCTAATATATTTAGCTCGTATTAAGTTATGACCCTATGGAGTCTTTTTCTTGACGTGGTCCGATTTTTTAGAATATTATAAGCCGCATACATGCTGTGCCATAAGCTCTGTACATAGTTGTATAACACACTGTATGCATGCTGTAAAACACTTTATATTATTCAAGAAATAACCCACTGAAGGAAGTATTTGTAATTTTTGTCAAGTGTTTAACATTTCGCTAGCAAAATGCGGTTCTAGTTCAACACTCAAACAAGCCAAAGCAGAGAGCACAGCCTCAACCGGAACTGAAAATCCAAGAGGGCAATCACTGTGACCTTGAAATTAGGTCAAAGTCAAAACATAAACAACATGCACGTACCCATTACTATAGGTCATCTTTACCAAATATCACAGGAAAGGGATTATGAAGTTCGTAGTAACACCCGCGATGAACATATGGAAGGACAAGACCCAAACCATTAGCCAGGGTTGGGTTTCTCCCAGGGATAAAGGTATTTCTCCCCTCCCCATGGGAGAAATTGGGGAAAAACCCGGGATTTAGGGTTTCTCCCGGATAGAAATGGTCCTCCGGGGGATAAATGGGGTAGAAACAGGGGAGAAACGTCGGACATAAAACTTATTTCAACCTTTATTTGGATTTTATTCCAAATTATTTGATATTTTAACACATCAGATTTTTCTTAAACTGTTCATTACACAAACAGACATTGGTTCATGAGAAATGTAAATCAATTAATCAGTTGTCCTATATTTCACTCCCTCATTTGATTCTCAAAGCTGACTCTAGCAGAAAAAGTTTTTCGTAAAAATCCACATTACGCATTTTAACCAAAATCTATATAATATTTCAAAACTTTCTTTAAACTGTTCATGCATAGAACAATTTGCCTGAGGGCGGACTAGTGAAGTAGTCGAATCAGTCATTTAAGTTGCACTTAATAATCAATCTCATTTGATTATCGAAGCATACGGTAGCAGAAAACTAGCTTGGCGGCTTTATCATTGCCTAATCGGTTTCGCATTTTCGAATGTATGGCACTGAAGTAACTTACACCCTTAATCTCTAAGGCGTAGAACGGACAGTACGTGAGAAATTGTGGGAGAACCCCGTTTTAACCCAGGGTAAAAACCCTAATGGGAGAAACCTGCCAACCCTGCCATTAGTCCCCCTCCGGAGCTAAAAATAAGCACGAGCAAAAGAATTCGGGATGTTCTATTATGAACGATAAAGGGAATTTCACACCAGAATCTTAAGACATTTTTCTCAGCCCAAAGCAGTTATCTGTAATATGAGCTCTGGTTTACAAGAAGACATTGATGTTTTGCCTGCCTTGAAAATAAGTTTGTAATAAGCGAATTCAAAATGCAGCAGACACCTCATTTTTGAAAAAGCCTCACAAAAAGATTTCAAATACCCAATTTTAGCGAATCGCCAAACAAAGTAATTTTTCAAGAGATCAACTAGGGAACATTCGAACAACATTTCAAAAGAATCAAATCAAAACTGGATTGAAAGAAAGCATTCTGAAAATCGGCTTAGAAAAAATGGCACCATCTAGCCATTTTTTTAAGAATCGCCAAACAACATTTTCAGGAGAGGAACATCTAGGAAACGTTCTGTCAAAATAAAAAGTATTGATTCCAATCAAAACTGCGTGAGAAGAAGCATTTTTTGGAGACTGGCTATTTGAAAATTTCGAAATGTTTTTTGGCGAATCGTCAAAAAAGGCAATTATTTCAAGACAGGACCACCCAGAAAACATTCGCACAACATTTGAAAGGCGGCTAATCAAAATTTTTGAGAACCATTCTGAAAATTGGGTAACAAAAGGACATCGAAATGGCAAAATTTAGCCATTTTTCATGAACCGTCAAACAAAAGTAGAGTATATAGAAAGCACTGGACAAATTTGGAAAGGAATCCGATCGAAGACGAAGCATTTTGAACAGAAGCTTACATACGCTCTTGCGCATATTTAGACGGCAGATGCCTCCTACCCCCCCCCCCTTTCCCACTCACTGATGTGACAAGACCAGTCCGACGAAGTCTACTCGTATAAAAATGGTCGAAAATTAACCAAACTCCACTTTACCAGAAGCACATTTACATATAGATTGTAATGCATGCAGAATAAACAAATTCAGGCTTACAATTTGCCGAAGTATTGGC
This sequence comes from Protula sp. h YS-2021, assembly GCA_949752745.1. NCBI lineage: Eukaryota > Metazoa > Annelida > Polychaeta > Sabellida > Serpulidae > Protula > Protula sp. h YS-2021. The sequence goes on from OX457025.1 coordinate 63,231,168, forward strand.
TTTCGACATAATTACGTTGTGGAACACATATCAAGAAATTATTAATAAAAACGTGCAAAATTCGAGAAAAAAAATCCTTTGTGTTAGAAACATATTCACAGATGGCCTATAAAAGGAGAAGAATATGTGAAATATTTTCTTTAAGCTTATATGATCGGTTATTAAACTGACGCGTATTTAGAAATAAATTAGAATAAGCCGCTTCAGTTTCGTCTGCGGCAATATGTAAAAACAGGACTCCAGTTTTTTAGGGGTAAACCGAGAAGCAGAGAAACCTAGAAAGAGATAATCAATAGGAAATGCATCCAAATCACTTTGAAAATGGATATAGCGCTCTTTTTTCTGCTAGTAACCTCTCATAATAATGTCATGAATAAATTTTCCAACACTCCAATAAAATTTTGTCACCTTATAGATACGAAATGACACAGAAAATCAACTTTTAATGTATTTTTCTTATTTATTTCTTTATCTTTTTTCCCCAAATGGAATCTTGCGAGTTTCCTGTACTAAGTGTGCGAACACGAAACTGAGAACTGGCTCATACTGATTTTTCCCCTTATCATTTCTTTATTCTTAATCCTAGTCCTAGATGACCCTTGCGGTGTTCCTATGGCAGCAAGAAAGAAAGGGTCCGCTGCTACTAACGTACTCCCAATCAATCAATTTGCAGTCAAAGCATCTCCACTTGACATGTAAAATGATTTTAAAAACTCATAAGATGGCAAAATACATTTGCTTATATGTGTAAGCAAAAGAAAAATTGAATTTTCTTAACCCCTCGAGTTTGCAGTCGAAACGAACTAGCTCCAAAAAGCGGCCCGCTACTGAGGTTCGGTGTACTCTGACAGGGATACGTACGAAGCTATGGGTGTTTCGAATAAAATGCGCAAGAATGTTAAGTTTCGACTCCGAGCGAACCGGGTAAAAAAATGAAAGAAATGACAGAAAAAAATATAGAATAACAAGTATTCAGTGAACACTAACAGGCCCCAACGCCCCCAAAATTGTAAGGGGTCGTCTATGGTTTTGAACCTGTTGGCCAGTTTAGGCCAAGAAAAATAAATGTCCTACTTCTGCTCAAAACTTTGAAAAACAATGATACTGGCTGGCGGAAAATCTTTTTTTACCCCCAAAATTTAGCAGATCACGTGACCGAATTTGGCCAAAATGGCCTAAAGGCACATCTACAAGTCGAGACTTTTCAATTGAGCCCAACATCAAGTCTCTAGGCCTCTGCGTTCTCGAGATATCGCCTGTACAAACATAAGTCGATTTTTTGCGTTTTCGGCCAATTTGGCCAAGATCACGTGATCGAATTTGGCCAAAATGGCCAAAAGGCACATCTACAACACGAGATCTTTCAAATGACTCAACATCAAGTCTCTAGGCCTCTGCGTTCTCGAGATATCGCCTGTACAAACACAAGTCGATTTTTTGCATTTTTGGCCAATTTGGCCAAGATCACGTGATCGAATTTGGCCAAAATGGCCAAAAGGCACATCTACAAGTCGAGACCTTTCAAATGAGCCCAACATCAAGTCTCTAGGCATCTGCGTTTACGAGATATCGCCTGTACAAACACAAGTCGATTTTTTTGCATTTTTGGCCAATTTGGCCAAGATCACGTGATCGAATTTAGCGAAAATGGCCAAAAAGCACATCTACAAGTCGAGACCTTTCAAATGAGCCCAACATCAAGTCTCTAGGCCTCTGCGTTCTCGAGATATCGCCTGTACAAACACAAGTCGATTTTTTGCGTTTTTTGGCCAATTTGGCCAAGATCACGTGATCGAATTTGGCCAAAATGGCCAAAAGGCACATCTACAAGTCGAGACCTTTCAAATGAGCCCAACATCAAGTCTCTAGGCCTCTGCGTTCTCGAGATATCGCTTGTACAAAAAAGCGATGACGGACAGACAGACGGACGGACAGACACCCCAAGTCTATAGGCCCCCAACCCTGTAGGGTTGTGGCCTAAATATCGCAAAAACAGCTTATACTCGGAACATAAAGAAATTGAAGATTGAAACTATATTTGTTAAAACCGTTAATAAATTTTTAAAATAGCATACGGGTTGTTTAAAATCCGATTGCGCTTTGAAATTTAGGTGAAATCTCTCTATCATTTCTTTCATTTTTACACGGTTATCTTTATTCGAGACGCACAATTTCTGCGTATTTTTTATTTGGAATGCCTAAAGTGTGATTTGGCTTATTTAAATCATAGTCCCAGGGGACTCTGTCTCTCTTCTGGAGATAGGGTGCCGCTATGGGTCAACCAGGACTAATTTAAATCAGAGCTCACTCGGAGCTAAAACGAAACCTGTAAAGAAGTTTCCGAAAATGCAAACTGGTTTGGGTGTAGTCCCAGGTGACTCCCACCTCCACGGAGGAGACCGGGTAGAAGAGTGGTGATGGACTAGGGTCACTCGGGACTAGTTTGGGTGTGTCGTGGGCTGAGAACCATGTAATGCGCTATAATATGAACCAAAGAAGCAGCTCCTTGTGGATGCAGTTGTTCTCTGTTTTGAATTCGTTCCAACAGAAGACCACAACCTCTCCTCTGACTAAATTGGTTCCCAAAAACCACTCTAGAGTTTATTAACGACGCTTGCCGGTCTATCCTCTCACCTCTCACCTCTCAGCGCGCAGCAGACAGGTAAGACTAATCACACAACAGCTCTGGATTAATAATAAATTATTGCACAAAAAAAAAAAAAAAAAAGCACACAGTCAACATTCTAACACACGAAATAAAATAAGAATAATAAGAACAAGTTTATTCTTATTTACTTAAGAAGTTCATTTTTATTCTACTTCATAATCACAATGCTTTGTTTGAAAAATTGAAAGGCAAGACTGGAAGTTAACACTTATGTTAGAGCATGCTATTGCAATACAGTTTCGTCGTAATAAAATTGTAACTTAAAAGAAGTTACTAATAAACTAGTAAATGTGCATTTTAATAGTAGTCAACACATGATTTTACAAATCGGTTCGATAACTTAAGATCATTTTTTTTGTTTCAATTTCTTCTTAAACATGTGGACACTTCTACTTTCATATGTGCAATTCGGAAGTTTATTCTATATTTTCAACGGATCTGACTTTAATACTTATTCTGATATAACTAATGACAAGCTTTTTACATTGACGGGTTACATAGTTTATTTTGAGAGACCCGATTTTAAATCATTTCTGCAGATTGTGAGGCAGTTCCTTTTGGTACACCTTATGCATGGCAGTCGTAGTTTTATTTCTGTTTTGTTCTCAGAACAATAATTCAGGTAATGCAAAAACGGTAAATTAGATGAGAAAAGAAAGGATTTGAATAGATTTAACAGCTTGGCTTTATACGTTTCAGCACAATGACTTAACAATTTGCTGATTACATTATTTTTTTGGGCGTTAAAGATAGTTTTCATCTATTAGAAAACCCAGTTTGTGGCTTCAGTTTTATGAATTACAGTGTTATTTTTGCCCATCTCTACATCATGCACAATAGCTCTTTTGCTGAATATCATATTGTTTGTTTCATTACATTAACACAATTTATTTACCTTGAACCACGTTTTGAATTTATTTTAATACTCACAGCTTATTTGATTACGTTTAAATACCGATAATATCATGCACTTAAGAATGTTGACACATGAAGTATATCATTCATATACATGATAAAACATTTATGACTAGAACTGAGCTCTGAGAAACACCGCATAAAATTTCAATCAGCTCTGAGTTATACCAACCTACATAAACATACTGATTCAGACATATTTGCTTTCCTCCTAACGCCACAATGTTCCAGTTTATTGAGAAGTAGGGAGTGGTCAATAGTGTCATAACCTTTCGTGAAATTTTTAAAAACTATTATCTTCCCTTATTCTCAATGTGCAGAACAACTTTCAAAAGCCATACTGATTATTACTTAGGAACCAAGCTATCTATGAATTTTTGTAATTGAGCATCAAAGACTACTCAACAACGATGATAAAGGTCGATAATTATTAAAACTATCTGTTTCGTCTGACTTAAACAATGGTATTACTTTGGCTGTTTTCATTTTATAGAAAGCATATCCACATAAAGACAAGTTGCACATGTAACAAAGCTATATAAACAATCATGCTTTAAATAAGTTTCATTGACAGATCATCCCAGGATTTATCTTTACAAGACTGCACAATACGATTTTGTCTAATTGACCGGACTACAAACAATGCATTTATGGTTCTGTAATTCACATGATACATTATAATCTCCTTACTTTCGGAATTTGTTTTGTCACTCAAATTAACCAAAAAGTCACTGAACCCGTTTGCAATGTTCTACTTACCTTAACAATGTTCTTATCTCTGTCAAAGAGCGCGCTTGTTTTACTCTTTGGAACACCCTACCCTTCTAATTACCGAATTAACAGTATTCCACATTGCTTCTTGTATTTTTAACATTTTCTTCGAGTAATGAGCTGTATTATTGTTTTTTCACTACATCGCAAAATAAAGTCAATTTATTGTTTATAATTCTGTCGTTCAGTTCAAGACCCACTCCTGTCTTTTTATGAAAAAGAAACATGAAACATTCTTTTTTTGCACGCATTCAATAAGTCCTTTGTCATCTGTGGTTTGTTATTCGATTTCACCAGCTACGGATTTTCTTACTAGAAAATTCTTAAGAATGTGAAAATATCTATAAAGTGTGCTAAGTGTAAGATTTACGTCTTCAGCACCAAACATGTTCTTCCAGTTTCGCAACTTTGGCTCTTTCTTGAAATTTATCTTTTTTCTGACGATTAAATTTTTGGACGAATTTAAATTTACATTGTGAAATATTTGATAGTCCTTTATGTTTGAAAATGCAAAACACTGGTAGATACCATGAAGTATTGTCCGATAATATATAACTATTGCTGTTAGTAGAAGAATAATTTTAAAATAAATTGTCTATAAGATTAGAAGTTGTACACACTTACGTGGGTTTGCTCATTGTAGGAAATGATCCACAGCTGTGCAGTAGATCAGCAATTTTTTTGTTTCTTTGTGGAAAATTGATTGAAATTGAAATGCCACATAAATAAACTGATTCATTATTTAAGCGTTTCAATAACTCATCGATTTAAGCTAAGAACTCTGGCCACACAGGAGAACGCTATGTTCTTTCCGTTTTGCTGTTAAACTACACGCATCAAACAATATATTTGGTTCACAAATTAGTAAAAAATAAAAGTTTCAACTTTATGCTTAAAAATTTCAAGTGGTTAACAGGATAATGTGAAACCAGAGAAAAGTATTTGCTCAACATCAAACATTTGTTTCAGTTTTTGTTTTCTCATGACAGATTATTAAAATATTTGTATATTTTTCTAATAAATATAATAATACTTTCGATAAGACATTTTACAGCCAATTAAAACATTAACTTCAAATTGTTATATGTCACCGCGACTTATTATTATCTAGCTTCCACAAACCGCGCATGAAGAACGTAACTTCTCAAACTGTCAACTTAAATGCTACCAGGCAAATTAAGTGTAGATTCATTTTTAGCTTTATTTGATTTTTTCTGTTTAACTTTTAGACATGGTCCATACTCAGCAATACAAAACGTCTTCCAAAGTTTAATGATTTATATTGGACTCGAAAGCATGTTGATGGGTTCTTTTCCCATCCTGTGTGCGCTCTGTGACGAAGGCAAAAATTATTTGCCACCGCCTCCGCTGCTAGATACATGTTGTGGAAGCGACAAAATTTGCGAATAAGGATGTCGTAGCTCTTCTTGTACTTATTTTTGATCACCCCCGCTTGCAGGCCTGAGAGTTTGATTTTTTCTGCCTAATAATTATGCCACTCAAAGTTTTCTCGGGCTTAAATTATACAGCTCGAAAGGGGCAACATTTGGTCGCAACGCAATTGAACTCTATCACGCAGAAACAAGGATCTTGACTGTAACTTTAAAGTCCAATTCAAAACGAAAAATAGCTTTCATGACTCTATCGTACACAATGTTCTACCCTTTTGGGGTGATCCGGAATTACATCTAGCATGACTACTTACTGGAAGATTATTTACACTTGTATGCGTGCCAGCTCTTCCCAGTGTTGGGTATCTTTGTCGGAGAGCTTCACGACTGTGTCAGGTGTCACCTTAGGCATCCGAAGACAACCTTGTCCGGTACTTAAGCAGCGGCAGAAAGTTATCAGCTGGCCTAACTCGGAAATCCGACTCCAAAGTCTCCGATAGCTGCATTTCATCCTCTCACTCCTCTCTCTCTCTCTCTCTCTCTCTCTCTCTCTCTCTCTCTCTCTCTCTCTCTCTCTCTCTCTCTTTCTCTCTCTATTCCAAAAGGGGATTGAGAGATAGGTGGGTATTGGGGAGAGATATCCGTAAACTTTGGATAGGAAAAATCACACCAGAAGCTAGTACCAGTAGGGAATAGCTCCTCAGTAACCACAAGTGTGATGAAAGAGGATTTGGATAGTGGACACTGAAGCAACGAGAATTGAAACCCTGCCCTATACAGCTTCTCTCAAGTTACACCTGAAAAAAGATGAGTGCAAGACACCACTCTTTGCCTGTCATACTGTTCCTGTCGAGTTGCCACGGTACGGATCACACGAGACAGTGATTACTGAATTTTATGACGGGTCAGCTATTTTAAAGATCAAGGATCGCTGGTCACGTCCTGACTAGCAGTGACAAAAAAAAGACCAGACAAAGACACGCTTTTTAGATAAAGTGGTTAACATAATTTTAAAGAGATTTTACGTTGATAAAAATACCGGACAAATTGATCCATAAACTGGTTTTTATTTCCTGAAGGTAAAAAATATATTTGTGAAAGCCTTTCCTGTAATTTCAAGACATCAATTTTTAATGTTTTAGGATTTCTTGAAAGATATTCTGAACTGATATTTTTGTTATTTTTCATTGCTAAAATCTGCAGGTATTGCAATATTTATTTTATTCAAACCTGCAGAAATAGAATTTAAGTGAGATTGTGGAGGCTGTGATTATAAAAGAGTATTAAATATTTTTCGTCGCTTAATTGTCATTTATTACCTTTGTAAAAGAAAACAAAATTTGCAACATTTGAAGTGAATAGACCACGCATTGATTCATTTGGCGTGGATGTACCAATGGTCACGTGCCCATAGTTCTTCGAGGCAATTTTAAGTTTATAAAAAATATAGAAAAGAAAGATTTTATGAGATATAATTGCTATCTGAGGCATTAGCGCTTAGATTTCTGGCTTATACCGCACCGGTAATTATTAGTAATATGCAGTTTGAAGATTTGAAAGAATTATCTATTTCTTTGGCTTTTTAATAATATATTTCATTTTATATAAATATGAAAGTGAACATCCGGGAATACAAAATTTTTAAGCAGTTGGGGGAGGAAAGATTAATTTTCGTAACAAATAACCAAATGCATTGAATACGACCTTTTTACCAGAAAAATGTTTTAGGCTGAACTTCAATTTCGATGTTGAAATTTCTTACAATTTGTCGAACATCAAGAGTTTAAAAGTTTAAGAGTAACCAATTAATAATACCTTAATTTAAACAAAATATGTTTAAACAGTTTTACATTTTACATCCCTAAAATACTAAGAGTTGTCTTTTTGTTTATTTTCAATATTTAGCATGTAGTAAAAATCTGGTTCTGAGAGCAATGTTGAAAAATAAAAATATGTTTTCCTTCACGTTTCCAGTTACAGAATAAATATGAAGTTTGTTTTTATAGCAGCAACATATCGTGTTTTCTTTTGTTTAAAAAATCTTTAATTTTTATTGTCTTATCAAAGCTACGTGGTATAGTGATAAAGCAGGTGCTACTGTGAGGGGGCTGGATAATCAGGGAGCACTCGAATGGAAGTGACATTGGCTGTACAAACTTCGGGACATTGTAGAAGACCACATCATATGACATCTGCTAAATACATGATATTATATGACACCTATTTCTTAATTAAGAAAAACATGCATAAAACGGAGTGTAAAAAATCTGGGGCCATAAAAGAAAACATAATAAGATGAACATATATTTCTATGGATTGTTACAAAGATTAACGCTGGTTAAATAAATTAAATGATATAATGACACAGTGGGAAAACTATAAGAAAATAGAGTCATATTGTTGTAAGAAAAATATACGATTAGAGAAGTCAGCAGATAGCAATTTTAAAACACATAAGTTATAACAACTTTTTTGTATTTTAGTTGAATGCCAACAAGGGCAAGTTATGGATCAAAACCTTATACCTGGAGAGATATGTTTTACAATGCACAAGCCGAAACAACTGACAATTAACAGAGCACTTCTCCTCACAAAATAAATGCTTAAACATTTTATTCTATGCATAATTAATATAAAAAAGATGTGCTTGGTAAAAGAAATAAAATAAGAGTAATCTGTAAAGCGTAACACACAATAAAAAATGATTAAACTCTTTAATTAGGAATTTTTTTTTAGGTGGCAAAACATAATTTTTAATTGATTTTGTGCAAGTTTTGTATTAAAACAAAATGTTTCTGAACAAAGATTACATGTTTGATTTAAGCTATAGCAATAAGTGCCAAAGTTTTAAATCAGACACAGAAGTATTTGATTGAAACGATTTTGCAAAGTGATTCATTCATTACTGATATAAAAAGTCCGTGCCCAAATCCAGCAAGCCTATGTTTGAGTACTCTTTATAATCATCGTAAATATCGTTGTCATTGTTTTCTTCTAAAATTGGGTAGTTACAATCACCTTGTTTAATCATAACTGTAGATATATTTTGCGGATTTAAAATACCACCAATATATTGCATAATAGTGTCGAGTTTGTTTTCTATCATCTCGGCTTTGGGACGTCTGGTGAGGCTGTAAAGATGTATTCCATATTCAACTTCATCTTCATAGGATATGTTGCAGTCATAAGTTAGAAGTAACGAACTGGTTTGTAGAATCACATACCAGTTTACCTACAAAATATCATCAAGTACTTTTATGTCAAGTACAAAGTTATTAACTTATATAATAAGTTCTAGCACATCTTGTTCCTTTGAACAAGATTTGAATACAATCAAGGTGTTTGTTGATTATTTTATTTAGTAATTTCATATTTTGGTCAGAATTGAACTTTTTTATTATGTTTTGTGGTTGTAATTAATATAGTAAAAATTAAAGTAAACTGCGAATTTCTTATGACAAAAAAATTGACTATTGACTTTCTGTTTTGTTGGTCACATTTAATGAAGATAAAAAAATATATGCTTATTCGTAATTAGACTAATTTCAGTAAAAGAAAACCAAAAATAATTATATATAGTATTTTTATAAAGAAACTCAAGGTCAAACTGTTGCTCGCATTTTCAAAGGTATCGGTCTAACGCAGCTTACATCTTCTCCATAAAGGTTTTGAATCCAATGGCCTCTCCTGTTCTGTTCGCTCATTGTAGCTGCAATTATAGGATATATTTACGGTTGTGCGAAAAAAGCATCATTTGTTTATGGCAAAACGAAATTTAAATGACAAATATATTGCAACAAAATAACACGGTTTTTTGTCAAAGTCAATTAGACTTATCGTTTTTATAAATTATAATATCATTGGAATTTATCCATACACACAAATGCTAAAAATAAGGTTTAAAATATACAGATAGATGACAATGTCCAAATAATATCCAAAAATTTGATTTTTTGTTTCGCTAAGAAGCTGTTTGTGAGATGCAGATCAATTTTCACCTTGTCAATCTATGGGATAGTGTAACTGTAAATATAACAGCATTAAATCGTTTCTTTTCTCAGCTGTATATGGGACTAAGAGACGACTTTTATTTCAGTTTTTATGCCTATTCTTTGATTCTCCTGTATCTTCCCGCTCCTCCCCTTTTGCCTTCTTTTTTAAAATAATGTGGCATGTTGCAACAACAATTTTTTACTCTAATTATTGCTTTAAAGAAAAATGTAATAACAATAAATTTACGTATAAACAATTCTCTGTTGCGCAGTGCCAAAACAAAATTGAGTTACTAAGCTAAAACAGAATCCGAGAACTCAGTACCACCAAAATTTTATTGCTTAGAAAGTATTGAAGTCTCATTGCATGTTGAATACGTTTCCCACCTATAGCGCCACATTCACTCCCCCCGATTCGGGCATCTCTGCATTCCATCTTCATAAGTGTTTGTGGTACCGATTCTGATGGAGCTTCCAGTGTCATTGTGCTGCAGCTGCATCCTTCCTGTATCAACAATGGGAACATTGTCCATAAAGCTAGAGCTATCTGGTTACTTTATGACATGTTATTGTAAGTCTTCCTCACGAAATAGTATTGCTAAGATATTCAAGCATGACATTCCGGCCTACGAACGCCTTGCAAAAATATATAGTGTTTGGATGCCATAGGTTCAATAAAAACTCTTTTTACTTACAGTTAAAGAAAGCGACAAATAAAGAATAGACACAATGGTTGGTTCAACATTTTACAGATAAAACTTTATTTATCTATTGCTCTAATGATCATGCTATACATTATATGCATCCTCGCAATGCTGAATTATAATGATGAATTTAAACCAAGACTCCGATTTGTTACTTGTGTCCAAAACCACATTACATGAAAAATTAAGCCGAATTATATATTTTATTTTAATATTATATTTTATATCCGTTTGGCTACGTCAAAATTTTGCAACTTTGACACAAAAAAACAATGGCAAAGATGTTGCTTAATAAGAAATATAATAACTTCCTCTAAATATTAAAAATTGCTAAACATATCAAATAGCAGGCAAATAAAGAAACTGAGATTTTTAAGTTTTTTATTACCTGAAAAACTGCAACTGCAGGCGTTTGTATTTTAGCAACTTCATACCAAGTGCCAAGTAATTCTTTAGAATTGTAGTTGAAGGGTATAGGAGGTCGAACACATTTTGTGTTATCGTTATTCCTGTTAAACAATCTTTTTGAATGCAAAATCTTTTCGTGTATATTTTTAAATCAGGCATACAAGCAGAATCTTTTCACAAGCAAAGAAATGCAAAGAATGTTCGAACTGTTAAACATTTTGTAGATACAGTAACGGAAATGAATACTTTCAGAAAGCATAAACAATTACACGCAGTTAGTTTCAAATCTTTAACAACAAAAACAACAGGTTGTTTAACTTACCAGTCTGTACTGAAAAACCGTAATTCATCAACCTCGTTGCGTTCTTTTAAGTTATCATTTGGTGTGTTGTTGCTGGTCACTAATGGCACGGTTATTGCTATCACGAGAACTGTGACTACTACCACTAATCCGAAAACCAACAACAAACGTTTCTTGGAAGCTGTCCTTTTGGCTCTCTCAAATGCCTCTGAATTAGCCAACAAAGGTTCGTATTCTGAATCTTTGTCACCAGCCATTTTGAAAATTTGTTGTATATTTGAAAGCAACCAGCCTTATGAGGCAATTGAATCTAATTGCACCAAGCTAAAATAAAATATCCGTTTACATTAAGTGCAAAAAAAGGATCAAGTACTGTGTATCCTTATGTTATGTAATATTCACTGCAAAACACACCAGACTTAAGTGTACATGGTATTTGAACTATACAGAGCACGTGATGTTTGTATACTAGATAACCAACGATTGCTTCAACCAAAGGAAATAAACTATAAGTAAAACTAGAACGTCATTTCGCTAGCGAAACGTTAAACACTTGAAAAAAACTAAAACGCAAAAATACTTCCTTCAATGGATTATTTATTGAATAATATATTGCAAACAACAGAGCTTGAATACGTCTTATAAGCAGAATAGTGTTTGGTTTTTGTTGACTTAAGGTTTTATTGGCTGATCATGCATACACCGTGTTATCCATTTACGCAGTGAGAGCTCGCACAAAGCTAAGCAACAGTGTGTTCTGTGCTATGCGATAAATGCTCCACATTAACTTGCAAAAAATACACTCTTTTCACATGGCGTTTTAAACAAGAAAACGAAATCGAAGGAGAAAATAAAAAGTGTCATGCACACGTTTATATCAAGTTCTACCTAAGTCCCAAGTTTCGTGGCCCTAGGGCCCGTAGTGTCAGCTGAGTAGATGACACAAAAAATCCGTTCACTGTCAAGAAAAAAAGATACCAACGGCTGCTGGCACAAATTCAGAAACACCTTGCAAGCCAAAGGTGTTAAATATGTCACGTCTGTTTCAGTGAAGAGACGTCATTTTGAGCATTTCAGAATGAGAGTAATATCAAAACAATATAGATTAACATATTTTTCTCAATAACGCAAAATTATTTACTAAATACCTTATTTACATAAAGTATTTAGCAGATACACATTTACATTGAAAAAATCTTTATCATAGCATATCGTTCATATGAGTTACATATTATAATTCCACGATTATATATGAAGGCCTATTGTATCTCCTTTGACCTGTACCTCCATATTCGTACGGAAATTGTTTTGTTTATTGGCCTGTAAACCGTCCAATATATCTTAGCATTTATATTTCATAACGAAGAAATTACATTCCAAAAGATATTGTTATTTAAGGAATCAGTCATCTTGATGCCGGAATATATTTATTTTTAATCCTTTAGAAATACCAACAGAATTCGTTATAAGACGGATATTTACTGGTCCTTGTGAGATTTTATCAGGTTGAAACTTAAAGGCTCTGTTCCTTTTCAGTTAACTGTGATAACGTCTGTGTCCTTCTTCGTGCAGCGATCAAGTGTTTTACTGCATACGAACACATTGAACTTCAGTCAGAAAAGCCATAAGAGTGTTGATTCACACACAATGTAATGCAGGACAAGACTGCTTCAATCAATATAGCCTAAAGTAACCCGAATAATTTATTTTAAAGTGATCCCAGTAGTTTTAATGCAATAAGGTAATTGCTGATGTTAAAAAAATTCGTCAAGAAGTCAAATGTCAGGTGACTTCCTAGTTATTATCAAATGTCCAGTATTAAAACTAGCGGCAATCGGGGCTACTGTACGAAACAGGCTCTCATTTCAAAACCAAAAAGAAGTCCCTGTGGCTTCAGTTTGGAAACAGTTTCCGAATGCGAGCCCCGAGGCTTCTATTAATAATAAAATGAATAAAATAACTTTTTTCGCTTACAAAGCAGTTGACGCTTTGTGAAAGCTTGAACTAAAATTATTTTTAAAATATCCAACTCTTATCGTATGATGTACGACTCTTTTTCAGAATTATTTCAGTCAGGTGGGGTAATATTGCAAAATTTCACCCCTTTTAAAGGAGTTGGGTGGTTTCAAGTTGGCTGATTGGTAAATACAAATAATTGCCCTTATCGTACTTATCGTAATCTGAAACTTCTTCTGCCTGCAGGGAGTACAGCCCAGTTCACCTACGGCTCATAATGCGTACGGCTGATCAAAAATTATCAAGCAGTTTACAGTTTACTTAGTCAAGTTGTAGAAGAGAGATGAAGCTTCAGTCTTGACATATTTGAAATAATCGGATACGAATATGTTTTATTAAGAGTCTTTCCGATTTTTTCTTGCTTAAGTCCTTTCTTTCTTCCTCTAATAATGTTACTCTGATGGCGCATTCAGCATTGCATTTTAAAAGGAAAAGAAAGAAGCTACCAGTTTGAAAAAAATATATTTAAGCAATTAATTACTTTATTTACTGAGTGCAAACTTACACTTTTGGGAAAGACAATGGGTAAACGTTACTCAGAAAACGTTAGTTCTTCTTGCACACGGCATTCAAATTAGGATAAATTGCGTTTTGTTATTCCATTATTGCAGTTTTATTTATTTTGAAGTTTGATAGTTAACTCATTCAAAGGTGATCTTTAAAGTATTTTAATGTAACAATTATAGATTAAACCATTAGACCTTAACGTCAGAGGTCAGAGCAAGAATAGGAAAAGCCAGGGCAGCCTACCTCCAACTGAGTAATGTCTGGAAATCGAGGCTGACATCTATGAGGACCAAAATGAAGCTGTTCAACTCAAATGTGAAATCCGTCTATTGTACCGAAACGTGAAGAACCACCAAAGCAACTACAGGCAAAGTGGCGACCTTTGTCAACACCTGCCTACGGCGAATACTCCGCATCCACTGGCTCGAGACCGTTAGCAACACCGATTTCTGGGAACGAACTGGCCAGGAACCAGTGAGCTACGAAATCAGGAAAAGAAAATGGACATGGTTCGGGCATACGCTGCGCAAACCAGAGAGGCTGTCCCAAAACACGTGGCGAAGATACCTAGAAACGGATGCTAAGAAGATGGGCCATACCTGGAAGGAATTGGAGGCCAACTTGTAGATAGCGTGCGTTCTATGACCAGCCTCTCTGCGTTTAGAAAACTCAAAACTGCTCGTTTTTGAAACTGCATGTGATAGTCAGCTGTAGTCTATTCTACTCCGTTGGTCATACATAAGATTTGATTTTTAACTGGCTGTTACGAACTGAAAACCTAATCAAACCCTATTTTCTCAGAACGTTTATTTTGTCGCTGTTGTAAATATGACTTCTTTTTCAGCCCCACTACTTGCAAAGGTCTAGTAAGCTGTACTGTACTGTACTGTACCTGTACTCTAGAACAGGTCTGTTGTATTGCGATATATAAGTGGTTGACCTATGTGGGGGCTGAGGAGCAAGTTCCTAAAACGGTTCTAAAGAGGGTTGAAACGATCAGTTCCGCATTTTGCTTAGCCAGCTTCGAACATGCTAAAATGCAGTGTGAATTAAAAAAAGAAAAGAAGCAACAAAACAGTCGTAAAAATAATAATAAAAATAATATTAATAATAATAATCATAATCATAATAGTTAAAGTAGTGGCACTAGCAGCAATAATAACGTACTGATCCAAAAACGCCCCCCTCAGTTTTATCATTGCATGTGCTGTACACCTGTCGTTACGTCACATCGTTTGCATACAAGAACTTCAGATTATCTCTTTGCTGCCTTAACGATTTGAATATAAAATCTACATCTAATTATTAACATTTTCTTGCAGTGTTGAGGTTTTCCAAAAAATTTCGCAAAATTTAACATATGTATTCTACCTATTTATTTGGAATTGATCTTTAATATGTTTAAATATATAAGTTTTTGTAAATGCAGCAATAGTCTCTTTTAGGTTTGCCAAATGTTTGTTTCAACTTACTACTGAATTAAATAAACGTTTGAGCGTGAAGACAGCAAATAAAACTGAAGCTCCTTGAAAGCTCATATGTGATTCTCCACAAAATCACAACATGTTTTATGGTTAAAAATCTCATCAGCTAAAAATATTCAAGCTATTTTGTAATTTTAATCAATTTTATCTTATTAATATATTTTTTTCTTGCAACGACAACACAAGGAAAATGGATCTTTAAAAAGATAAATGGCTTCGTTCTTCTGCCGTTTAAATCAATATAGCTCAATTTCAAATATCATTTGTTAACTGCAGTTTTAAAATTCATTTCTTGAACTTTATATAATGTTTAATCTGAACGTCATTTAAGATATATCTGAAAATTATAATCTTAAATTATTAGACGTGATACAATATCTAAAATAGTGTTTGACATATTAAACAGAAATTGAATGAATAGAATTTTATTTCATATGCATTCTAATTCTATTTTAGATACACAAAGCATAAAAATTCGGGGTAGTGTGGAAAACGGCATTCTATATACTTTTAATTAAACATTCTATATACTTTTAATTACAAAATCATGCTTTAGCCATTTTCAAATATTGTACCCTATTATCCGCACGTAAACAGCAATAAGACTACGGGAAACCTACTGAAAACAGATTATACCTCAACCTAAACATTTTAAACTTTATGTTTATATGTTTGTCAACAAGATCGAAAATCTAGTTGAAGTACATAAATAACTTAAGTACGCAAAAATTTTGGACATTCAACCTCCACACCGTCTCCCTCTGTTCCCAGTATGCACAGATTGTGACGTCACTCCTTGGCAATTTGTAAAACTGGTGCCATGCTTATGCTTCACTTTCCACATGGCGTATTCCACGCGTGCAGTGGATATGGTTCATTCATTTGTTAAATGCTACATTAATATTTCAAGCAAAAAGTGTAATTGTTAAGACGAAGCTAAATTATCATAATACCAACAGGGGTAATGCAAATAATGCCAAAATCCCCTGATAATAAATGCGTGAGTCATCACGTTGCATCATCTATTTCGTGCTGTAGTCACAATGCCATTGATTTCTGTCTGATAGGAAGTCGAAGAAACACTGTCACTGCCGTCGTTTCCGGTTGAGGGTGCATCATCCGAAGTAGTTACTTCTCCACTTTCGGGTACCGGAGTGGGCATGGGAGTATTCCTGTCTCTTTCTGAAGACTTGTTATTGTCATCAGCAGGTTTAACTAAAAAAAAATAAATAAAATAAACAAGATTGTCCATGGACAACGTCCAAGCTCACGAATGCCGATGTTAAGATTTATGACACATAAGTATAACCTGTAACCAAAAGTTATACCACGTACCTGGCGTCAATCAAGATTTTAATACAAAAATAGCGCCAGTATATCGCCAAAAAAAGTAATAGCCAGCTGGACATACCACTACCTACCAGCAAACTTTTAGAATGTTTCCATTTAAATCCTAGGAGGTGATACGTTTTCATGAAAATTGTTTTTTTTTTTGTTTTTGTTTTTTTTTTTTTGGCTAATATTCTACCAATTTCAGGATCATCGCGAAAAGCAATATCCAGGTGGGTAACAAAGCCTGTCACCTTTAATCAGAATTTCAAGGGATTAAGTCCAAATACCTAGAGCCAGTTGCATTTTCAATGATATTTATGGCGAATCACCAAAAAAGACATAGCTAGATAGATAATAACTTCACTTCCATAATTCAAAATTTAAGAAGGCAAGATTATACTCTTAGTGTTATTAACGATTTTAGTAAAAATTGGTTTCCCGCCAATATTTCCGCCATTTTTTTTCGAAATACGAAAAAAAACACAGCTATCACCAGGTAAGTAATAATGACCACTATCTTTTACCAAACTTTCAAAATAATAAAGCCATTTCTCTGGTATGAGTAAAGATTCTACTTATTTTTTTTGGTTTTTCGCCAATATTTCCGCCAATTTTTTGCCAGTCACCAAAAAAATAATGGCCAGGTACGAAGTAATACCTGCTACCTATACTTTAAGTTTCAAGACAGTAATGCTACTTTTCTGGAGTTCGTTAAGATTTTAGGAAAATCTTATCTAAAATTTGAAGACAGTACGGATATTTCTCTGGTGTGAATTAAAATTCACTGATATTTTCCTCTATTTTGCTAACATTCAATGAAGACAATGAAGATGTTTTTCCTGGAGTTAGTTAAGATTTAACTGGATGTTTTTAGTTTTTTCGCCAAAGTTTCCCCCAGTTTTTTCGCGAATGGCCAAAACAAGTAAGAGCCAGGTGAACACTTATTTACTCTACATCCCACCAAAATTTTAGAACGTTTCCATGAAAAACCTAGGAGAATGGTCTTTTGACCAATATTTCCGCCAATATTCCACGAATTGGCAAAAAACGAAAAGAAACAGCCTTTACATTAGTAATGTGTGCTACTGTTACTTGAAAGTACAAGGCAACGAGGAATTTTCTTGGATTTCGTTAAGATTTCACTGATTTTTTGTTTTCGTTTTCCACCAAAATTTTCCGCAGTTCTTTATCAATCACCACATAAATCAATAGCCAAGTAGATAACAATGCCTGCTACTTCTACCAAAAATTTCAAGACGCTAAGACTATTTTCCTGGAGTACTTTTTTTTTTTTTTTTTTTGCTTTTCGCCAGTCATCAAATGAATTAATAGCCAGTAGGTAGCAATTCTACCTAAACTTTCAAGATGGTAAGTAAGACTACTTTCCTGGAGTTCGTTAAGGCTTTGCTGAAAAGTTTTTGGGTTTTTTTGCCAAAATTTTCGCTGATTTTTTTTACCAATCACCATCCACGTCCACGTAGGTACTATTAAAATTTCAAGACAGTAAGGCTATTTTCCTGGAGATAGTTAAGATTTCACGAAAAAATGGTTTTTTGCCAATATTTTCATCATTTTATGGCAAAAAAAAAAAAAACAAAAACAAAAAGAACAAACAAATAATAACCAGATGAACACTTATGTACCCTACCTTCCACCAAAATTTTAGAACCTTTACGCGAAAACCCTAGGAGGAGATACGTTTCAAAGAAATTTGGTTTTTGGCCAATATTTCTGATAATTTTTGCCGAATAACCAAAAAAAAAAAAAAAAGTAGAAGCCAGGTACTTGCTACCATCAATCAAAATTATAAGACAATCATGCTAAAAACCTAGAAGGAGATACGATTTTTCAACTTAAAAGCTGATCCATTTTACTTCTCCATGACTGAGAAAACGTGTATTTTTTTTAAATAAAAAAATCTTTGATTGGCATAAAATTGCAGTTTCAATTGGGTTCGTAATAACTAATTATTGTATCTCATCATGGTAATGATCTGCTTATATGGTTACACCCGCCCTTCCCAACTACCTAGTTTTTTAGTAAAGTAGAAATAAAAGGTGACTTTGAACATATTCTAACACACAAAGGTGGGGGTACTTTGATTGAAGCTCAAAAATGGCGACTTCCGCAGGATTGTGCAACGAACTGTCCCCGACTCCTTTACAACGTCGGCCTCCCGACGTCTATCAAACGTCGATCAGTCACAAGTATTGAACGTCAGGAAAAAGACGTGTCGTCTCTAATACGAATGAAATCCTGACGCTTTTTGTTCATTGGGCAGGTCTAATATTCACAAAATATGCAGCTTATGTTGAAAAAAGATCCCATGAAGTAAAGGATATTAAAAGTCTCTTACGGAGAAAACACAGTAATAAAGGTTGATGAACGGACATACGGATAGACATGCGCTCCTACAGCTATAAAATGGGTGTTTATTTGACCGAAGGCAATAAATCTATTTGGAGGACAAACTGTTAGACTTGCATGATGACGTATATAACTGCATTATAACCTTATAACTGTTATATTTTGAACATTTTATTTAACTACAAGAATGCAGCTGATACAAAGCTTATCCGTAAGAAACACGGTCAATGTTGGCTGCATCACCTTCCTCGGGTGGAGGCACAAACTCTGGAGGTACCACAGAGCCCAAAGAAAAATTGCGAGAAAAGAGCTATTTTAAATACTGCGCTTCATTTGATGAAAAAGAAACTTGGGTGGATTCTTACCGTAATAGCCAAGCAGTATTGACATTGTCACAAAAGTTATCCAAAATATGGTACAAGATATCGCACAGCATGTCTTTGTTTTCTTTCCAGTGCTGTTCTTTTGATTTCTCGAGCGAACAACATATTTTTCAGCACTTCCAATAACATAAGATTGTTGCTGATTAAAGTCCGTTTCAAGTTCTACAGTACTGCTGTTGTCTTCTCCATTGTAACCATACAGGTCTACAGATGTGTTGTGTTCATTGTGTTCAGAAGTATCCGTAGTGGATGTCTGTTGTGTTTCAGCTATACTGCTTTCATCCGTCGACTCTTGTTCAGCTTCGAAATCTTCAATTGTGTCTCCTGAAGGCGATACCTCTATTTGCAACGTCTCCATATTTTTTTAAACAAACCCGTGGAAGAGAAATGGTTCAGATCCAGTAAATATGGAAGTATTCTCTTGCGTCCTAAACAAAGAGACGTTAAACCTGATACTGGGCTTAGTCAGGGGGGGGGGGAATATTTTCCTCGTAATAACCTCAGTTATGTTTCACAAAGGATAATGTTGTTTTTATACGAAAATACCAGTCAATGTTGAAAAAATACTGTTTTTAAAGATCTGCTAATTTCTCAAACTAAAACAGGGAAAAATAATTTAAGAAACATACTATAAACATATTCACAATTTTTTGGCTCAGGTACTGGGCAAGAAAATGTAAGGTTAATATACTTACCTAACACACAATCCAAGGTATAAAACACATGTCGTCATTTATTTTATTTAATATATTTAGCACGCGAAACTGTACGGTAAATCTGACTACATGTGTGTAAGAGAAAATCCATATTTGATAACGTTCGTCAGAGCAAAATTGCTATGAAATTGTTGAATTTCCATACACAAACACAATTCTTCCCAACAAAGCTTTTGATATATTAACACAAGAAATGACGCAGGACTTCAGGTGAATTGATTATATAGGACAAGGGGACTCGATCCGCATATGGCCGTAAGGATAGAGTTTGAGCAGTGGATCAATCCTTGTAAGCTTATCTAAACAGATATTATCATTGACTTGGATAAAGAGTAAGAATATCGAGGAGAGATCATTTCGTTATTCCCACAATATTTATGCTCTTTCTAGAGGTATGGGCGTTGGGACGACGTGTTCCTTAACGTCCTTCAGTTACACGTATATTCACAAAGCGCTTAATTGCGAAGGACGTCCCAACGCACACAAATACTGGCACGTTCCCGGGAGCCCCGTCATCCTTATGTAAAATCACGAAATTGGTACAGCTTCTTTCATTTTTCTTCGAACTAATTTTTCAGTATTAACTATCTCATACTGCGTCATTAAGTTGGGTGGATAATTTGCTCCAGCGTCCATATGTGTGTGTCTGCTTGTAATATCTTGTTTCGAACTAATGTAATCTACCTTTGTCATATTTGTTTATACTTCGAGCAAAAGTTTACTAGTTGATTTTTGAGAAAACTATCGTTTTATTTCGCAAAACTCTTTTTTACGAGTAAAAGAGTAGTTCGCGTTCTCCACCTATTTTTATAGTAATCTATTGCATAAATATGAATGGAACTTCGCTGCACGTGTTGGTAGATTAAAAATGTAAAGAAACATATTTGGCAATGTAGGAAGATTTACGTAATGTCACTCGACCCATATTCCCTTTTTGTTCCGATAACCCCGTGGGACCATTTGATATCATATGTTTCACTATGCGTGTCCAAAAAAAAAAAAAAAACGTGGAGAAAGAGAATAAATTTTTAGGCCGGACGCGGTCCCTATGGAGTGCCTATTTCGTTAAAAAGGGGGGATAATTTTTATTCAGTACTCCGCGTTTCCCATGAAAAGGGGGATGTTCCGGAAATCCACTTCCCGTTTGTTTAAAAAATTGGTATTATTTCAATTTTTTCACTCCAAGTTTAGGAGTCGTTTTGAAAAATCATCGCTACGCGTGCCAACCAGTTGGCACGTAAATGGCGCTCCCGGGCCATAACACCGATCCATTAGAGGGTTTGAAATGGAGACGGAATCAAGGGCAAATCAAAATAAAGGTCTAGAGGCGGAGAACGGAAATACGCGTTTACTCGTAAAAAACGTTTTCCGTTTCGTTTATCTCCGCCTTTAAATGCGACTTAAAACCGGTGCTGGGGTAAAACCCGCGGAGTAAGCCTCATGCAGAAATATTTCACTTGTTATAATAATGAACTACACTTTTACTGATATATGTATTGTACAAGAGGGAATAAAAGACATCAGGATCCCCTTTAATACTTATAATTCCATCAAAAAATAACAATCATGATGTACAATTAACATATGACGTAAGGGAAGGTGGGTGAATCCACCTGGGTAGAGTCAAGTGGAAGAGTGCTTGTTCCTGTAATTCCCGAATTTTAAGAGCGGGCGAACCCACCTCGCCAGAGCCATACAAGAAGGCTCTTCCCACTTGAGTAAACCCCATGATAATGGGTAAGAGCACCTGAAAAGAACCACATAATGGGAAGGCTCTACCCATGCAAAATACTTCGCTTTCCCCTCTTTTTTTTTCAAAAGAGGGATCACCAAAATAACCTACATTAAGCAACAGAAATTACTATTCAGTTCGAAATTGAAAGCCTTTTTTGCCTGGGTGAAATGGACAAGGAAAGACAAAAGCTTTCCCTACCCTCCCAACAATACAAATCTCATTAAATGTCTGACAATGAAATAAACTATAGGAATTTCCCACCCAAAACAACTCGGTAACAGAGTAGGAAGTACTTCCTAAAATAAAAACCAAAACTCTTACGACAAAGTCAAGTGAGGTGACAATCAACCGTTCTCACATCACCATCATAACAATCCTAATAATCACTACCTTAGGCTCCTGGACAGCCTGTAAGGTTCATGAGCCCGCCTAAACACGAGTCTTCAATTAATAAGAATTCTCTAATTTCTTGAAGACTGGTGGCCGTGGGATCGCTTTCCTGCTCTGGCCTTTGGACATTACTGGAACTCACATCCTTGTTTGTTTTGAATCGCTCCTCTCAGTCCTCTGTGACAATGAGTGTGGGTTTTTTTTGCTGCAGTAGATCGACTATCATGGTTAGAAATGAAATAACAGGCCCAATCGGGTAAAGCTCTGGCAATTCATTCTGAGAAAATTCTTTTAAATAGAATTTACTGAACGTGTCAGGTGACGTAAAAAATGGTATCTAAAGAAACACTGTGGACGGCATTCCATGAGTTTGCCACCTGCCTAAAGGTTTGGGCTTTAGAACTACCCTGCCCAAAGAAGCCATATTTCTCAACACGTATTTTTCCAGAACGCGAAGTTCTCCCCTGCGTTTTCACGAAGCCAAAAATAGAAGAAGGGTAAATTTCAATGTGGCCAACCCGAGGGAGATTGGTGTCTCCCAAAAGGTAGCATTATCAGACAGAAAACGATTAATCATCTCCAAATCCATTGCGCTACACTAAACATTGGCCGGAGCGGGAATCTGGAGCTGCCAGCTGGAAATGTCTAGTGTGCTAGGAGATAAGATTGTAGGAATAAATAGCACAGAAAAAAATGGCACAGGAAAATATGGCACAGGAAAAAATGGCTCCGGAAAAAATGGCACGGGAATATATGGCACAATGTGCAATCCCTGAAAAAATGGCACAACTATTGTCATTGAACTGAAGGTTTACTTAAACTATAAAATAAAGAAACACATAAGTTTCACAATTTTTTTCATGCACCATCACATTTTAAGAACACAGTATTAAACCACGATTGCATTTACTAATCTACTCCATAATATTATTTTATATTCATTTTTAAATTGTCAGTTTTAGTGTCCCAAACTACTGAAAGACGTGTCTCAAACTCTATTGTTGCTGATTTAATATTTTTTTAAAAGTCTGCAATTTGATAGTCCTTAAATTATGACCAAGTTGGTCACCATATTCTCATCTCCTGCCACGATTTCCCACTGCTAATAATTTATGAACTGTATTTTAATTTAATATAAACGACCAATATATACACATGTCCATTGTCTATATCCAAATTCACAACAGTTATTCATATTTAAAGTCACAACAGATACTTAGGGACCGTTCATAAATAATGACCAGGCGAGGTCATGAGGTTTTTTTAAGGGGGGGGGGGGGCAACAACAGTTACTTATAGCCAAGGTTACAACCATTTTTTTTATATGCAAGGTCACAACACTTACTTATATCCAAGGTCACAACAGTTACTCATAATTTTCCCCATCGAATGTTGTACCCAGCCCCTCTGAGGAATTGTTCTACAGTCTCGGTGTTTGTTCTCCTATCAATGCACAACTGGTAAAATCGCTGCTGTAGTTGGGCGTACGTACGTTTTATGCGTTTGCTTGGAGCTGCGTTCAGAAGAATGTGCTAACTTGAGCGGCGTCTCCTTTGAGCCAGTTAATCATTTTCCAAACAGATGGATGAGCCACTCCAGCTAAATGTTCAATTCTCTGGTTCCAGGCCTCGCACAAATTATTTGTGCGTTGTTCCCCGGCAATTGTTACTTGATTCACGTTCCACATTTCTGGAGGAAACAGTGGCGTAATACGTCTCAAAGTGACGACCTCCTGACAGTTGTCATCTCTGCGCTGTACTCGTCTGTAGGTACAATAAGTGGCATTGAAATAATCCAATAAAGGTTCCATGTCATCGGGAGTGTTATTTCGCAGAAAACCCACATCTTCTTCCAAATCCTCAATTGGTAATAATGCAAGAGAATCCATCATTCCACAAAATATACTGAAGGACAAAAGAGAGTTCGCACATCAAAACCAAAATATCTCCCAAACTTATGGATTTTTTTTTTTATTTTTAGCATCAGATTGTAATTCCAAGTTGTAACCACAGTTATTTTTTCATGCAGGTGTGGTTATTTATTACGGGTTTGTAGGCATTCAAGCACGGTACCATATTAATCCACATAAATCAGAGACTGGATCAACCAAAGACCAACCACGTAGTGGCCGGCTCAATGTTGAAAAATTATGAAATTCCACAATCCGTGGTCATCCAATACAACCGCATATGTAAAGGCAGTTCAGTGTTGCCACTCACTTTGCCATGAAAAAAAGTATTAAAAAAAGTATTTTTTAAAGTATTTCAAAAAAAAAGTATAAAAAAAAAATGTATTTTTTAGGGCAAAATTTACTGCTAGTGTTGCCACACTATACTTTTTTTAAAAGTATATACTTTTTTTTTTGAAAAATGGCCTTAAATACTTTTTTTTATACTTTTATACTTTTTTTATACTTTTTTTTTGCCTTCATACTTTTTTATACTTTTTTTTGGAATCACGAAAAAAATTTTTTTTTATTTCTTAATTCCTTTCAGGAAAAATGTTTCTCTCTCCGAAAATAAATACGTTTTACTATTTTCTTTGTTTAATTTTTTTTTTTTTTTTTGCTTATAAAAGTATTTGCTGTTTGCTTATGTATTTTTATACTTTTTTGCCTTTATTCTTTTTTTATACTTTACTGTACTTTTTTTCAATTTCTGCATTCCTTTCAGGAAAATATTTCCCTCTCCGACACTAACTACGTTTTACCATTTTCCTTGTTTCCATTTTTGTTTCCAGTAGGGTGAAAAGGAGAGTTCTACGCCACTTGATGACGTCATACTGTCTGGAAGTGACGTCATAGCGTCTGGACCGGAAGTGTTGTCTGGACCAGAAGTGTTGTCTGGACCGGAAGTGCTGTCTGGACCGGAAGTGACGTCACGATAAGTGTTAGGATAGGCGCGGCCATCCATGACGTGATAATGACGTCATGATGACGTCATACTGTCTGGAAGTGCCGTCATACTGTCTGGACCGGAAGTGTTGTCTGGACCGGAAGTGCTGTCTGGACCGGAAGTGTTGTCTGGACCGGAAGTGCTGTCTGGACCGGAAGTGTTGTCTGGACCGGAAGTGACGTCATAGGCGTTGTCATGGTAACGAATTGAAACTTTGTAAACAAAAGTGAACTTTGTAAACAAACTGTGTAAACAAACTTTATAAACAAAATTTGTAAATAAACTTTATAAACAAAATTTGTAAACAAACTTTAGTTATTTGCATAATTGAAACTCATTGAAACTTTGTAAACAAACTTTGTAAACACAATTTGTAAACAAACTTTATAAACAAACTTTGTAAACAAACTTTGTAAACAAACTTTGGTTATTTGCATAATTGAAACTCATTGAAACTTTGTAAACAAACTTTTTTTTTTCCCACACTCAGTCTTTCCACACACACACACACACACCACGACTGAGCATGTTGTTGAACATGTTGAACATGTTGTTGAACATGTTGAATATGTTGAACATGTTCAACAACATGTTGAACATGTTGAACAACAGCTTGTTGAAGAATTGTTGTACAATTGCTAAACAACTTGTTGAACAATAGTTTGACGTAAAAAATAATTCAAACACATGTTTGAATGGTGGGGCGCGCGCCATTCCAACAACCCACCTATGCAAACTACTGTAAAACTAAGACATCAAACTGAATCCAAGGGTGAAATTGTCATGTAAATCCGTCAACTATAGCGGAAGTTATCCCACTTTTTACAAAATTAAAAAAAAAATGGTGGTAAATATGCACACAGCCAGCTGCGCAAATAGCCTATAACCACTTAATGTTAAAACTAGATATAAACCTGAATCAAACAGTGAACGTTTCATGCAAATCCGTCAATCATAACGAAAGTTATTCCACTTTTTACAAAATTAAAATGGTGGTAAATATGCACGCAGCTAGCTGCTCAAATAGCCTATAACAACTTAATGTTAAAACTAGATATAAACCTGAATCAAACAGTGAAAGTTTCATGCAAATCCGTCAATCATAACAAAAGTTATCCCACTTTTAACTTACCATTTTAAGGTGAATTCATGATACATACAGCCAGCTGCGTAACCAGTCCATGACTATGTGAAAACTAGATATAAACCTGAATCAAACAGTGAACGTTTCATGCAAATCCGTCAATCATAACAAAAGTTATTCCACTTTTTACAAAATTAAAATGGTGGTAAATATGCACACAGCTAGCTGCTCAAATAGCCTATAACAACTTAATGTTAATACTAGATATAAACCTGAATCAAACAGTAAAAGTTTCGTGCAAATCCGTCAATCATAACAAAAGTTATCCCACTTTTAACTTACCATTTTAAGGTGAATTCATGATACATACAGCCAGCTGCGTAACCAGTCCATGACTATGTGAAAACTACATATAAACGTGAATCAAACAGTGAACGTTTCATGCAAATCCGTCAATCATAACACTTAGGGTCACACTGCAACTCCAAGCAGCTAGACACTGCTGCCTCAGAAAAACAACAAAGCCTGACACCGCTGTCTACGTTGTTGATGACGAAGTCTGATTACGCAGTCTGATTGCACTGATGGCGAAATGCTGCTGATGATTATTGCAGGTTGTATGACGCCATTTTTTCTAAGTAAACACTGCATTTCAAACAAAAAATAAAAAATAAAAAATAAAAAAGTTGCCATCAGAAGGTTAAAATACCTATGGGGCTTATGAAATGCTCAGTCGTGGTGTGTGTGTGTGTGGAGAGAGAGTGTGAGGGGAAAAAAAAAAGTTGCCATCAGAAGGTTGAAATACCTATGGGGCTTATGAAATGCTCAGTCGTGGTGTGTGTGTGTGTGTGGAAAGACTGAGTGTGGGAAAAAAAAAAAGTTTGTTTACAAAGTTTCAATGAGTTTCAATTATGCAAATAACCAAAGTTTGTTTACAAAGTTTGTTTACAAAGTTTGTTTATAAAGTTTGTTTACAAAGTGTGTTTACAAAGTTTGTTTACAAAGTTTCAATGAGTTTCAATTATGCAAATAACCAAAGTTTGTTTACAAAGTTTGTTTACGAAGTTTGTTTACAAAGTTTGTTAACAAATTGTGTTTACAAAGTTTGTTTACAAAGTTTGTTTACAAAGTTTCAATTATGCAAATAACCAAAGTTTGTTTACAAATTTTGTTTACAAAGTTTGTTTACAAATTTTGTTTACAAAGTTTGTTTACAAATTGTGTTTACAAAGTTTGTTTACAAAGTTTGTTTACAAAGTTTGTCTACAAAGTTTCAATGAGTTTCAATTATGTAAATAACCAAAGTTTGTTTACAAATTTTGTTTACAAATGTTGTTTACAAAGTTTGTTTACAAAGTTTGTTTACAAATTTTGTTTATAAAGTTTATTTACAAATTTTGTTTATAAAGTTTGTTCACACAGTTTGTTTACAAAGTTCACTTTTGTTTACAAAGTTTCAATTCGTTACCATGACAACGCCTATGACGTCACTTCCGGTCCAGACAACACTTCCGGTCCAGACAGCACTTCCGGTCCAGACAACACTTCCGGTCCAGACAGCACTTCCGGTCCAGACAACACTTCCGGTCCAGACAGTATGACGGCACTTCCAGACAGTATGACGTCATCATGACGTCATTATCACGTCATGGATGGCCGCGCCTATCCTAACACTTATCGTGACGTCACTTCCGGTCCAGACAGCACTTCCGGTCCAGACAACACTTCTGGTCCAGACGCTATGACGTCACTTCCAGACAGTATGACGTCATCAAGTGGCGTAGAACTCTCCTTTTCACCCTACTGGAAACAAAAATGGAAACAAGGAAAATGGTAAAACGTAGTTAGTGTCGGAGAGGGAAATATTTTCCTGAAAGGAATGCAGAAATTGAAAAAAAGTACAGTAAAGTATAAAAAAAGAATAAAGGCAAAAAAGTATAAAAATACATAAGCAAACAGCAAATACTTTTATAAGCAAAAAAAAAAAAAAAATTAAACAAAGAAAATAGTAAAACGTATTTATTTTCGGAGAGAGAAACATTTTTCCTGAAAGGAATTAAGAAATAAAAAAAAAATTTTTTCGTGATTCCAAAAAAAAGTATAAAAAAGTATGAAGGCAAAAAAAAAGTATAAAAAAAGTATAAAAGTATAAAAAAAAGTATTTAAGGCCATTTTTCAAAAAAAAAGTATATACTTTTAAAAAAAGTGGCAACACTAGCAGTTAATCGATGAAAACAATTCCTCATGATTCCGAACAAAAATAGACGTTGCACACCTTCAACATGTGCTCTATCCGGACGTAAATACAAGTATATCCAAGGACATGACCCAGCCGAGTAACCACACAAGGGAAGAGAGAAAAACTCTGAAACGAATATTGTTAGGCCAAAAAATGAAGAACTTTGTTTCTGAACGTAACTTTTTCATAATTTTAATACACAAAAACGAGTTTTTCCGGGTGGAAGCTACCCGAAAAGGGATGCTGGAGAGGTTGGGTTTTGACGATTCACGTATTTACCGACATTTACACAATTTTACCAAATCTTTTTAAAATTCCACCATTTCGGCATTTTTTGTCATTTGCGAAAAAAAGCAAAGTCCAGGTGGAGAAGAAGAAAAAGACTGAGAGAAATGAACGGTTTGACAATTCAGTTATTTATTACCATTTATTCCAGTTTTTGCCAAACTTCAAAGTTCCGCCGTTTCGCAGTTTTTGGCGAACCGCAAAAAAAAAAAAAAATAATAATAATAATAATAATAATCTCGTAGGCGAACCCCTTGGGAGCATCTCTGCGTGACATCTAAACGATTTGAGTAAAACTGTAGGAGGAGTAGCATTTTACAAATGGGTCAAAACGGGCACAAAAAGTGCCGCCATTTTGTCAGTTTTTTGTCAATGGTCAAACAAAATGCAATAGCCAGGTGAGGGACATTCCTGCGTAATATCAAAACGATTGGAACAAAACTGTAGGAGAAGTAGCATTTTAAAGAAAAAAGTTTAACATACGCACATACATTCAAGCCCCCTATAGTGATACGACTAACCCAGTCCAATAAAGTCGGCTGTGTTAATAAAAACAATCCGAGCTGTAGATTCGGAGATAATCCCGGACACAACGTTCCATTCTGCGGACAAATTATTTATAAATGTTCATTGTCACCAAATTTCAAAATACTGTCATTCTGACGATTTTTCATGAATCGGATTCCAAATTCGACGTTGCACACCTTCAATATGGGCTCAATTCGTATATGAAATTTCAAAACAATCCCCCCATAAAAATAGTTTTGACAATCCAGACACGACGTCGAACAGAAGGTAGTTCCAATAATCGAAAAATATTGTCATTTTGACAATTTTTCATGAATCCGAACAAAAGTATGACGCTAAACGCCTCGAGTGAATGCTCTATCTGTGTGTGAAATTTCAAAACAATGCGACCTATAATTACGGAGGTGTAGTCCGGACACACATGCGACGGATGATCAGACGGAGTTCAAACTATAAGTTCACAACTATATTTCTGCGTTGCTCGGGAGGCGGGGGGGGGGGGGTGGATAATTACTTTTCAGCAATCGGGCTCCCGGATATTCTGAGCATATTTCAACATCCGGTGAAGTATGGTAGGTGAGTAATAAGAATGTACTGCCAGCGGAGTATGCCTTGTGCATAATGGCTGATAACGATAACGAGATTTTCATTGAAATATGCTTCCAGATAACGATTACAGCGGCCACCGCACACTGATCATTTCGCATTTTTAAAAGCCATATATATTTTTTCGTGAAGAACCACAGCTGGTATCTCGAGCGTCAACATATAGGAAAGGACACGTCAATAATATTTTCCACATTAAGCAGTCACTGACAGGAGTCATCTCTATGTATCGGGAAGCAATGCCTCACAGAAGCTTCTGTTTATGATAAAGCATAGTGTCCATACACAGCAAGGATAACACACGTCATCACGTCATACGTCCTTAAGCGCATGTCTTCGTATCTTCTAATCTTCGTATACATCCGAAGATCTATGTTCCATAATTTGAAGGCGATTTCACAAAATACTTGGTTGACAAGGATCGTCCATGACGGACAGACACGTGGTTTCATGTTCAGACAGGTTCGAAGTAAATGCCACAAATACAAGGAAGGCTGGGACAATCGGTATAATATAAGTAAAGACATATTTATACACAATTTAAAGGTGTAACATCTATTAGATATAATGCTGATTTGATTTATTTATTTCAATTTATTTATATGTTACTACATGGCGTATAATTTTTCATTACCACACTTAATATTTCTCATTTTTAAATCACTGGAGACTGACAGATAGTCCGTTTTACATTTGATTTTGTGTGTAGCTTAGCAGTACTAGTGACCAATAAGCCAAATCACACTTTGACTTTTTTTGAAAAGTTTTTGCGTTTCGGCTGAATTCAGTTGGGATAAGGATAAAAAGAAATGACAGAAAAAAACTGGCAAAAATCAACAAAATTCTATTTTGCCAGAAACATATTCACATATTGGTTATTAAAGGGATTTAACAATATGTAAAACAGTTTTTAAAAGATCATATGATGGCTTGATGAATTTGAAAGTGTGCATGTTGAAAGAAAATTAGAATTTTGATGTTTTTCCCTTAACATTTCTTTGTAATTTATCCCAAAATATTTGCAGTCGAAACAACACCGCCACCGGAAAGACCCGAAAGTGCGAATTGGCTTATATGGAATGCCGTTTTGACATTTAATACTAATTTCTGATATTAAAATAGAATTAAAGATATCAATAAATCAATGTAGATCTCATTGGGTTCCTATTGAAAGCAGAATCATCTATAAAGTCTGTGTTTTGGTTTATAAATCATTGCATGGACTCTTGCTTATCTGTCGGATATGTTAGAAGAAAGCACTTTGTTTCGTGGTAAAGGAAACCAATATGCACTATGGCGATAGATTATTCTCAGTTGCCGGACCACGTGAATGGAATCATTTACCAGCCAAAAATCGTTTGTCTAGAACACTACCTGAATTTAAGAGTCAATTGAAAACTCATTTATTTTTAAAAGCATACGATGGTATCATTTAGTTACCTGTGGATATGATTTTCGTTAAAAAAACTGTGTAGCGCTTAGTGATTTTTAATAAGCGCTTTATAAAAGACAGTTACAATAATTAATTTATATTATGCTATCAATAATTGGATTATAGATGGCAAACATTTATTTTTGAGATCAAAAAATCAATTTTACATACTGAAAAATCTTAAAGGAGGCACATATTTTTATAAAATTTAAGGAATCGTCAATTAAATTTTGGAGAAAATTAAACTGAACTGTTGATATCAATAACAGCAACACAGTTTTTGAGCTCAAGAATTGCTTCTTTTTCTTTTCTTTTTTTTTTTTTTTGGTGCAGTAAGAAAAAATAAAAGAAAGATTCTGTAAAAAGGGAGAAGTCATTATTTCATTCACAAATGTCTGCTTCTGAGTTGTAGATAAAAAAAACAGACTGATATTTTGATACCAAAAATTAATTTCTGAGATTAAAAAAATCGTTTGCAGATTTCAAAATATAAATCAAAAGTCCTACGCTGAATTACTGTTACCTAAAATAACTTCTTGATATCAATGAAAGGAATATAAATTACTGAGCTCACAATTAAGATTTTCCTATCAAATAAATTTTTGTTATCAAGAATTGAATTTTTGATTACTAAAAATAACTTTTAGATATCATTAATTCATTTTTGATATCAATAAACGTTTACAGATATCAAAAACACAATTACAGACAGCAAAAATTAATTCTTGATATAAAAAAGCTGAATTTTTGAGATCAAAAATTAATTCTTGATACCAATAACTGCCTAATAAATGTGAAAATGGCATTCCATAGTGCAATGATACTGCCAAAAATTAAACAATAACAGCAAAAATAAATGCACCATATTTGCGTATAAAGCGTTACAACTGTAACATACGAACCTTAAATGCAACAAACAAAGCACGCAAATGAGATATTCAATAGCTCAAAACTTGATACAAGATCAACTACACAAAGGATTAACGGCAGAAGCACGCAAAATTGCATCATTCTGAATTTTTTTTTTTTTTTTTTTTTTTTTTTTTTTTTGTAGTCAGCCTGAAACAGATCGTTTTGTACGTATTTTCACACAAACTGTAGATAATGCAAAAACAATTCAGAAAGCTTTGCAAAATGAGACCTTATCATAATCGGCAGTGTGATGTACATCTGATGCATTTCAGATCATAGCAAAATAGATTTGAAAGTTATATTTGCTTACATTCCTATCTGATTTCCGCTGCAATTTTCTTTTCATATTTTTTTTCATTTTTTCTCATCAAAGGCACCAATTTCAGCATTTTTGAGATTTTAGGGATCCGCCAGGTGATGAGAAATAATTTCACATTTTCCCTTACCCTTCCAGCAGTAACTATACAGCGGCCAAAAAAATTATCACATCATTCGTTCGGGACTTAACTGTCAGTCAAAATTAATGTTTCACATTTTCTGAACATTCATGTTTACCTGTTATATCAAACTGACCCTATACAAAACAAAATCCACAAAAGTTGATCCTAAAAAAAGTGGTTCCCAGAATGACCAAAAGCAAAATTAGACTTATCCCATCACTGAGAATGAAACACGAATTCTACTTTACTTACGTCGAATGGTTAATTTCAGTGATGAAATCCATACAGTTTTACTTTAAATACTACGTTTTAGTCTTGAAATATACCACTGACCATATAAATATGACACTCCTTTAATTTATACACAATGTGTTATTATATTTACATTAAACTACAAAATATCAACAACCTGTATTGATGACTGCCCCTGTATTCTAATCATGTTCATAAGAATGCGAACTTTTCATAAAAAAAGGGAACTGGCAAACAGAACACGAGAGTAACTGGGTATGCGCAATGGTGGTACACGTGTGGCCGTTAATACAAGTTTATTTTGTTTTGGAAAATTACAACAATCAAACTTATAAAACACTAATAGCAGTGTTATTTATTGGTAGTGTTCTAACATTCTTGTGAGATAACTATAAACACTGTATTATTTAAAATAAGAATTTATCAAGCAAATAAGAATTCAGATAATTTTTGTCATGGGTGAAATCGGCTATATTGACTACGGTTGTCTATTCCGGAATAGACAACCGTCTATTCTGGAATAGACTACCGAAGTTAAAAGTTCTCTGGAATAGAATGTTTTAAATTTTTCATACATATTACATTATAGCATATATTACTTACAGGTTTTATAATATTTAAATTTAAAATTACACAAAAACGTTCCATTTAAAAGGATTTGAAGGTCGGTAGTCTATTCCGGAATAGACTACCGTAGTCGTAAAATGCGTTAGTTCACCCATGACAAAAATATCTGATTTCTTATTTGCTTCATAAATTCTTATTTTAAATAATACACTGTTTATAGCAGTTTTCTTTATGGTGAGATCTGGAGGGTACTGGTGAGAAAGCTTAACTTTTTATGAACCAGCGTTCTGTTGAGCTTCATTTGATTGGTCTAACCTTTACTTTGTTACAGGGATAGATCATGGAGATGAGTGTTTTGTATTGGATTGGAGTATGCGTGGAAAGCCTGTGAACGAAACGCGCAGCGGTGAGTTCCTTGGCCTTAGACAAGTGCTCGTATCCCATACAAAACACGCATGCTCCATGGTCTATCACTATTGTAACACAAACGGGCTAAAGCATTGTTTAAATGGCGAAAAATGGCCAAAAACTCGTTATTTTTCGTGACAATTTTTTCATGGTATTGTCCCGCGACACGAGTGTCGCATAACAACTTGCGCAATGCCAAGGGATGACGTGTTACATAACAAAGCCATCGTCATAGTATCTCGGAGTCATGCCCATTGTTTTTCTGTCAATTATTGTCATTATGACTTTTGTATGCGGTTAAAGCACGCTAACGGTTTCTTATCATTTCTTTTTACGGGAGTGCATTACTCAATTGGTGCGTGTTATAATACGACTCAATTCCCCTCCGTATGAACATGAAAAGAATATAAAGACCGAGAGACAGCAACATCGCGACATTTTACCCCTTGATGTTAACCAAAGAACCCGCATAGCGAAAGGCTATGGAAGGTCTTTGTTTGAAATGATGTCATGTTTAGCAAATATACTACAGAACTGTTCTGTTCAACTCAATGAACCTCATCTTCACTAACCACAAGTAACTAAAGTGGTTATTCGCACCAGTACAGTTAAATTTAACATACAGTTCTTTTTCCGACTCATCTGTACATAAACAAATGTATTTTTTAAATCCCTTCAGTGCCAGTCAAAGAGTCGGACACTGCTGTAAATGCTGCTTGCCTTGTTTGTTAAACACCTAAGGCGGTTGTTATATCGAATTTTTGTGAAGGGTCACAACCATTTATGCATATCGCACATTTAACTTGATTAAGAAGAAGACCCGAAATATGTAATCGGAAACTCTACGGACCAATCTTTGATACAGGTGCCATTTGTGATATCAGCCATGTTCTCAGCTATCAGCCAAGATTTTTATTCACACGGATAGAAATCTTGGTGATCAGTCAAAACAACGTATAATGATCAAATGGGGTGGGGTGCTGGGGATGGGGTTAATCTGCTTCCTTGGCATTTGAAAGAAAAACAGCATTCGTCATATCATCAGTTTTGCATACACACAAATTTAAATGGCACTTTTGGGTAACTGAAATCCCCGCCGGTCACGCGAATAGCCCTTGCTTAAATATGCTCGATACCGCCCAACAGTCAAAACACCATCAACTGAATTGAAACTGTATTTCCATCCAGATTGTACACTTTGGATTTAACTTACAAACCAGAAGGGCATCACAGAACTTAATAGCGATTTTCAGCTATACGTGCTATCTTAACAGTTATTTGGCTACAATGGGCGTACAGGTTGAAGGAAATTAGGTTCGAAACAATCCTGGTATAAAGTTAAAAAAAAAAAACAAAAAAAAAAAAAAGCTAATTTTAAGTGAAACAAGAAAACTCCAATCAACTGCTACTTTCAGAAACTTACAATACTGATGTTTATGACG
Organism: Protula sp. h YS-2021; assembly: GCA_949752745.1. Classification (NCBI taxonomy): domain Eukaryota; kingdom Metazoa; phylum Annelida; class Polychaeta; order Sabellida; family Serpulidae; genus Protula; species Protula sp. h YS-2021. Next base: position 63,266,337 of record OX457025.1, read on the forward strand.
GTTGAACGCAATTGTTGTTTCACCCCAAAAAAAGTGACAAAAAATACCTTCGCAGAAAAAAAATACAGAATCAAATCAAATTCGAACCCAAGGGATTCAATTCAGGGAAAAATACCGGTGAATCATATACATTGCTCTCTTGTAGGTCGTCAAAGCACGAAACAAACCTATAAAAGTGCGTAGAAGCGTGCTACAAAGAGGTTGCGTAGAAAAAATTGAATGTCCAATGTTTGCTACTCAGTTATTCACATGTAAATATTCGAAATTCCAACTATTGATCAGATACCGATTGACGTATACTTTCTATTCATGCTGCCTAATTTTTAATTTGTTTAACATTTTCGTTTGCCGTACAACGTAAACATTGCTTATTTTCCGGCAACAAAGACTACTGCTGCGAACTGAATAAGCAGTTATCTGAACATGTTTACTTAAAAAATATACAATGCACAATTGCCCTTTTTTTTTCACTGATATATCGCAGCCTGATTTACGTGACCGAATACAACTTTCCAGCAATTTAAACACAGACAATTCGGTAACTTTTAATAATAAACTGTGAAAAGGACCAAGAACCCAATGCTTTGTGGGGTAAAGAATTGTAATTCTAACTTGTTGTGGTTAATAAAAGCTCAGGGGAGGCAAATTGGAGAACAACGAATTTATCAAACCTTGAAATTTTGTCACAAAATACATTAAATTCGTTGTATTTTCAACAAGACAAGTTAGCACACGTAATTTGAAGCGGAGAAAGAAGGGTTTGTTTGGAGATATTTACCCCTCATGACGTTGTTTCTCAAATTTCTTCCGGAATTAGCCAAAACCCTCCCGGAAATACATTTCCCTGTCTAACCGGTCGTTATGAGAGACTGCCGCAACACTAACCTCTATACTGACTCTCTGTCAATGCCCTCCCACCAACTCCCCCCCCACCCCCCCCCCCCCCCACTCCTCCCAAGCCCTCCCTCCTTCGCAAGGAAAACCAGAAACCTGCTAAAAATCAATATTGCTATTATGTCTAGTTTTCCGGGTTCCTTCATCTTCCAAACGTTTGGTATTTTTCGCATTGATAGCAGCAGTTTTGTTGAAATCTATCTCAGCGTAACCCGGCACGTCGTTACCACGGTCCAAATGCGTTTGTCCGTTCACTAAAACCCTGCTACTGTGCGCTGAACTATCCTGGTCACTATTCTTGAAACCCACTTCAATGTAGACGACCTTTGACTTTGGGTTCGCCTCGGGCACGGAATTGAAGCCCAGATTCAAATAATTAGCAGTGTTTTCAGTCGCAGCAGTATCCTCTTCTTCAAGCACTGGGGGTAGCGGCGCATCGATTAACGGTACGGACGAGCTCAGGGACGGCACCGCCTTGTCTCCCTTGGCTGGCAGGTTCATATACATAGCATGACTAGAATCACCGTTAGTCACAACGGGCGGCTGACTAGCTCCACCCCCGTGTCCTAGATCGAGCTCGGCGTACTGAATCTGGGTATCGGGGTCGGACTGTAAGCTGACCTGGCGTGACAGGTCTATAGCGATATTTGAAGCACTTGCAGAATCAACAGTAGGACCATTATACAGGGTGTCGGCGTTTACATATTCGTGGCCGTTGTTTGAAATTTGTGGGAAGGACTGTAGCGTGACAACACCGTTCGTATGACTCGAGCCGCCGCTGTGACTCACTGACGGTAGGACGGTGGCCCCAGGGCGCGGGTTGGGGTCGGCGGACGGATGCCAGTCAGCGACGGACATTGGTCTTTGCGTAGCATCAATGACGACCCCGGTGGGCCGTGGCGACGCATCCTCCTGCTGTCCAGCACGCTGTATGCATTCCTGCAGCAAATTAAACAAAGCCTCGGCACGAGAACACTTGAATGCATATATGCCCGGCCCCGTCGGGCAACGTCGTCCACTTTCAAAAGAAAACAATTCCGCGTCAAAGCCATATCGCCTTAGACTTCGTAACGGCCACTGTATTGGTTCTTTGTTTTTCTGGTGAAACACAAGTTCCGATTCTGTGATTTCTATTTTACCAGGGCTTCTCTCAATCCCGTCCCTGTCCATATTGAGCACTTTGAACAGATGCGGCGTCGTCTCGCCTCGGGGCCGAGGATGCGCAAACGTACAACCCATACTGGAGTTGTTCACTCCATCCGTTTGCTACACAGCATCTGAAACAGTAACAAAATACATCGATTGGCGATTGTACTCCATGACGTTATACCCGCCCGAGACAGGGAGGTGGTACTTGATAACATCTAAATAGTGCCCCGCAGCTTTGTCTCCGTGATCATCTTAATTTTTTGTCCTAAAAAATATAATATGACGTCATTGAACTAGCCAGGTAAACAAGAATATCTAGAAACCTTTGAGTAGGGTTGCAAATTTCCTAATGTATTATGTTTGTCAACGGGGTGCAGGGGGGACAGAACATCACTCAAAACTATTTCAACCCCCCTCCGCCACCCCAACCCATGGCGGATAAAAAAATTCAAGCAACAATAAAACAATGGTCGTTTCTGTGACCAGTTAACTGATGCGCTGAATTCCAATTCCTTCAACTTTCACGTTCATATTTATTTTACCCCTCAAACCATTAGACAGTGTCTGTATTTTCTGTTTATTATGGTATCCTTAACTATGAAAGTAAATTCCTAGTTCCCAAACATATTATTTAAAGCCGCCTTTTCACTCCGGCTTTCCCGTAAACACAAGATAACAAAATGGAGAACAGCCCTATAAAGAAATGCTTCCAAGCTCGTGCAACAGAACGGAATATCCAGGTAATACGCTTTTGTTTTAACAAGCTCTTACATGCTGCTTTTGAAGTGTGCCGAAACATATTGATCTCGGGGTATATTTGCCATGCTCCCAAACTACCTATTTTGTCGGGCAAGATGCTAAATATATAAACCTGTCTCCTAAACAACACAGCAACCGGGCTTGTGCGAATGAACGACAGGTATAGATAACTTTTATTTAGCATGTCACTTGAATCATATCACAACCGAAGGAGGAAGTCCGTTATGTTCGTATGTTTCTGTATAATATCAGATTTTGAAAACACTCTATAACTTATAACAAAAAAAAGTCAAAAGAAAATCGGTTTCACATCTATTGGTCTATTTTCTCACTGCCTAAGTGATGCCAAAAATCCCTGTTGTGTTTTTCAGGCGAGTGTTGACCAGTTAAATTACATCTGTGATCTTGTAGGTCAATTAGGTCGATGTCAGGATTCACCGCTGCCCCGCCAGACATCTATGTGAAAATACGGCCGATTTCACCACTGACAGATAAATTAAGCTTGACATTAAAACACAAATACACATACGTACCTATATATATATATATATATATATATATATATATATATATATATATATATATATATATATATATATATATATATATATATATATATATATAGCCTACCAGAAAATATCTGGTTTCTTATTTGCTTCATAATTCTTATTTTAAATAATACGGTGTCATATATACAGTAAAACGTTTACTCGCAGTCGCCGGGGATTTGAAATCGAGTAAACCGACTTTTCGAGTTAACCATGTTTTGGGTTTCTGATGGAGGTAAAATGAACCATTTTCTTATATCATATACAAACATATCTTCGCATTCTGATGGTATAACTATAAATTTTACACACATATAGTACAAGTTCGCCTATTATCCACCAATTTTAACTTTACACTGTCTTCCATTGCCTTTTGTTATGGTCGCTTTTCGCGAATTTCGACTTGAAAAAATCTTTCATTGTCTTTTGATGTGCTTTTGAGCCACGTGTGGTCTCCAGTCAGATCATTATCCGGTTCAATTTGCTCCATCCGCGTTGGTTCTAGCGCAGAAGTCAATGCTCCTAAGTTCACATTTCATTTTCTCTTTATTCTTATCCATTTTGTTTGTTCAGTACTATGAAAATCGTCTTGTGAGCCCATCATTTTATAGCAAATCAATCAATTCATAAAAATATCAAAATTTCACCTTTCTGGCCCTAACGGCCTCTGACTAGTTCCACGGACAAACTCAAAAAAAAAAGAAGAAAAAAAGGGGGAAAAACATGCCATAACTGCACTAAAATTTTCGTACAAATTCAATACACTACGGGACTTTGGCAAATCCCCAAGTGTAATTTGTCATTGCAATCGACAAGATTACCCAGATTATAACAGGTTTAATCGCTCGTTTTGCGCACCGTCATAGTAGGCTGAGTAATTTTTCGCGATTGGTGCAAAGGAAACGGCTATACTATTGATGAAGGTATTGCATTTCTAAACTGCAATCACACATGCCGTATAGGTATTCGTTTAATCCTTCCCGGAGTAGTTCAAATCAACTGACATTTTTCAAAGTTACAATACCATATTAACTGTAATGCTAAAGCGGGTTTTCGAGTAAACCGTGTTCGAATAAATGTGGTTATACCGTATATAAAACTTTGGACATTTATGTTTAGCGAGATTTTAACCCTCAACGGTAAATCCGTGTTAGAACGACATGAATAAGGTACATTTTAGAAGTTAACACACTTTGAACATTTCACATGTATTATGTCATATACGTTCCATGCTAAACGCAGTGCAGCATATTAAATCTTCCTTTAAGAAATATCTATCTTTGATGAAGTCCAAACTGTCAACATTTTAAGGCAGCTAGTCATTAACTTTTCCAGGGTATACACAAACTCCACGGAATTATGATCTCTTAGTAGGCTCGTTGGGACTGGAGGGCCCTTTTTTCTGTGTGTGTCTGTTGGTTTCACAAATGTGGACTCACCAGATCTAACGCTAACAAGACTGCATGTGGACACTGCACCCAGTTCTAAAAACTCGCAATTAACACCAATGCACAGTGTGAAATAATTACATAAACAACTTGTCAAAACTAGATCAGGTTGTGCACATACTAATATCTGTCTATTCCATCATGTCACGGTCTTTCAGTTGAACCCTATTTCGTTTGCGCATTAATTTTACAGGCATGTAGTTGTGTAATAGTACGTTATAGTCTCCCCAAAGTCCAGCTTATCCACAATATAAATAATTTCAACATGCAGTTCAATCCGTGAGGGCCAGTTTGCCTGGTTTTATCATTACTTCATTTCATGGCCTGTTTATTTTTTTCCACTTCTTAATACTTAATACTTTACCGTAATTCTTCGTGGAAACAGACTGACTGAGGAAAACCCCGACAGGCTTACAAGGTACATCATCGGCTATACCATTGCCAAGACAAAGTTTGCACGATCCAGGGTCTTCAGGAAGTATTTTTCTCTACACATAAAATAATCCTCGAAAGGCTGAAGTCAATCGGAATCTGGCAGAAAGATCACCGAAAGACACATAACAGGTCACCACTGCAGGCAACCACTGCACCACCGGCAGTTTTCCAAAATTTGCAGATCAACAAAATCTCAGAAGTTGTTCGTGTGGCTGGGAGGTTCACCTTGGGTACAGTTTTTACCGAAGAACGAACCGTATAAAACTGTAATTCCGGAGCAAATAAGAAACAAGAATTTTTGGTAGGCTATTCCGTAACCTGTTCCATCCAATCTAACCTTCGACTATACATTCACATTTCACAACGAAGCCCCCATTTTTTCCGAATTACGCAAAACAGCAATAACCAGGTAAGTACCATTGACCACAATCTTTAACAAAATTTCAAGACAGTAAGGCCATTTCTGTGGCTTGAGTTAAGATTTTACTGGATTTTTTCGTTTTTCGCCAATATGTGCGCCAATTTTTGGCCAATCACCAAAAAAAAAATTGACAGATACGCAGTAATTCCTGCTCCCCCAACGTAAATTTTCAAGACAGTAAGGCTGACAGTAATATCCAGGGAAGTACAAATGATGGCTATAGAATTCAATGAGGCTATTTTCCTGATGTTCGTTAAGATTTTACTGAAATTTTTTTGGTTGTTCGCTAAAATTTTTGGCTGATCACCAAAAACGTAATAGCCAGCAGTAGCCTGCTACCTTTCCTTAAAATTTCAGGATGGTAAGGCTATTTTTCTGGAGTTACGATTTTACTGAAAGTTTTTTTTTTTTTAGCTTTTCGCTAAATATTCGCCAGTATTTGGTCAATCATCAAATATTGAAACAGCTAGCTAAATAGTAAGATCTGCTACCTTTCTTTAAAATTTCGAGACAGTAAGACTATTTTCCTGGATTTAGTTAAGATTTTAAGGCAATCACCAAAGATTGTAACAGCCAGGTAGGTGGAAAAGAACGTGACTTTTCTTAAAATTTCAAGACTTTAAGACTATTTTCTTGCAGATTGTCAAGATTTTACCGACATTTTTTTTTTTTTTTTTTGCCAACGTTTTCACCAGTTACAAAAAAAGGTACAGCAAGGTAGATAGTAATGCTTGCTACTTTTACTTGCAATTTCAACGCAGTAATACTATTTCCTGGAGTTATTTAAGAGTTTATTGAAAATGTTTTGATTTTTCGTCAAAATTTTCGCCGATTTTTGGCCAATCACCGAAAAAAAACAGAAAACAAAAAAAAAAACTAATAGCCAAGTAGTTAGTAACACTTGATATTCTCATTTAAAATTTCAAGACAGTAAGACTATTTTCCTGGAGCTCTTTAAGACTTCATGGAAATTTTTTTGGTTTTTAGCCAAAATTTTCGCCAATTTTTCGGCCCAATCACAAAAAAGTGACAGTCAGGTAGGTAGTACTGCTTGTTACCTTTACTTTAAAATTTCAAGACAGTAATACTACTTTAATAGAGTTATTTAAGGTTATACTGAAAAAGTACCACCCAGGTAGCCAATATTTTCGCCAACTTTTGGCGAATCGCCAAAAAAAAAATAACAATAATAATAATAATAATAATAGCGAGGTAGATACTTATGTCCGCTATCATCAACTAAAATGTCAAGACATTCAGGCTAAAAACCTAGGAGTAGATACGATTTTTCAACTTAAAAACGTACACATGGGCATACTTTTAACGACTGCTTTGGCCTTTGCTTCTGCAAAAAAAAAAAAAAAAAAAAAACCAAGAGAAACAAACACAAAAAACCAATAATTTTTCTTGAGAGGACAATCTAAGCAACATTAATGCGAAATTTGAAAGACCTCCGATCAAAATTTTGAGAGAACCTTTAAAAATTGGATACAAAAAATAAAATCCCCCTATTTGACCAACATTAGGCGGATCGCCAAAAAAAGCAATTTTTCAGATGAGGACTATGCAGGGAACATTCGTAAAACATTTGAAAGAAATCCAGTCAAAATTGTGGGAGAAAATGCATTTTCAAAACAAAATTTAAAAAATGCCGTCATTTGGCCAATTTTTGACACATAGAACATTTTTTTTAAATAAGACAACCTAGTGAACAAATACACAAAATTTGAAAGAAATCCGATCAAAACTGTAAATGAAGAAGTATTTTAAGTAGAAGTTTACACATGTACACACAGACGACGAATGCATTCCAGCCCGAGGCAGTCAGCTAGTCTAAAAAATACAAACAATTCAACCACAATATGGACACTTGATTTTTAATGCATACAATTATTTAAAGAAATATTTTCTGGTCTTATTGGAACAGCAGCCCAGACATTGGCAATATTGTGACTAAATAATGTGTCACTGACGTCACAGCGTGGTATAACTGGCTACTTGTGGGTGCTGGATGCAAAATCTATAGCATCCTTGTGAATAACACACATTTGATACTTTCAACAACATTCTTTGTTAAAAATGTAACTTTGTTTACGCATATTTCTTCCTTCGGTACATGCATTTCATTGCACTCATTCCGAGACGGCTCCTTTTACCACACCAGTTGTTTTGCTTTTGGAAATCTATTTTAAAAACTATTGAACACGGACGTGTCTGTTCTAGACAGGAATATCTCCACGTGATTTTCATGAAAATCCGATTTCTTACTAGCAAAGAGATGTATCCATTCAGAAGTCACTTGTCTATCCTGGTACAATACCGAACATATACACAATGAAACTAATGTGGGAGAGAGAGAGAGAGAGAGAGAGAGAGAGAGAGAGAGAGCTGAAAGTCCCTGCATGCAATCAGCAAATCGCGTGAACAAACAACAAGCTGAAAAAAGGAACAACAATTGGGTCAATCAGTTTACAATGATTACGCTAAAACAGCAATAGGTTTATAAATATTTAATCAGACTGGCGTAACGGAACAACATGCTGTTCAAGCAATCCGTTAGCAAAAACGCTGCAACGAAAGTAGCAAACGTCCTTATTTTTACCGCCAGCAAATTGTCGATAAAAACATGTTTTCGTGTACAGTACAAAATAATACGACTCTCCCAGGGTCTTCCAGGGTAATAATAATTACATTTACGCTTGCTGGATGTATTAATGAAATATTAATAGAAAGAAACGCTTATGTGCATGACTCTGAAATGAACGGATTTTTTTTTTTTTTTTTTTTTGCACGTCTGACATTTCAGCTTGCTAACTACAGCTGCATAAATACCCACGCGGAGTGGGGTTACATGGCACCTCGACACACCGCTTGCGCCTTGCCGTTTTTTCTCTACTGCCTAGCTCAACTTTTGTTTTATCCAACGTTTATTTTCACAGCTTTGACATTCAGTATTCAGACCAGTATTGGGCAAATAAATGGTTGAATGTGTACGATTTGACTCCACATTAAACACACAAAAAAAACATTTGCAACGAGAACCTGTTTCTCAAAGAGGAAACATTGAACACTTTGCAAAAAATAATATTTTTAAAATCCCTTTCCCTTTTCGAGCAGAATTTTAGAAACTTTTCAGCCTTGTTTTTACTTTGTTTTTCCTTTGCAGACAAGACATTTTTTTTGATTTTGAAACCCTTCTAAGAAACTTCTTTGCCAGTTCGAAACCTTTTTGAAAAAAGCACCTTTGATACTTACTCTATGATACGGCATCCCTTCCCCCAACCCTCAACAACAATTGTGCGTAACGGAAGCTATTAATTTACATTAATATTCGGTGTATTTAAAACGGCCAGGCAGGATTTTGCATCCACGCGTCGTTCTTTCAAAATCAACACAAGCACGTCACTATGTTCAGCGTATTTAGCAGAAACAAACAGAGCACACATTAAGCCAGAGCAGTAGTAAACACAAAATGACGGACCAGCAGAGACAGAAAAAAAACAAAGTTCGAAACATTGGCCCTCTACGAATTAAATATGCTCTTTGCAAGTCTTCAACTTGCCAGGTGTCAACTACAGCAGTGACCATGAAGTCCTTATAAACGGGGAGAAATAAGTAGCACATGACAAGGAATAAGTAGCACATGATAAGGAATAAGTAGCACATGATAAGGAATAAATAGTACATGATAAGGAATAAGCAGCACATGACAAGGAATAAGCAGCACGTGATAAGGAATAAGCAGCACATGATATAGAATAAGCAGCACCTGATAAGGTATACGCAGCACATCATAAGGAATAACTAGATGCTCGAGAAGCATGAATCCGCCGGGTTCGCGCAAATTGTATACCTGATTATGATGTTCCTGTGAACAACTGTTCCAAAGAACACCATACAGCCTTGTGGTCAGTGAAGTAGAGGTTTGTAGAGCCAGTGGTACATGGTTGATTTGGTGTGAAGATAATATCGATACATCGACCAGATGGCATTGTTGCTTCAAACGAGGTTGGCAGAAGATTTTGCTCGGATCCGGTCGAATCCTGGTCACTGCACTGCGGGATGCTTAGGAGCAGCCGTGGGTAAAATCTTAAATCAATCCACTCGCTAATGCGGCCTGTAGGCGCGTGAGACCGATATGTGTTATGCTCATTCCTAATTCATTTCTTCCATTTTTTTAAGTTTTGTCATTTTGACAATTTTGCTCGGATCCGGTCGAATCCTGGTCACTGCACTGCGGGATGCTTAGGAGCAGCCATGGGTAAAATCTTAAATCAATCCACCCACTAATGCGGGCTGTAGGCGCGTGAGACTGATGTGTGTTATGCAAAGTCCTTATTCAGTTTCTGCAATTTTTTAAAGTTTTGCCATTTTGGCAATTTTGCTCCGATCCCGTCGAATCCTGGTCACTGCACTGCGGGATGCTTAGGAGCACCCCTGGGTAAAAACCTGAAATCAATCCACCCACTAATGCGGGCTGTAGGCGCGTGAGACTGATGTGTGTTATGCAAAGTCCTTATTCAGTTTCTGCAATTTTTTAAAGTTTTGCCATTTTAGCAATTTTGCTCGGATCCGGTCGAATCCTGGTCACTGCACTGCGGGATGCTTAGGAGCAGCCATGGGTAAAACCTTAAATCAATCCACTCACTAATGCGGCCTGTAGGCGCGTGAGACCGATATGTGTTATACTCATTCCTAATTCATTTCTTCCATTTTTTTAAGTTTTGTCATTTTGACAATTTTGCTCGGATCCGGTCGAATCCTGGTCACTGCACTGCGGGATGCTTAGGAGCAGCCATGGGTAAAATCTTAAATCAATCCACCCACTAATGCGGGCTGTAGGCGCGTGAGACTGATGTGTGTTATGCAAAGTCCTTATTCAGTTTCTGCAATTTTTTTTAAGTTTTGCCATTTTGGCAATTTTGCTCCGATCCCGTCGAATCCTGGTCACTGTACTGCGGGATGCTTAGGAGCACCCCTGGGTAAAATCTGAAATCAATCCACCCACTAATGCGGGCTGTAGGCGCGTGAGACTGAAATTGCACAGACGGACAGACGGACGGACAGACTGACAGACAGACGGACAGAATGAAAACTATATCCGTCCGGTTCCCGGTGGATAAATAGTACATGATAAGGAATAAGCAGCACATGACAAGGAATAAGCAGCACGTGATAAGGAATAAGCAGCACATGATATAGAATAAGCAGCACGTGATAAGGAATAAGCAGCACATCATAAGGAATAAAAAGTACATGATAAGGAATAAGCAGCACATGACAAGGAATAAGCAGCACGTGATAAGGAATAAGCAGTACATGATATAGAATAAGCAGCACGTGATAAGGAATAAGTAGCACGTGGGCAATTTTTCGCTGCGAGAACTCAACACTTCAAAAATTTCGAAAAAACCGCGTACGCAAAAAACCTTAAGCCCAGAAAGAAATATTTTCGCATTTGAACACATTCCAGTAAAGTGTTTTTTCCGGTCAATATACGATCGATCACAAACATAAGAATGCACACATTTGCAACGTATGTGCATAAGAATTTAAACCCCTGGAGGAGGAGAGATTCGGTGTACACAAAATCCAAAGCCAAGGAATGTTGCGCATTTTGGAAAATTTCATCAAAGTGTATTTCAGTTACAGAATACTTAAGTGCTGCTTACTGATCCATTAAAAAAACATTTCATACATTTAACACATTTCAATAAATAAGTCTGGGTAAATTTCAAAAATGATGCTCATACTCCTAAATGCATGTCTGTTAAATCATTGTATATTATATTAACCACGCCAAGCAGGTGGTCCATCATTAGTTTAAGCGCTGAAGAGGAAGCAAAGTGAATTTAACTGTAAACTCCCCTGACTGAAAGTTACGCAAATGTGAGAAGGCAATGCTTCGAGGGAGACACGCAATCAGCTTTTGAAAACACGCAAAAAATACATTTTTACAGATTCTGTGAATACGATAGCGTTTTTGAATAACTTTGAATTTCAAGTTTTTTTCGGTAACTGTCCTACACTCTTACAGCGCGACATTGAAAAAAAAATAAATAAACCCGAAATTTTACACTCTGCACTCGAAGTCAGGCAGATAATGCATCGATTTCAGATTTTCTTAAAACCCTGTGCAGTTATGAAACAAAATTTCTCTGGTTAGACTGCAGAGAATCATAGCCGATCGGTTACATAAACCATAAACTTACAAAGCACACAGCTTTGTTTTCAGGTAGTTTCCTTAAAACTATACTTAACCTGAAAGAGTCACAACTGACTTTAAAAAAAAATATTTTAACAGGGTTGAGATTTCGCGGTCGCCCGGTCGTCCGTGGTGACAAACTTTTTTGAGTTGGTCGCCCGAGTGGCGACCAACTTTTTTTCTGAATATTTTCAGGTAAATACTGTTGATTATTTTAAACACCATTTTGTTGTTGCTTTTTCACGTGAGACGGGCTGGACAAATTTTGCAAAAATTGCGCCGGGCCACTAACTTTTGTGCCGGGCGACTAACTTTCTAAAGTTGGTCGCCCAGAGGGCGACCAGAAAATTTTACGAAGTCTCAACCCTGTTTAAGCTATTTTGGTGAGAACGAAATTCTTTCTTCCTCTTAACCTACGTAAATGCATGAACCGTTCAATGCATTTACGTATATTCTTTGAAAACTAGCACATATACTGCGGTTAATTGGCCAACAAATTTTGACAATTTTTTCGCAGCGAATTGTTGTTTGTTCAAAAAAATAGTGTCGTGCTGCAGATTTAAAACTGAACTACTGATCTATTTTCTCAAATCTTTCAGTCACTTTTTTTTAAAATTTATATAGTTACTAGAACAGTTTGCATAGCCCACATATTCCCCACAGGCCCCCATCAGTTAAACACGGCCATCAATAGACAACCAAGAGCTGAAATTTTCCAAGTCCATATTGTACATTTTCCTTGGACGAATCTGGCTCATTTACAATACCGATCTGTGTGTGTTCACATAGAAGCTACATACCAAGTTTCATTAAAATCCCTGCAGTTGTTCTTGAGATATCGTGTTAACAAACTCATTCCAATGCTGAATAATTTCCAGGATTTTGTAAATTTCAAAGTGCAGTTGGCTCATTTTCCTTGGGCCAACCTAACCCATTTACAATACCGATCCTTGTTAGTGCCCACAGAAGATTCATACCAAATTTCATTAAAATCCTTGCAGTTGTTCTTGAGATATCGTGTTAACAATAGTCAATCAAGAGCTGAAATTTCCTTGGACGAACCTGGCCCATTTACAATACGATCTGTGTTTGTTTCCATAGAAGCTACATACCAAGTTTCATTAAAATCCGTGCAGCATTTTTTAAGTTATCGTGTTAACAAGCTCTCGATGACAGACCGACCGACAGACCAACACACGGTCGATCGCATATATTCCCCACAGGTTGTACCTGCGGGGAATAAATTAAGCGGTCCCAGGTAAAAAGCCCATACACCCCAGGTAATAAGCCTCGAATTTTACATACGCGGTAAAAAGCCCCCCACCTTCCCCCACCCCCACATCTTCTATGTTAATTTCTTTATAAATGGGAGAGTGGGGGTGGTATTTTAGTATCAAAATGATGAGCTGCTTGTCATAACACAAGATATTAGACTTTTCTAGGAGTTTAATGTTTATAAAAACCGTGTGACTTATCCGAAGAATAACTCCATCACGTTTGAAGTCGATCCGACTTCCCTCTTATGGAATGATTTGACCCACTGGTGTTATATGCCGTTTTCGTTCTTTCTGCTCTGGGCAAAATTTGACAGAATCTTTCGGGCCCACCAAGCAACATTCCTACTAAGTTGTAACTTTCTCCGATGGCCAACCGCTGAGAAATGTCACATATAAGCTTTTAACATAATGACGTCATGTGCCTTTTTTAAATGTTTTAATACGACTTTCCGATAACCATATATTTTGCACACAGGATAAAGTAAAGAAATGCGACAATTTTGCATATAATAATAATAATAACAATAATAATAATAATAATAATAATAACAACAACAACAACAGTTAGGCCAGCGAAAATGACCAGGTCCCCCGCCGGCGCACAATCCCAATATTTGATTTTGTTAGGTTGGACTCAACCCCTGAACAATTGGTGTAATATTCGTGAATTTTCAATGCCCAGCTGGGCCAATGTCCTCGGGCCGACGTATCTCATTTACAATACCAACTCTTGTTGGGACCCAAACTCCCGATACGTAAAATATTTAGCCAATGTGGGTTTCAGTGTGTTAAGAAACTCACTCAAGTGCTCAAGATCTGTACAAAGTCCAGCTGGGTCAATGTCCTTGAACCGACCTAGCGCATTTGCAACACCAACTCTTGTTAGCACCCATACTACCCATATGTATAATATTTTTACAATCGATCAAGAAATGTAGGCTTGAGTGTGTTAACAAACCATTTAAATGCTCAAAAAATGTGCAATTTTTAGTCCAGTTGGGTCAGCATCCTTGGGCCAACCTACCTTATTTGCAGTAATAACCCTTTTAGCACTCACGCTGCCTATAGGTTACATATTTCCACAATCGATTAAGAAATGTTGGCTTGGCGATGTTAGCAAACTCACTCAAGTGCTCAAAGACTGTGAATTTTTAAAGTCCAGCTGGGACAATATCCTCCGGCTGACGTGGCCAATTTACAATACCAGCTCTTGTTAGGACCCATACTACCTATATAGGCTTGAGTGTGTTAACAAAAAGTGTCGACAGACAGACAGACGGACAGACAGACCAAAAACCTAGTCTCCCAAGTCGCGCTTCGCGGCAGCGAGGGACTAATAATAATAATAATAATAATAATAATAATAATAATAATGATAATAATAATCATACTGATAACAATCATACTAATAATGATAATAATAACACCTTAGACTAACACTAAAAATACAGTTGGCAAGCAAAACACGCTCAAAAAATAAATTAATATAACTATTTGAAAAAGACTGAGAGAAATTAATGGTTTGACAATTCAGTTATTTTCTACCATTTATTCCCGTTTTTGCCTTCAAAGTCCAGCCATTCCAGCCATTTCGGCAATATTCTCAGGTATTTGATCCCAATGGCGTATTTTGGCTTATATAAATATGAATCCATATCCTATCATTTGCTATAAAACGGGATCAACTGAACTGAGTCCCCATCAGTTTCCAGTGAAAAGATAGAATTCATACCAAGTATTCGCGGCAAGCCAAAGTTGTGCTTAGGTGGATCTATACAAACAACATGACACACAAAAATGGAGAAATCCATTGGAGATGGAAGAGGGCCGTCATTACTTCCGGTGAGGGACCCAGAAATCTGCATGACCACAACCACGATCCGTCTGGCGATGAAGTGAGTGCTACCAAGGCAAAGGACGAACTGAAGTCCCTAGCAAAGCAAACCCAAGAACGCCCAGCGACCATGATCTAGACCAGTCGGAGTGAATCGTCGGCTCACGCCCGTGTCTTAATGGATCATGACAGTGCCCAAGTCCATTCAGCGCCAGCGCAAAGCACAGGCACTTCCAGTCCCAGACTCCGTCGCTGATCTAGTTCTCGAACAGCAGTGGTGCGAAACCGTGGCTGAGTCGTCACAGCCATTCTTATTCTACGACAACGGGCAAGATGCCGGATCCTAATTTTTGGCTCCAAATCGGCATTGCGATTAATGGCAAGTTCCGAAATTTTGATTTAAGAATGGCAAATTTTAAATGGCGCTGCCTCGTTTCAGACCGTTGGGCAACACCACCGTGTCAACGGTGTATGGATTGATCCAGGGCATATCGCAAGCCATTTACGAAGAGTTCTTCCAAGCTATTGTGGACCACTGTGAATCCCGAAATATGCCGCTTGACCCTGTCACTATTCTCTGTGACTTTGAGCTCGCTGTGATTCGTGCGAGACCGTTCTTGGTCCGGAGCTTGACACCCGTGCATGTTATTATCACCTGTGTCAGGCCACTTGGCGGAAAATAAAGCAGCTACAAAGAAGATGAAGAATTCAAGCTGTTCTGTGCACAGATCGATACCTTAGCGTTTCTGCCTATAGAAGATATAGAAAATGGGCTGGCTTATCTAAGTTCCATTGCTTCAGACGCAGCCGAGCCCCTTCTTGCGTACTTTGCCCAGACCAACATGGAGGGCACGTTTCTCCGTCGAGCCAACGCTCCGGACAACGTCATTAACGTGCGAAGAATCCTATCAAAAGTCTGG
Source organism: Protula sp. h YS-2021 (assembly GCA_949752745.1). NCBI lineage: Eukaryota > Metazoa > Annelida > Polychaeta > Sabellida > Serpulidae > Protula > Protula sp. h YS-2021. The sequence goes on from OX457025.1 coordinate 63,282,227, forward strand.
AATATTCACCAGGCCACTCTCAATGATGCGCCGAGAACTATCAACATGTAAGAGGGCTGGAACAATTGCTTTTTCCACCTGGTCGGCTACAAATACCCTTCAATCTGGACCATCATCGCAAAGAATCCACAGGTGCGACACTTATTGAGCAGGATGCGCAGGGGGATCCACCAAGGAAGCGCACCAGACGTGCTGATCGTGCATCAGGGCTAAAGTCCGTAGAAAAGATGCTTCTAGGAGTGGGACAAAACATCGGATAGCAAGCAGTAAACGGGGAAAATCAGGAGGAGGAAAAGTGACCGTAGGACATCATTCAGTACTTGTGTACTTCTGTGAAGAACTCAAGCATTGCAAGCAGTGAATCTGCTTTTGATGTAACATGTAACAGAAGCAACATTTTTGGGTTATATTGTGCATGCATCTTTTGCACCAGTTACTTGTGTGAGAAATACGAAATAAAATATTAATTATTTTGTTAGTATTAAGTCTTTCTTTTTGTGTAATTTTCCATACCACATGAACAGAAATATTCTACAGTTAACACACAATAAATAAAGAAAATGGCGAAAATAAAATTATGTACTTAAATAACCCACAATTATTCAATAATATAGGAAAAAAACATAGAGCATGAAATGCCCACGGAGAGGCGAGATGTCCAGCGGCGAGATGTCAGCGGCGAAGTGAATCCCATCGGCTTACAACGAGTACAAGCTACAAGACTCGAACATTTAAACCACCACAATCTCCCTTTAAAATTCTGCATACTTGTATATAAATCGGTATCCAGACCATCCACCTAGCCACAATTCATCTAAATGAGGGTGGTACGACAATTCATCTAATTTATGTTAATAGAAAAACATTTTCAAACTCTAATATTTTACTGCTTCATAGATTCACATTTCATCCAGATGAATTGTCTTGGATTCGTTTCGTGTACACTTGTTTACGTTGCCGCTATCTTGCTTCTGACCTTATCCCCAGAATATTTCCGAGACAAAAACCGTCTCTACATAACGAGAAATTGTCCAAAAGAACACCTCTTGGTTTTCTGGGGCGGTCCAAAAGAACGTACCCTAAGCCAGTTCACGGTTTCGCATACTCAGCAGAGGCCATGTAGGACAGATGTCCGTTGGTCAAATGGCGATTGGGCAATTTGCGGTTGGTCAAATTGCAGGTTGGTCAAATTGTATGTATCCCCAGCAGAGGAAACTAACGGGATTCCAGTGTGAAAAAAGAACATAAAGAAACACATAAGAAAAATACAATAACAGTTATTTTTCTCTGCCATGACGTATCTATAAACAGCGCTGGTATGATTTAAATGAATTGACTTAAATCCTGATTTAAATCACGATTTAACTCAACGTAAAAAAGTCATGATTTTTTATATAAAAAAAAATCGTTTTTCATTAAGACTTAGTGTACGGTGAAGGCACTCATCAATCGTTTGCAATCCCTTTTTTTAACAAAAAATTTCAAATCTTACGCTTATCAGTAAACATGAGCTTCGGAGGCGGGGGAATTAGCAGTGGGCAGCAGGTTACGAGAGGGCTAGTGCCGGTGTGAGATCGAATTTTCACCCCCATAGAATATTCACCCCCGGTGAAAATTAGATTATCGAAGTCTTACCCCCCTCATCAAATCCCCCCCCCCCCCTTCCCCTGTAAATGAGTATGGAAAATGGGTTTTGTATACTGTTATTTTTCAACTGGTTAATTGGTTGTATAAATGAAATTTCGTCAAACTCTTTATTATTTATTTCAGGAAGATTTCCAAGAACGATACAGTACACGCAAATCTACCATAAAACTAATGATTTTAAATATGAATGCTCACAAAATTGGATAAATTTCGACTCTCGGCTAGCTTTAATTCGGACTTGTTTTAATTGCATTTTTGCGGACTAATGATGCACACCGGTTCGAAATGAGCACACTTGTTCGAGATGTATATGCATTTGCCAATAATGACCTGTTCTCGGAGAGCTTTTGGACCATGGTTGGGATTGTACCGTGGCCACTTGAATTGTGTGATTTCTCTTGTCTGACCACAAGGTCCGTAGACATATATATTTAAGAATGCCGATGAGTAATTTTGATGATGTGTGTTAATGCTATTTTAGGATGTAAAGGTCTTTGGTGTAAAGAACTGCACATATGAAAGGGAATTTGGCATAAAAAGCAACTGCAATTAAAACACTCAAAAGGCTCTTTCATATCAAGAAGAGCATTGCAATGTGAAACATGTCAAATATCGATAATGCAGTTCAAAACGAATAAATTGTGAAAATGTATGGGGGGGGGGTGAAGAATTGATATCGACTCTTCACCGGGGTAGGGGTGAAAATTTGATAAGGGGGGGGGGGTGAATTTTCGATGGACAAAAATCTATCATATTTACACCCCCGGTGAAAATTTGATATCAAATATTCACCGGGGGGTGAGGTATCGGTGGGGGTGAAAATTCGATGCTACACCGGTGCTGCAGGCCAAGTTGAGTCAGAGCTATCTGGAGATCGTTGCAGGCCAAGTTGAGACCGGGCTATCTTGAGTTCTCAAGCAATTGAAAGAGAGTGATTGCAGATTAACTATGCTTTCCTCTAATTGCAATTGTATAGACTCACATGCACATCAGCTGAATAATGCGGCAGTTCTTACTTACGCCAATGTTGAATTAGTAATAATAACTGCAAGTACAATTAAATATTCTCAAACATAAATCAATCGAGTTTAAGTATTATATCTAAGCAAGCGCCCAATTAGAAAACCGTGTAACAATTAATTATATTTTGAAGACGAATTCAGTTCCTTTTTAATAACTTTGAAATGACAATAAGACGAAAAGTAAAAAAAAAACAATGGAAGCGTCTGAGATTTCTGAATCGAATTTCCCACTTCAGGAGTCGAAAGAGAAAGATGTTACTCACTGTGTTAAGCATGTGCACTTATATAATATATAAAACACCGTATTATTGAAAATAAGAATTCTGAGGCAAATAAGAAACCAGATATTTTCTGGTAGGCTAGTTCGGAATAGACTATCGATAAATCGAATGTCACAGAAATCAAACTCAGTGTGTCAAGCGATTTTAAAGCAAAAAATAATAGGAATTGGATAAAAAAATAGGAATGGCTTGGCAAAAAAATAGGAAAAAACAGGAATTAAAAAAAATCATTACAATCCAATTTCATTTCAATAACTATAGTGCTATATACGTTGGCCTCCTCCTCCCCTACAGCCAACCTTTCCTCACCAATTTCAAATTCTAACACAAGATATTAAGAGAATTAGAAATCGTTTTTTTTTTTTTGTTTTTTTTTTTAATTTTTTTCCCTCTTGTGCTATAGTTGTTGCAAGCATACTTTGTGAAACTGTACGTCAATTTTTTTAACTGATGGCAGTTTAGTCATGGGCATATTATGATGGAAAAAATACAATCAATCAATGACAAAGTATGTTCCATTGTTATAAAAACTACACATTGAAAGCAGTACGTAACAATTTTTGAATTACTAGTGCTCGAATTTAATTTATTTAATGAAATATATAGAAAATAACTGGATTTCTTCTTAAGCATCATGCCTGCAACAACTATTCACAGTATGTACAACACACAATTTTACTAAGAACAAAATATAAGAAGTATTCTTCCACAAGCAAAAACTAACCCAATATTACAAAAAGAAACACCTCCTATGAGTATATCAAAATGCAAATAACAATCAATACACAAAGAAATCACTCAAACGCATAAACAAAAATCACATTACTTCGAAAACTTGGAGTAGACAGTGTACCTGAACTACACTTAAACGAATTAATAGCAGTTTGCTGTTCAAAAAAAACAATTGAAAACAATTATGAAAGAAAAATTATATTTACAAACGATATTTACACAACACTTCAGAACCTGGAAAAACACTTAACAAACTACAGCTGAACTACACCAGTCGTAGTCACCTTGTATCATTATGTACAATATCAAGTAAAACGCAAGGTAAAGAAACTTAAGTATACATGCTGGAATACATTGTAAAGAAATTAGTAAGTGTAAATACTACAATGCATGCTCACGTTCTACATTACAGTATGTTGTTATGATAATAAACGATACCATTATCAAATTAAAAAACTGCCAAAAAAGAAAACACAGTTTTAACTGAATAGTACGAAACTCAGAAAGCTAAGAATTCCCTCGCCTATATACAAAAACGTGGAACTCTTTCTTAGAATACTCACAAATTAAATTGTAAATAATACTGTAATCGTTACATGCTATGATTTGACGCAACATGCTATGCTTGACATTCTTAATCACAAAAGATGCTATGGTCAGCTTAAAGAAGAGTATTTGGACGTAGAATAATGCTATGTTTATCATGTGAAACGCGAAACTGATGTACTAAAATATGTACAAATATTTATCCAACGGTGCATGAGACTTTTGATGAACTGGTGGCACTAATCAGAGACACATTTTGCACTTTACGTATTTCAAACAGACTCATACGTCTTTTTTCAGCAACAAATTTTACACATTACTTCTTCACCTTTTTGTGGGTTTCGAATTTGCATAACTTCTCAACGTTCTTTCGTTTCTTCTGCTCTACAGTTTTTTGTTCACTCCTCACACTAGCGAGTTTTTTTGTACATGTCGTTATTTTAGTCTGGGCAGTTTCGATTATGGACTGTGCTACAGACGCTCTTCGTATATCCTTGTTTTTAAGTGCACGGGCCAGTTTTTCATTTCCCTCTCGAAGCAATTCTTCCGCTACTGCTAAGTCTTTTTTCATAACTAACTCGTCTTTCTCCAGCTGTTTCTCCTTTTCATTTAACGCATCTCTTTCATTACTTGCCTGTTTCGCGGTTCGTTCTTTTCGCTCCTGTTCTTCAAGCTGGCGTTTGGCTTCATCTATTCGTGCTTCTTCCTCCTGCTTTTCTTCTTCCAGCCGCTGTTGATACCTTTGATGTGAGTGTCTGACATGTTGCAACATGTCTGAAGTGATGGGAACTTTCTCCGGTTGCGTGTGTAAATTGACGGCATCTTTTGCCAGCCTATTCCCTATAATTGATTTCACAGAAAGGTTTACTCTGTCCGTTCCAAGCATCTTTTTGTTTTTGGAAAGACCTCTTTCACAATCGGCGTTTCCATGCGGAAGCACAAGAGCTGCTTTAACGACTTTCTGCAGATTCTCGTATTTCAGCTCTCCAGATGGTAGTTTTCTCTGCAAAACGGCTCTCCAGTAATGATCGATTCGGTGTTCTTTGCACTCAGGGTCCTCTTCGATATCGTCTAGTTGATATAGACGCCATTCGTCTGTAATGACTGTCACATCATCGGTACTGACTGATGGAAGTTTACGTGCAACGTTTTGGATTGACAAACATTCAGCATCTTTCTTCCGAGAGGGATGCAGACAAGCCAAATCTTTAAGAAGTTGGTTATTAAACGGGAGCCGGTCAAGCAGATATTTCACAACTGTTCTGTAAAATTTACGCGCACTGAGAAGGAAACGCTTCTTGTCGCCAACTTCTAGATTCCTCAGTACGACTAACGTGCTTTCGCCGATAACCAAGTCCTCGTCTGGCAGCTGGTGTTCATGGCTTGAAACATCAATCATCTTAAGTTCTTCACCAGTCTTGTTTTCATATAGCGACTTCTTCAAAAAACGCGACATCAATTTCACTACTAAGTCCTTCATTTCAGTGTACAATATATGAACAAGAGGGGCTTCAGTTTGGAACACTTTCAAGAAGTGCTGAAAGCAGGGTATAACCGCTTTCAGAAAATGAAGTTCAGTAAGGGTTCCTTTCTGCTGTAACTTCGAGGAAATTCGTGAAAACGAAGCACTTTTAGGTGTACTCCTGGAGTCTCTTTTAGCCAAGTCTGCAAAGTATTTGCAAAGAGGGTTCCACTGTTCAACAAGTCTGTCTACAACAACTCCAAGTGTCACCCATCTTCTGGTTGCGCCTCACTGGGACGGCAACCAGAAGAAACCTCTACGCTGTTTTTAACAAGAGAAAGGCTGAAAAATATAAGACAGAAATAAAACACAAAATAATTAACAAACGTATTTTAAAAAAATAGGAAAAAATAGGAATTTTGTTCAAAAATAGGAAAAAATAGGAATTAAAAAAAAAATAGGAAAATATAGGAAAAAATAGGATACTTGACACACTGCAAACTTTTTTCATTATTTCATCACTTTTTGTTGCAGATTATATAAACAACTTATAACAGTGTGTTATAAGCAAATAAGAAATCAGATATTTTTTGTTATGGGTGAACTAACGCATTTTACGACTGCGGTAGTCTATTCCGGAATACATACAGCAGGATGCCGCTGTTGTTTTAACACAGTTGGCAGACCTCGCCATTGGTCTGCGACCTGCGAAGCGAGCTCGCCGCCAGACTGCCGCCCTGCAGAACGTTTGAAGACACTCTGCCTGGATCGAGTTTCTGGTCGCAAATCGGTCAGCGAATGCTTGATTGGATTCGGGCATAAGAGTAAATAAAAAATATACAGACCATTAAAAAGTGTGTCTGTTTTACAAAAAAAGATATATTGGGTATGAACCTTCTGTAAATGTTTGAATAACAGGAATTGGTATGCAGGAATTGTGCCTCAGAACATATGAAGTTGACCCCTATCAGCGGAACAATAGAAGGCTTCGCAGCTTTGACAGAGATATATACGATGTTATTTGAGTCAGAGCTTACGCGGAGTTACGAAGAGCGGACTTTGAGCTAAATTTGTGCTAGCCCGAGAGGACCTTTCTGCCTTCCAAGGTCAGAAAGGGTTACAGTTCCTGTAAAAGAAATGGCCAATGATCTCAACTTTCAAGGCTCTAGATTTTCGGCGCACGTTCCAGGACATCGAGGCTCGAACTAGCTTTTTTGCTCAAAATGCACACTAAGAAGTATCCTGGCCCATTATTTTCGACCTCGGCCAAGCAACCAAACTTAAGTAAAGAGTGGTTTTGCAACTGTAGATTCAGTGTTGTTGTGCGGCGATAATGGGGAATTCTATATCCTGATCTAAAGAAAACATGTTTTTCTCAATGTGAAATTGTTATTTGACAATAACAATTGTGCGCAATAATTTGTGACTGGGCCATTTACGCCATGCACCCTGTTTAAAATAACGCCATTTGCTCCAGTCGTGCGCCGAGATTGGCAAAATTGAGATCAATGACATGTCCTATTATAGGAACTACTCTTGCTTGGAAGGAAGCAAGAGTCATCAGAGACTAATTTTGTGCATGAACTACAGTGAATGCCTGAATAACAGGGACTTGTGTGCAGGATTCGTGTCTAAGAATTTATGAAGTTGACCCCTATTAGCGGAACAATAGTAATACTTCATGATAGGTGGGCAATATGGCTTTTTTTTTGCCTGAAGGGCCCGGGTCAAACTGACCGAGCCCGAAGGGTAAGGTTCATTCGATCCCGGGCCTGAAGGCAAAAAAAAAAACAAAAAAAAAACAAGTAAGTATTTGTGAAACACAAGCAGGCCCTAACCGCCCCCAAATTCATAGGGGTATAAAGCGATGACGGACAGACGGACGGACAGACACCCCAAACCTATAGGCCCCAATAGGTCTAAAAGGGTTGGGGCTGGGGTTGGGGCCTAAAAAAGCCATATTGGCCTCCTGTCATGATGTATTACTTTTATTATACACCTATTTTGCGATATTTTGCTTTTTTTTCTACAAATTTTACGGAGCACTATTTTTTGCTTTCTTTATGCTCAGTTGGGCAGGGTTGGCAAGTTTCTTCCCTCGAGGGAAATTTCCGGGTAAATTCCCTGGGAAACTTCCATAGGGAAGAAATACAAGAACACTATTTTATCCACTATTTTCATTATAAACAAAGCATAAACAACCCACATTTTCGCTGTTTTTAAACACCTTCATCAATTACATAAAATACATATACAATTCTACTCCGTACGGCGATTAGTCACTTGAACAAACAATCTAAACATACACAAGCAACCTCCTCCTACTATCGAACTGCCCTGTTGCTAAGCACCATCTCTTTGCCCTCAGAACTTACTGGCTCCCTTCTTTATCCACCAGCTGGGCGTGCAGGCTCATAGCGACTTAAGTTAACAACTAATCCCCAATGTGAGCCACTTTAATTTTGTTAATTGCTCATCGGCGGCTACTGAGCGCGTGTTTTCAAACTTTGGAATTATTCACAGCCGAATTCGCAACCGCCTTGGAAACGAAAAGGCATCGAAACTTGTGTTCTGCTACAGACTGCTCTGGGCGATAACGAGGGATTCGATATCCTGATCTCAAGGAAACACATATTTTCCTCAGTAAAAAAAATGTTATCTGATCGTACAACTTTTGCGCCACAATTTGTAATTCAGTCCTAGATGACTCTTGCGGTCTTCCTATGACAGCAAGAGTCATAGTTCCTATAATAGGAAATGTCATTGATGTCAATTTTCAAATCTCGGCGCACGACTGGGGCCAACGGCGTTATTTTAGAAAGGGTGCATCACATAAATGGCCGAATTATAACTTATGGCGCACAAGTTTTATGGTCAGATAACCATTTTTTGCTGAGAAAAATATGTGTTTTCTTGAGATCGGGATATCAAATCCCTCATTATCGCCCACAACAACAGTGAATCCACAGTTGCAAAACCACGATTTACTCTGGTTTGGGGGTTTCGCTGAGGTTGAAAATAATGCGCCAGGGTACTTCTCAGTGTGCTTTTTAAAGATGTCCTCGGTGTCCAAAGCCTCGAAAATTGAAATCGATGGCCATTTCTATTTCAGGAACTGTGACCCTTTCTCTCCTAGGAAGATAGAAAGGGTCCGCTGGGACTATTTGTAATTGGGCCATTTATGTGATGCACCCTTTCTAAGATAACGCCGTTGGCCCCAGCCGTGCGCCGAGATTTAAAAATTGACATCAATGACATTTCCTATTATAGGAACTATGACTCTTGCTGTCATAGGCAGACCGCAAGGGTCATCTAGGACTAACCTAGACTAATTCCTGTAAGTTTGAGTCAGTGTATTTCACTCCTGAACAAAGTAAACTTGTCAGGGAGCGGCTAATACGGAAAAATACTGACCTCAGTTTTTTTTCTATCATTCTAATGTATGTGTCCGGTCAGGCTTCGTAGCTCTGACAGAGAGATTACTCGTATGAAGTTATTTAAGTCACAGCGGAGTCGGAGCTAATAAAACTGAACTTCCAGAAACTGGCACCAAACGTTTGGGAAAGCCAAAATCATTGGATCGATGTATACTATTTGCTTCTTCTCTTACCTTAACAATATAGTTGTCAGATCACTCGTCCTTTTCGAGTCTAATTTATGAATTTGTTTCTAAAACGTTTTGTCAGACTTCCTTTATTTTGATAGCCTCTCTTTGATATGGAAAGGCTAGACACAAATGTGGTAGGAAATAAGTGAAGGTGGAAAATATCGGTCAGCATTACAATGGCACTGTCTCGTTATTAAAGAAAGGTTAAATATTTCTTCAGGCGCAAAATATTTTAAAATTTCAGTCATCGATCCGTTTGGCGACAACAAAAATTTGTCGCTAAATCTAAAATATATGTACTCACTGGTTTTTAGTTTCACTATGACATTGTTGTGAAAATATGTTGTCGCAAGCGGGGCTCGAACTGGGAACCTTTCGCTTCATAAGCGAGCGTGCTAACCACTAAGCCAAAAGCTGCAACTCATGGAAAAAGCCAATGAACATGTAGTTACATGTTTGTATATATTCATTTTCACAACACACATTATAGATACCAACTTCAGGACAACATTACTCTGAAATAGCTACTGCCGGCTTTTTTCTATACATTGCGTGTTCTCGTCTCTGCATAATGAAATTCAATGGTATTCTACTTTCTAAACATATATGCTTATGAGACTATGCAATTATGATATAGACAGGACAGTGACATGCAGTTTTGTTCAGCCGAGAGATAGAATGTTACATAAGGCGAAGCCGAGTGTAATATTCCAATCCGAGGACCTGCAGGAGTTTAAAGGGACTAATTTATGACATGATGTCAATTATCCAGTACTTTGCTAATGCAACTCGCAGCACGTTAATAGCTTTTCTCATGACATTGAGTATTTACAAACATTGCTAGAAAACAGTCCCTGTGTCGTTCTTGCGTTGTAAACAATGCTTCGTGCTTGAAAATGGGTTGTTTTTGTGTTTTAATTTATTATTTTATTGGGACATTCAAAGCAAAGTTTAAAAAGAGCTTTGAATTTTCTAACAATTTGCGAACATACCAAAGATATCGTATGTTGAACGAAACCACACAAGAAGGTAAAAAGAACGTTTATGGGTATATTTAGCAATAGGGAATGGTAAAAAAACACTGCTCAATGCATGAGAAATTAGCCAAATTTCTGCTAATGCGTCTTTCTACAAAACATCAACCACCAACAAAATCCCGCGTTATTATTTCTGGGACGTGAAATGATAATTCTGCTTGATCTGGCGAGACCTTATCTTAAAGATATCATCTAACAAATGCGAACACCAAAGATCAAGTCATTAACCAAAGTTAAGGAAGTGATTGTGCACAAAAACATAAAAAATGATCATTTACTAATGATCGAAACACTTAAGTATGAGGTTTTATGGATAATATCATTTGGAGACTCATGTTGATCAAATCCGCCGTTCGCAAAAGCCATTTGAAGAAACATCCAATCCGAGCAATAATATACCAGAGCCAAGAGCCACGGTGCCAAAATTGAACATTGATCGAGCTACGATTCCAAGTAGCAAAGTGCTATCCAGATATCTGTAGTTCTATCACTTAAGAGCGTGTAGTTTGAGACAAACCAGATGTCTGTGAAAATACAAATCCGAGGATATTCCCCCGACAGTCCACAGGCAGTTTCTCTATTGAAGTAAACACTGAGACAGCTGGTGTTGTAATTGTTAAGTCGCGATCAGGTCGCTATGAAAGATCGCCCAAGAAGTAAGTGTTTGAGGACTAACTTTGATGCTTATGTGGTGCAGCTTAATTAATTTATTTTACGGTATCTGATAAAATTATGGTGTTCTTAAATTTATTAGAAGAACCATTAACATTACTTTTTCTTATGGTAAAATATACGCTGCGTTATAGCAGGTTTTCATTAAGTAATAAAATCCAGTTAAGGTTACTATAAAGTTAAAGTAAAAGCGAGTAAAAATAACTTTTCAGCTGCTGTAATTTATTACAGTAAAAATAACCATTTAAAAACTTAGTAAACTTTGCATTGGAATACTTACTGTGTCGGCAAAGGATAAAAGTTGAGACTTCCTTTGTCAGAGTTACGATAAGAATCTTAACGGTAAGGGGTTTTTTTTCGAATCATGATTTTTTTATGTAAATCGGATCTATTTATTTCTTTGACTTAAAGCAAAGTGGAAAGTGAAAGCAGAAAAAGGAAAATACCAAGCTTGTAACAATTTATTGCAGACGTCATAACGGTTTTTTTGTAAGACATTTCTAAGTTCATTTACATTTGACAATATCTCTGATAAGTATCCGCAAATCGAACTGCTCTGGTAACTGTTTGCAAGTTCAGCTGTACAGATTCCTTTTGGATTTTTGCAGTTTAAAATGTCTTTTTTAAAGAATCTCCACACAGGACCAAGACGTCTTCCAGACATTTTGGAATTTGTAGTGTTTTTTCCTGTCATATCCTTAATTAACAACTGAAGAAGCAGTTATTTTACGGGATTTGAATACATTTTTGAACGACGCGTAACACTAGTACTTGTTTCAAAACACACGGAGTAGAGACATGCTTGACCAACACCGGAGTAGTTGCAGCAACCTGCACTACTCCTCTCGTAACCAGCTGTCGAGTTCTAATTCCCCAAGCTCCGAAGCTCGTGTGTACTGATAATCGCAAGATTTGAAATGTTTGCTTAAACAAAGGGGGTTGCAAACGATTGCTGAGAGTCTGTACTGCATAAAAAGGTTTGATGACAAACGATTTTTAAAAAAATCGTAATTTTTTAACATGGATTGATAATCATAACTTAAATCAATTGATTTAAATCACTCCAGCCATGACGGTAACTAACTTTTGGGTACTCTGTTTAGTTGCCCAACAGATTAATTTGAGTGATTCATGGGTATAGTTTAAGTCGACATTTCGGTACTTTCTTACGAATTTGCATACTGTCCCCATTACCGAAAATACAGAGGTAAACAAATGGGAGTAAAACATTATATATAAATGCTTAAAACTTCAAGCTGATAAGTAATTTCGTTATGCTTTGATTAAGATATATTCTTAAAGGCGCTGCTTTGTTTTGTTCTATAATCAGTTAAATTCAAAAGTTTAAAGATGTCAGTAGAACAGATATAACAGATATAAGTTAATAGGTTATTCTTTGAGCTTGTCACCTCTAGCATGCACAATCTGATGTAAATAAATATGGCGGCAAAATAAACCGACTCTTTCCTGCAGCCCCGCCCAAAAGGGGCCCGGGCATAACGGCCCACCCATTACGGCCCGCCTCATTTGGGATCCATACATAAGGACCCCAAGTGAAAAGGCGAACATTTAGAAATTGCAAAAATAAAAAATTGCTTTTAAACAAAACACTAAAAAAGTATCACGTTAACTTCTGCTAGCAATTTAGTGAAGGAAAACAGTTTACTCAAATATTTACTCAAGAAAATATTCAAGTTTACTGAAATATTTACTGCAGAAAATACGATGGAATTATCTAGCTTAATCCTCACTACAGATGCTATTGAATTTAAATTCTTTATAGGATTTGAAGTCGTCTTGTGCAAGCTGTGCTAATCAGTCTGTTTTCCTTAACGGGCTGAGGGATTATCGTTATCCCAGTCCAAGATATTATTTTGCTGATTAGTTTTATCATTGATGCCATTGTTCTGCAGATCTTTTATAAATTACTGCATTTGAAGTCGAGTTGTGCAGCTGGTTGAAATCTTACTGCTCATTTAAACGTCGATTGAATCCACATCTTGTAAAAATGCAAATAAAAAGCTGCTGTTACCAGAATCATTATGGCATTTATTGCATAGCACTGGTACTTTTCGTCGTGCTCGGGCTCGTTCAGTTAAGGGACATTTTTCGCTAATCTGATGCGAAAAATGCCACAAAGATTTTCTGTCGGTTGTAGAATGTACACGACATAACGGTAATGCCTAAAGACTTTGTGCCAAGATTGAGCTGCTGGACGTAAGATCATCCCACAATTCCTCCGTGGCGTTGGACACAACATTAGATGTTGCCCCGTCAACAGGCAGAATCTCGAGGGAAACGAGTGAATTGAGACTGACGCTGTTTTGAACCTATGCAGTGTCCGAATACCCTTCCAAGAGTTCCAAAAGCCACTGGGCACACCGAATATGTCTCTCCAAAATAAAGACATGAAATAGATGAGTGTCTGTATGAGACTCTGTGTCTATTATAATAAAGATCGTGTAACTATGCATAGATAATTCAGTCTTCAGGTCTTATCTTTTCTTTCCCGAGACACAATGCAGACACGGAGTTGTAAGAGATTTTTTGCGTTCCTTGATCACATGCTAGTTGTTGTCTTCAAACCGCAAACCTCATGTATGCTTTATTGTTTAAAATTTTCTGTTAGCACTCTGTCCCGTAATAGACTACCGATAAATCAAATGTCGTAAAATCAAAACAGTTTGATTATTTATGTAATTTACGTTTTAAACTACGCAACCAATTCATTTTCTTGCCTTAGGAAGAAAAAATATTAAACAATAATAAGCGTAACTGAACTACCAACATTTAAAAAATAACCGATTATAAATGCTCAAACGGTTTTTTTCGCTTGCTGAAAGATAAAAATTTATATTGTTCAATTACTTTCACCCTTTGTTGTAAGAATAGTAAAACACGATTTCTGTGACATTCGATGTATCGGTAGTCTATTCTAAAATAGCCTGCTAAAAGATGAGGTTCTTATTTGTTTCTTTTTTGTTATATATATATTCACGTAATATGACATAAACGATAAGCTCGATTATAACTTGGATATAATTTATGATACTGCACTTCTGACTTATCATGAAGTCGTCGTGTGTAATATTTGCTGACACGATATCTATTCAACGATCGACTTCAAATTTTATATTTTAACAACTTGAAAGAGACTGTCGTCGGTAAAATCTTTCAACCTTAAATTGAATTTTTTTCAACAGACAGTATATCCCATGCATCAATGGAAACTCATTGCAAACGCTTTTACTTACTTAAATACCCTCAGTGATGCTGACGTGCCTGATTAAACTCGAACATGTCTGAAAACACATGTCATAACAAAGCAAATTGCTTGTTATGGAAACAATATATCTACAACAAAATTGAGTGGACAGTCAAATACTTTGGACAGAATCTTGTTACATTTTTCGGTGTATCTATCATTTCTGACGACACACTGTGTCAAAGAGAGATAATATGTTATTTCTATTTTGTGTTAAACGATGAAGAAAACAAGTAGTTTTTCCAGTACTTGGGTCAAATTTTTACATATTCAACAACAGAGTGACATGGCTGAAATAGTAAAAAAATCATGTGTAATATTTAGTCAAATATAACTTGGATCGCCTCTGTATTTTGGGTGATTGCGCCATTCAAGTTACGTGATGAACAAATGCTGAAAAACGGTGTAGGCAAAAAATTATCATCGCCTGTTAATTGAAATTAAATAATATTTTTTAAAAAGGAGCAAAAAAAAGTGTAGATGTGTCACTGAAGTGCAGTATTAGCTTAGACATATATATGTGAGTGAGTATTGGGTAAATGACGAAACGTCGTCATTGCATGCTGTGGATGATCATATTATTGCAGCTGACAGCGGAAGTAGGGTTTGTTTGCCGAGAAATAACAACTTCCAGATAAGAATCAAACCGACTAGCTCACTCACAGCCATGCTTTCTAATTTTACAAAACATGGATGTACAAACCGTTAGAATTGGTGCTTATTTAACACTTGACAAGCCTGTGGCTTGCAAGGGTTATATGAATTTGTGCGATCAGCCGTTCGTCCCTTTTTTCTTCTTGACACTTTTTTCCAATTTTTTGTGTCTTCTTCTTCTCTGACACTATGGGCCCTACGACCATGAAACTTGGGACTTATGAAGAGCTTGATCTGAACGTTTGCATGTCACTTTTTATTTTCGTCTTCGATTTCGTTTTCTTTGTTAAAACACCATGTGAAAAGAGTATATTTTTGCAAGTAAATGCAGAGCATTTAACGTACATCACAGAACACACTTGCTGAGCTTTGTGCGAGCTCTCACTGCGTAAATAGATAACACGGCGTATGCCTGCTCATTCAATAAAACCTTAAGCCAACAAAAATCAAACACTACTCGGCTTATAGGACGTATTCAAGCTGTGTTGTTTGCAATATATTATTCAAGAAATAACCATTGAAGGAAGTATTTTTGCGTTTTAATTTTTGTCAAGTGTTTAACATTTCGCTAGCGAAATAAGGTTCTAGTTATTACTTTGGCTTGAAGGTGCACTGAACTTTATGGGAAGAAAGTCAAAAAGCAAACTTTAAAGTAAGGCATAAGTCCTATTTAACTTGACAACCGTTGTTAAAGGGAATACTGTTGTTAAAGGGAATAATAATTTTAAACACTGTATTAAATAAATAAGAATTCTGAAGCAAATAAGAAACCAGATATAGTTGGTAGGCTATTCCGGAATAGATTATCGATATTTAAAAATGTCACCGAAATCAATAATACTTCATTTTTCTTATACCAAAAATAAGTTGAACAATGTAAATTTTGGTCTTTTGAAGAAAGGAAAATAAAAATATTAAAAAACTGAGTTTACATTTAGCTGCTTATTAAAATATCGGTAGTTCAGTATTGAATAACCTACTGAAATTTAAAATGGTTAAATATTAATTTGTGTTTTCAATTTTTGCATATTTTTTCTATTTATAAGGCAAGAAAATAATTTGTTTAAATAGTCTGCAACATAAAATGATGAAATAATGAAAAAATGTCTATTTCTATTACATTCGATTCATCGGTAGTGTATTCCGGAATAGCCTACCAAAAAATATCTGGTTTCTTATTTGCTTCAGAGTTCTTATTTTAAATAATACAGTGGTTCTAGTTAATATCTATTTATGATCATTCTAGTTTGTAAAAGGGGACCACAAAAATCGTTTTTATTCTGAATAGTTATGTAAAGGCGCATTTGCGATTCTAGGTGGTGCATGTTGTGGTCTTCATGCAAAGTTCACCGATCATTGTACTTCATGACTATGCAAGCTAAAAAGAAACAAACCATACTGTGGTCATGCTATTAGATTCATTTACACATGATGCATGACAGCGCCGACTATTAGCGTCAGAGTAATTTTCTAACATTATATGCAGGAAACCATGCGTATAAAAGACACCGAAATGACTGGGTCTTTTTGTCACTAAGAGGAGGTGTCCCTAATAGACAGGTAGTGGGTTTGTTTGAGAATAAAAAAAGACAAAACGAATAACCAACCAAAATAAATCCTTCATTTCTTTGTTTGCTTCTCAGGCCTGCTCATACAATAAGAAGATGCATAATAAAGCTAAAAAGTGAAATAAACAAATCCTCATATCAATAGTGAATTTTTAAAGGGGTAATTAATTTCTCTTTCTTTTGGTTCCTGTCATGACTTAATTGCCAGTTTTTTTTTTGTTTGTTTTTTTTTTAAGTAAGGACATAGCCAAAAACTCGTCTTTTATACATTTTGCTAGGCCTGGAGATGACCTTTTAAGCTCGGGTGCAACATAAATTCAAAGAGCAAGAGATGTAACGTTTACTGAGAAACTAATCCAAAATTGCAATTAAAATTGTTAAAAGAGGCTTCATTGTATACCCTTCTCGAAACCCGAAACATTCAGGTGCAGGTTGGCACTGGTGTATTTGAGAAGCGAACGAGGATATTGTCCGTATCCGATCAAATATGAAGGAACTTTTCTCCGCCACTACCAAAATTAAAGATATTTGATTCGAAGGGGATACTCTCCGGACTGACCAATGTCCAACCACCAGGTGATTCTGATCATTCATGTACTTAGCACTTCGCTTCTCCAATTTCTGTTATCATGGCCAATTTCTGCTGCTTCGCAAAAAAAAAAAAGAAATAAATAAATAAAAGATAATTGAATAAAAATAGTAAAGCGCACAAAAAAAAAAAAAAAAAAAGAAAGAAAAGCCGTATGGGAAACGATATCAGAGACGTTTTATTTACATCGTAAAATTTTACTCTGAAACAACACATGATTTTTCCAAAGCTCTTGAAATATTTACAGGTCAGATGAAATATCTTCCTAAAAGTATTTCCAATATATAGCAAGCGTACTCCTGCATTCTGTAATTTGTGCAAGCATTTACAAACCCAAGTACCAGTTCAACTGGTACAGAATTGACAAGATTGCGGTAGTTTATCCGCTTTGGATATTTACCTCCCAATCACCTGAATCATTACAAAGCTTTTTATTTACATGAGATCGTCTTTATTCTTTAAATGCACATGGTTAAATTTCTGCGCAAGTAAATAAAAATACACAAACTTACAGTGTTCAAGAGTGAAGCAATGGCCAGCCCCAATTTAAACATTTCATATAACTTTTAGCAAGAAACTTCAATGTTCTGCAGAACAATATCTATGTTCAATTCAATATTTCAGTTTGTAACTCAAATTTTATCGTAAACTTGTATCAACTAAAAAGCAAGACCTTAATTAACAGTTAGGAATTGTAACAACATTCCAACACACCGTATTTCACTAATATTCAACTGAAGAAAACATTAAAACATTCCTCAATTGTTAATTAATTTACGTCTGCAACTTTTTCTGTCACCAGAATAGTAAACTAGAGCGGCCAGTGCACACAAAACATAAGAGTACAGGTTTATATTGCACACTTTCAAATCGACATCTATTTAGTTTGTTTTTTGCAAACAAAAACAAACGTCTCCCCCACTACACCCATAATTTCCCAATAATCAGTTTCCTTTTGTTTTTGTTTTTTTTTTCTTTTTTTTTCTTTTTTCATTTGTCACTAAAACAGATTTTACTGTATTTCTTTTTAATCCAAATCTGGAAGGTTTTCGCTAAAACGGGTTTTAGTGTACGTTCTTTTTAGCCAAGTCTGGAAGTTCGTCACTACAGCAGTTCTACTGTACGCTACATTTTTGTCCGGGTGTGGAAGTTGGTCCAGACGGGCAAATTTTACCGCGCGTCTTTTTATCCGAATCTGGAAGGGGTAACGACAAACAGGTTTTACTTTACATATTGTTATCCAGGTCTTGAAGGTGGTCTAGATTTTTTTTTTTTTTTTGCTAACCGTCATCCCCCTCCCCCCAGCCATCTAATGCAGACACGACTCTAAGCGCAACTCTAACCCTCTTACCCAAGGTTACGGTAACGGTCTGCACCATAAACATAATGTATACCTTGTCTTCGTACATTCCTATCGGCCAAACAACACTAGAAAGACATTCTTAAGAACTGCGCAACAGATGACTCACTGCGGTGGGAGGGGGGAGCATATTTTGATGCCAAAATGGTGAACTGCTTGTCAAAACGCAAGATATCAGACGACCCACTTTAAAAGTGGAGAATGCGTCCAGCTACAGCAAACAATACTAACCGTTACCCCCTAATCACTCCCATATGTGGAACAGCTTGGCAAGTTTACGGAAAAAAAACAGTACCTAGACCTGATGATGCACCTAAATACGACAACAGCACTCATGGCCTCGCACATAACGACTTCATAATGCACCACAACTGACACTGACCCCTGACTGAGTGGCATGTTACGTACAAACTGTGGACACGCAACGCACAAAAAGGTTAGTAATGTTGCTACTGTTTTCCAGCATTCTAAAGAATGCAAGAACATCGAAAATCTTCTGGAAAACGCTGAAATCCCCAACGTAGTTAACGACTACGCTTAGTTAACAAAAGAGCCGATCAAACGGCAGGGGGGAGGGGGCAGGGGCCTGGGTACTACGTCAAACATCTTTCTTAATTTTCTATACCAGTTTAATGTTTAACAAAAACCGTGCGACTCATCCAAGGAATAACTATACCAAGTTTGAAGTCAATCCAACTTTCCGCTATCGAGATATTTTGCGTAATCACAGATAAATTTTTACGTAATGACGCCTTTCTTAATTTCGCCACACGAGCTTTCAAAACAGCTGACAGCTATTTCAACTTTCAAAAGTTGAAACAGCTGTCCGACTAACCCAAGAAATACCCATATAAAATTTTAAGTTGATACGACTTTCCGCAAGCGAAGTTTTGTATATAAGATCTTGTTCAAAAATTAACTGCACAGTTCACGTGATGACGCCATGTGATGTGTTCGTTCCAATCGCGACATAATTTGACAGAATCTTCCGGACCCACCAAGTAACGATTCAACCAAGTTTGAACTTTCTCCGATCTTCAGCGGCTGAGAAATCTTACAAACAAAACTAACGTAATGTAACGACGTAATGACGTCATCCGCCTTTTTTAATTTCGCTACATCCGTCAAAAGTTGAAAGAACCGTACGACTGATGTAAGCGAGATATTTTACACACAACATTTTGTTCACAATATATACATGTTTTACGTGATGACGTGACACGCCGCACTCGTTCGTTCTACTCGCGATAAATTTGAACGACTATTTCGGACCTGCCAAGCAACAATCCCACCAGGTTTGAGCTTTCTCCGATGTTCAGCGGCTGAGAAATTTCGTACATCAAAATTTTTACGTAGTGAAATCAAATACCTTCATTAATAACGCAACAGGTGTCAAAGTTGACAGAACCGTTCGACTAACCAAGTAATAAAAACAGACCAAGTTTTAAGTCTATTCGACTTTTCTAGCAAACATTTTGTTCACAACAGACACACAAACGCACACATACAGAAAGTACAAAACCTACATGTTTCCCCCGGTTTGGGAGACACTATTAACAAGTTATTTAACTACTCTGTGAGAGTATCTGACTGTTATAACTTTGTTTCGATAATATGTACTAAAGGATTTGTGTCGACTACAATTTGCACAAGTTTCTAAACTAAAATTAAATATTCTAAATGATCTGAAAAAAAGGCTTGTTTATTGGATCGTTTGCTACAAAAATTGGTTTATAAACCAAACCAAATGTTCAAATAGAACATAAGAGGCCATAACATGCAAAAGCTATTCAGAAATTTGCCAAATAAGCGTCGGGCCACAGTTTTGCGCGACGAAATGTCATTTGTGTCCACTTTCGGTAGAACTGGTTGCCTATAATATATTTTTACACATACGGCAACTCGTATCTCCCAGAACGCAAACTATACATTACATTAATAACTGAATACATAATATACAGTAGATACTCGTCAATCCTAACATGGTTTATCCGAAATATCGCTTTATCCGAACATAATATCCCGACAAATTTTATTACACATTCATACCAAACAATTCGGTTTAACGAATATATATTTTATCCGAACAAAAATAAATCTGTCAATTTTTTTTCGATCATTATTTCGGTTAAATCCGAGTGAAAATCCTTCCATAAGTTTTAACGCATGGCATTAACAAGTGTACCAGTTTACGCGTCTGCTACCCATGACACACTGGGGTACACTGTCTCTTTTGCTACTCAGGCATTTGTTTTTTAGCTGGACCTTATTAACGCTCTATAAATAACTGGGGATTACTTTGGGGTTTCTACGCAAACACTGTTTGCAGCAATGACGTTTACTACTCAGTAAGCAGATTCTGGCATGTGCCTTGTGTCTGAATATGGCCCGGGTCTTACGTTAAATGTTTCATCTGGAGTAACGCCTAGTGTTACCAGGGAGAGGACACGTCCGTCCCGTCCGTTGCAACTGCCATCAGCATGTTATCGTACATTCGACTGACAGTTGCAACATGCCCAAATGAAACGAAAATGTTTGAGAACTTTAACAGTGTGATTAATTTCTTAGAAAAAAAAAAAGAGCCACAAACACAAGCAAGAAAAGAATCAAAGACTTTTTCAGCAAGTGAGTATGATTGTCACTCTTATGATTGTGCTTCATTTTGTGTTATTCAACTTGTTTTAGTATTTTACATTCAACAGACTGTTTTTATTCTCATAAAATGGTTGAATTAAATTTAATGCCCTTTATGTGTTAAAAATTACCATACTGCATCGAATTCCATCCCATAGATAAAACATCCGCTTATCCGAAATACTGTTAATCCGAACAAATTTCGCCGGTCCCGACTTATTCGTATTAATGAGCATCTACTACATGCAATATCTTTCAATACATAACAATATATATTTTATTTGTATTGATAACGAACTTTACATTGCTGCATACAACAATTAGAACTGCCATATGATTTGGGAAAAACACTGTAATCTGATTGGCCGAATCCTTATCCAATAATTTTTCAATGTTGACGGAAGAAAAAAATTGATACATATCGCAGTTATTTGTAATTAAAACGCCATTAAGTCATATAACAAAGCATATATTGACATATTCCGAGTCAACGTCAAGATATTATTGATCTGTTACGAAAATGTTGAGCTGACATTTTTGCTGCCCAATAATACTTCATGTTGACTCGAAATAAGTCAACACCTGTTAACTGTTGTGTGCTACAATGACTAGACAAGTTAGAACAGGTGAGATACAGCACTATTTTACGTACCTTTGTAAGGCAATCCCAAATCTTTCCACATTACTATCAAAATTTCCCAAATTTACAAGGCGGGTCGCTCTACGAGCCAATAAAAGTGATTATTTTTCCGACTTACACGACTCGAAATCAAATAAAAAAATACAGTGCGAATTCTTCAGCTCTAGACCCGATTCAGCATAATTAATACCAGGATTCATTATGGTTTAAAAAATTCATCCCTTTTCAAAGGGATGGTCGAAATCCTGTGGGCGTTGATTTTGAATTCCGTGACAGGTGATCTAATCCACTGCATTCGCTTATTTACGGCTAATGAAATGAACGTCAATCTCCCGCTTACCAACCCGATCTAGAATTAGAATCTCATAACAGAACTATTTAAAATAAATAAATACAAAGGACATAACAATATTAAATCTTCACTAAAACAATAACATTTCACACAGTGCCAATGTGTTTCTTGACTGGGACAGTCATTGGAAAATGATCCTCCTGTGCTTACTCAAAGCAATTTTTCTTCAAAGGGTAAGTCAAAACCTCTGCGACAAAATGATAAGCCTTTTACGCCTGTTATGTTCGCTACTCTCCCAATGTTGGCATATTGCTGAAGTTGTTTATCCTTGAGGCTGTAAACAAAGGGGCGGAGCTTGGGACTCGCGCCATGAACTCATGCATAGCCTTCTGCTGGTTCGTCTTCGACAATTCTGTTAACAAATAACAGAAATAAATTATGTCACATCAGTGAAAACAGCTTAAATAAGTCAAAAGATTTCACGAAAACATCCCAGGATAAACCCATAACGAAATTCCTACAGCATAAATTTTTAAACATCTCATACCAAATTAATAATATAACCAATTTAACTGAACTTTATCTGCCTCTGCTAGAATCTACAAAAATAAAGAGTGTCCGCCCGGGCAACTGTCGAAATGATACGCCAACTTTAAACCTTTCGAAACAGCTGCCAACTTCTCGAAACGTATCGGCTTACTTGTTTTTGTGAGAACTTGTTGGTAGACTGCTTTCATTTTTTCCATGTTAATACGCAGGGCTGTGGTATGGTCAATCATGGGCTTGGGATAGTCTCGACCAATCACACACTTCACCAGCTCTTGCACATGTCGAGGCGCCGTCCAAGGTTCAAATATATACTCGGACGGATAGGACCGTAATACTGGCAGATATTTTCTGAAACATTGGAACAGAAAAACTGGTAAAACTCACCCGCATCTCTGTAAGCTGCTATTACCAAACTTTTTTGTTTTTCTTGGTTCTTTGTTTGCTTTTTTACACATAACTATGAAAAGCACAATGTCAAAAAAAAACAAAAAAAACAAAAAAAAAAAACAAACAAACAAAAAAAAAAAAAAAAAAAAAAAAAAAGAACATTCTGTGACTGGTGTGGGTTTTGTCACACAGTTTATGCGAAAAAAAGAAGCCTCATGAATTTATATTTCACCGTGGGAAGCACATCTAATTTTTGAACTGGCCAGCAGGTGACAGGGTGATTTCTTTCCCTACCTGATATAATCGCCGTTGGGATCGATGCGCTTGCCGAACGAGACGGGATCGTAGGTGTAGAAGAACTGATGGAAGAAGCTGCTGCAGGAGAGCCACATCCACATGCCCGCGTTCGTGCTCCAGTCAGCGTCCAACAACAGCTCGTCGAAGATCTGCAAAATACCCGCATCTTCAAAGTCCTTTTACACGCAAGTCGATATGTGTACCAATCAAGTTGGCCCTTGTATCTTTTGATAATTATTATCCATTTAACTTGAAAAACTATAATTTCCAATAAACAGTAATGGGTTCATGTTTCATTATATTAATCCGATAAGATGTCGCAATAAATAGTTTAATAGTATAAATTAAGAAAATGCACTTTCTACACAGAATACACCATATCTTTAACGTGACGGAACGTATCTTCCATTCCCCCAAGCTGTGAAGATTTTCACTTTGTGAATGAAATTAATGACTAGCCGGGTTGGTGCGTACCTTCATACCGTCCTCCCACGACAACCAGAGGTCACCCCGTGTGAGGAAACACGCCACGGAGTGCCTAGCCAGCGGGTGGATCCAGCCTTCTTGCTTTAGTTGAGTCATGATGGCGTCGATCCAGGGAAATCCTGTCTTGCCCTTTGCAAGTAAAAACAGATTTTTTTCTTTCTTTCTGTTTTATTTCCGTCTTTAGAGGGTGGTGCGGTAAATCCCGGCGAAGCAATACCAGGCATCGAAATTATCCTTTAATCAGCGTCAAAGTATTGCTAAACGCTCACGATTTTCTCAGGCGTTAAAATCAGAATGCATTTGTCGAAAATTCTGGAAATTGTAACAAGAATGTCTAGAGATCTAGTTAATCAACTATGAAAAGGCTTGTAGGAACGCCAAAAAGGTGGTGTAACTCCCGCAATACCTCATTTTGAATTATTTAAAAACAAATCATGTTGGGCCCTTTGGAAGTGATTCTTTCTTTCGCATTTGCCAGAATACTTAAAAAAGCTCACGTCAGATGCTTGTGTAGTTTAAAACTGGGTCAGTTTTTGGTGGAAAGCGTGGAGGTGGGGGGGGTGGTTAATTGCGAGGATCAGTGTCTAAAACCGTGCTTGACTGTCGTCAGAATCCGTAGCAAACCGTAACACTGAAATATGTGGATGAATAAATCATCCACAAAGAACTAGAACTGTCAATGCACACAAAACATCAGTGTACAGTGATGTATCGTATACTTTGAATTGCGACGTATTTAATTTCTTGTTTTTGGCAAAACAAAAAAAAAGACAAACATAACAAACAACCAAACAAAAAACATATGTCCTTCCGACCAATTTTATGGTTCTGCAACACCCAGATCTGCAAAATATAACCAAAATTCATACTGAAAAATTCAAAGAAAACACAAATGCAGAGATGCAGAGCCCTCAGCCAATAGCGGTTACACCACTCTAGTCGAGTTACTCTTCTGAAATACCACCCGGACAAAAACAATATACAAGGTGCAACGGATGGAGCGACGGACGGGTCCTTGCACATCTACACTATATATACTTTCTTCCTGTACGGTTTGGTTAAGATCCGATGAACAGTTTTTGAGATATCGCCCGGACAAGAAAAAGTTTAAAGTGCAACGGACGGACAGAGGGACAGAGAAGGGACAAACTGAACCCCCCGTTGCACATCTGCACTATATATACTTCCTTCCTGTAAGGTTTGGTGAAGATCCCATGAATAGTTTTTGAGATATCTCCCGGACAAGAAAAAAGTTAAAAGTGCGATGGACGGACATACGGATGACCACAAACCAAATTGAACCCCCGCTGCACATCTATGCTATATATACTTTCTTCCTGTACGGTTTGGTGAAGATCCTATGAATACTTTTTGAGATATCGCCCGGACAAGAAAAAAGCTTAGAGTGCGACGGACGGACAGAGGGACGGACAAGAGACAAATTGAACCCCAAGTTGAACATCTACACTATATATACTCCCTTCCTGTAAGGTTTGGTGAAGATCCGATGAATACTTTTTGAGATATCGCCCGGACAAAAAAAAACTTTACGGACAGGCACACGGCAAGACGGACAGACGTCCCGACGGACGGACTGAGGGCAATCCTATAGACCCCCCCCCCCCCCAGGGCTCGCCCGGTTGGGGTCTAAAAACAACAGGTTTACAAGCACGAAACAATGTTTAAAACGCCTGAATAACGCAGAGAGTATTTCCTAACAGCCGTCATGAGCACACTCTAGGCTGTGACGAAAGCCATGACGTGGTGCGCTTCGCATCACTGAAGGACTGGATGACTGACTACACGCGGCTACGCCTGGTACTTAGGGTGAACAAAACAGCATGTTACCCCTCTCAGCTATATCACAACTGTACATTGTTTCACTAAACATTGTATTAGCATGGTAACTGCTATGTAGATACCCTGATTATTCTAGATAGTGTTCACCGTGCTAAAGCCCCTGGCATCTTAAGATGCTGGAATGACAAACTGTGGAAGTAGATATAATTTGTATAATATTTATACATCACATCATGTCATCTAAATTTTGCCCAGCCAAAAAAAAAAAAAAAAACAAAAAAAAAAAAAAAAAAAAAAAAAGAAAATAAAATGACGGTATCACTACTAAAACATCGCTTAAGGATACTGTGATGGGGTCGGAGTCAAAATACCAAACTTTCGGAAAATCTGATAAAGTATCTACAGACAACAACTCGCTTACAAACAGAGGACCTGACTCGACAGTCCACAACAACGCGTACATGTTACAGCGAAACCGTCAAATTATCAACATCGCAATATGCCTGAAATATTCAGCTACATTGCAAAGTGCCAGTTTGCCTGAAATGGTGTGTTGTGGTTTGCGACCTTCCCAGAGAAACTGCTCACGCATTTCATGGGCTTTCGTCTCCATCTTTTATCTTGTTTTCTTATGTCTAAATGTGTGTTACAATAGAGAACAGGATATTGTTGTGGTTAAATGCAATTAATCGTTGTAATCCCGGGCTAGGTTTTTTCATACCGGAGCATGCGATTCGTGAGACTTGACTGGCAAGTGGGGCAAGGGAAGTTGGTTGGAGGGGGGGGGATTGGTCGTTAGAGATGACGGCAATTAACCGCGCATTTTTTCAATTTCCGCTATTAATTCTACGAAGTAATTTAGGAAACTAGCAACAAATACTGGCTGGCTGACACGGCAGCTTACTGAGCTGAGCCACTTAACGCCTACTCTTGTGCTTTGTTATCGTCCGTGTGCGAGCGGTGTATAATTACTATCAACCAAATACAACACCAAAGGCATCTCTCGTCTCACAATTTCACACAGCACCAGAGCCTATAAGTTTTTTTATTCTAACTAGTTGAGTTATGATGAGTTTTGTGAAAACGATTTCAGAGAAAAAAGAGAAACACTGGGATGAATTTATTTACACTAGCAAAGAGAAACTTCCCAAATACAGATAATGGAAATAACTTATGTAAAATGAGGCTGGATTAATAAGTATGGCATTGTGATTTACTTAGTTAGGAAATCGCAATCATAAAATGCATTTGTTCACCTCTTTTTAACTGTATTTGACAACAGGAACGACATTTCACCTGTATGATCACAAGAGAATATACTAATTGAAACCATAACATATGTAAGCAGATACTCAGGTGACTCAAGTTGTGCGTGTGTCAATAAACAAAAAACATTATTTCAGCCAAACTTAAATTTTACGGCTCTAAAATCAGGCACGTTGCATTATGGCTGAATATTTTAGACAGATTGTAATGTGGCTGTGCGAATCTGGCATGCTGCAATATGCCTGAAATTTCAAACTCTACTGCAATCTCGCTGATTAAACAGTGTGAATGGAACACATACAAACACACGACATAAAATTGTGCTGTTTGTGTTCGGACTTTTGTGTTTTTTTCCCCCAGCCTCGGTGACCTTGACGAACCTTTTTTTCTGATTGCGTATTGATTTATTAGTTTATTACTTGCCTCTGCCCATTTGGCCAATGCCACAGCATCAACATTCCACGGCACCTGCAGGCAGATCGGATTGCCGATCATACGGTCGAATTTTGGATTATCCGAAGCAACCGTGTAGAAGAATTCTCGCCAATAAAGTTGACCAAATAAAGAAACTGGTGGCATCACATCCCGTTTTAACTGAAAATCATTTAAAAAGACACATAATCTCTGTTTTTAACTAATATCCTGGAAGACAAGAACTAGCAATGTTTCCGTTACAGCAGTATGATCCGCCCGGTGTAACTAATAGTTCATACAATAAAACCTTAAGGATGTAACGAAAATAAAAGGCGGTTGACAGCACGAAGATGCAGTTAATTATGAACTTGTAATTACTTCCTCCTACCGTGCTGCAAGCAACTACCATTAACGCAGGAGTTTTACCAAACGACGCAGAACACAACTCGGCTCAAGATTAAACTTAGGAAAGCCAGATTTACTGTGAATAGTTAAAACTCCCAGGCCACGTAGGGTTTAACCAGTGAATCCATAAGGATTCAACTTTGGATCTCAAAGTTTGCCTCCGCTTTCGTCGGTCGGGTCGTAAAAATGCCACCATTATTTTTTCATCCATTATTCAACATAATGTTTAAATATTTAAACTCCACAAATTATGGAAATAACTAAGCCCAGAAACACTTTCTAAACGTTTGCATGACGGTCTGCAAATGACCTTTCGTTTAGTCTAATCCATTGGTGAACTTTTCCATTTTAAAGTTGAACCCTTACCTTACAATAAAGCTGGTAAAGTTTCCAGTAGAACAATCGCGCCGACAAGCAACCGAATCGCAGGTATGGACTCAAGCCCGTCGGGGTGGCCATTAGCGATTGGGTCGTCATTCGTGGCTGTTCAAAGCTTGCTACCCAAGCCTTAAAAAAAAAAAATAAAAACAATGACACAGGCGGTTCATCTTTGACTTGCATATTCTAGTCATAATTTATTTAATTCGTTTTATTTCTTTGGTGAAAAAATAGCTTAGGCTCTCAATAAAATGGTTAGTTAAAAGGGCGAGTTAAGGAATATCAGATCGACATAATGCTATTTCTTTCCTTTAAATATGTGAGCATATTTATCAAGCTTATGGCGCTTTATAAGAACTTGATCGAACCTCCTAAAAATTTATAACTTACCTTTCTCTCTAAGTGACGATCCAGCCGATATAACGCTTCGGTTTCACCGCCATTCCACACCGATGCTTTCGACAAGCCTTGCGTACAGAAGCCTGCCAAAATACAATACCCATGTCAAAACAACTTACTATAGTTTAAATAAACTTCAAGGTTGTGCTGACCTTTTATTTCGCAGGAAGTGAGTCGTGCAAACCAGTAAAAAGTGGGCTGCTCTTACCCACCTACACTTTCTCGCAGCTACTCAATTCAGAAAATACTCGACCAGTAAATGTAACCGCATTACGCCCTCGTCCTCCCCCCCCCCCCCTCCCCCCTCGCCTTCCAAGGGATGGCAATAAACTTGCCTAGTTGACCGAGAGTTGGTACGGCAAAAATGTCGTCTTGATCCGGGTGCATGGGCGTTGTAGCAGTGCCTATGGTCTCCTTTGTAATGTTCGGCACGGGTGTTTCCGCCGGGTCCATTCTCTGCATGATACGCTGAAATTTCTTGTACGTGAATGGAATGCGGTTCTTATTTGCTTCAATTATTCTACAAAGTGAAAAAAAAACATGGATATATTTAATTTCCGGTAAATATGTGCATTTTATCAATTAGTTGTACCTTCAGTTAAGGTGATTGCCGAACCATACCTTCCAAGCATTGTTCGCTGTATTTTTCTATACAATTATTAACAATACTTACTTTTATCACAAAACAACTATATCACGATTAGCTTTCGGCAAAATTCGGGCAAATACCGAATAGCACAATATTCCAGTAGCAACTCTGCGTCTTTTTTTTCGGAAGCGAATAAGCCTTACTTTTTGATATCGTATAAAGTGTGTGCCACACGCACAATGACTTCAACACCAGACTCCTTGGCAAGGGTTTTTATAACCGTGTCGCGTTCCCGTCCAAAAGGCTCGGGATCCTCCTCAAACGATAGGTGGGTAATTTTCCATTGCTGCAATATCAAAACCACTAAACAGACTAACACGGACCGATATCATCAAAGAAAAATCCTGCTTTACGGAATACATGAATGAGCAATTTTGTAACACTGAAGTACTTTTCAGCTTGGGAAATGATATATTTCAAGCTTCTTTTTCTTTTAAACCAGCAAGTTTTTTTTCAGTCAAGTATTTTAAACCATTGGAACTATCATACATACAATAAAAGTTTCTGCATTACTGCAAACCGTTCCCCAGACAAGCTAGCATGAAGAAAGCTCCCCAAAACGGAAGTGAGATTAATATTTTTAAAATATCAGGCTGGACTGGGAAGCATACTCGGATATATCTGGATAAGACATCGGCGGGCTGTCCATGAATCACAAAAAGTCGCGAATTCAGCTTTCTCAAACTCTGGTCCAAATCTTCTAAGCTCTGTATCAAGAACCTGGAAAACAGCGAATACATATATAAGTGTAAGCACTAACTAGAACTGTGTCTGTGGCAGCACGTATGAGCCCCTACTGCTACCAGTTTAGACTCTGAAAGCCTGAGGAGCTGGAAAGAAGGCAATTTATTATGAATACGATAAGTACATTTTGCGTTCTCTAACCGCGCACAGAGCTTCGCCACAAAGCTTCACACGGACGTTATAAGTACGAGCCAACACGACGCTGATGAAGGCTTTCTCATGAAAACCGTTTTTGCTCTCCTTAGCAAAAGCTGCTACGTGAGAACACGGTAGTGGAGAATATCAAAGATCGAAAAAGATATTATTTTCAGCGCCTGTTGGCCATTTAAGGCACGACTGTGTGCTCGTGTTATAATACCCATCACCCATATGACCAGTGTGCTCTTGTTGCGAAAGGCCATTGAACTGAACGACGAATGAATTTTTAGTGAGGCGTTACAGGTGTGATTCGTTAATTCAAAAGCAATGAGACACTGTCATAAAACAACTGAAACAACAGAACTAAATTTCATATTTACGTAAATTCAGCTGCCACAACAAAAATTGTTCTCATATATAAACTGGAGTCTCACTAAGACGATATTCCCCGTGTAAGGTAAATTATATACAGTAATTTACTGAACACCTCCCAGTATTGGTCACCTTCTATAATGGACATCTTCTGCCTTTTTGTGAATTTTTCACAGATTTCAACAAAAATAACACGATGTTGCACATCTCCAATATATGTATTTTTACTGTATAAAAAATCAGAACCGTACCTTGAACAGTTTGTGAGAACTTGCGCGGACAAAACCATGTGTTTCCAGCGGACAGACAGACAGAGAGACGGACACGCTCATAACTACATCCCTTGTTTATGCAGGGGATAAAGATGTTTGCCTTACCTCCATTTGTTGATTGAGTGTTGGGAAGCGGCAAACCAGGGATCAAGGATATAAACACATCGGAAAGTCGTGGCATCTTTCAACGCTTCTGAGAGAGCGGGGTTATCGTGCAAACGCAGACATCTACGGAACCAATGCAATACGTGCTTTTCTCGCACAGGTGTGCTCGCTTCAGTGAACTTGCGCTCTACTTGAGGTTTCAACGCAGTGGGAGGTGTAACTGGGACAGACATCTCGGCTTCAACTTTTGGTCTTTTTTTGTCAACCTACAAGACACAGGAACAAAATCAACTGCAAATAAAGACTACCATCAAATGCAAATTCAGCGCACAAACATGTAAAATATTCCCCCTCTTTGCTTCTTATTGTGACGATTATGACGGAGGAATGGACTGATAACAAATTGGTTTTGAAGACTTGCCACCAGCCCTTGATCCGTTCACTGGACAACTGTTGCGTTTTCATCTTTAGAAATTTGGCCACAAATTTATATTATGTCGGATACGACTTCAGACATTTCTTTACTTTTTCAAACTTTGTCGACAACAGGTTTGTTCTAAATGATTTTATTATAGACAAAATTGTGTTGTTGTTGTTGTTGTTTTGTTTTTGTTTTTTTTTGTTTGTTTTTTTTTTGTTTTCAGGAGAGCTTGTCACAACAAAACATTCAGTCTAGTTCCTGTTCAAAGACTTCCGACTACGAAAACTCTAAAATATTAGAAACTTGTACATTAAAGGAACCAGAATGGCAAAATCATAGCACGAAGATACGCCAGTTGGGCCAAGGGGTGCAGTACTAACAAGGAAAAAATGCAAGGACAAAAATCTCGACGTAAAATGCATAACTTTTTATCGATTTTTGACGATGTGCTGATCCGTCAGTTAAGGGCCGACTTAAGAAATAACACAATGTTGCACACCTGCAAGTTATATTTTCACTGAAACGATGTAAAATTTAAATAAGCCTGGCTTTATAGAAAATAGTAACTTCTGCGTGCAAACAGTCACCCCCCCCCAGCCCCGTCCCCCACGGTCTCGATGCAAAATGTGTATTTTTATCAATTTGTGAAAAAATATCGATCGTCAATTTTTGAACGATTTCAAAAAAGTACGACGTTATCGTCAATGACCAGAGTCGTCTCAGGTAGAGAATCCCGCTGACAGAGTGGCATTATAACCAAATACAAATTCAAGATATTAAATAGATCAAACTTAGAATGAGTATTTCCCTCAAATTTATTTATATAAAATTCATTTGAAAATTTAGTTAGAGAGGCATTATTCAATCTTCACCATATCTAAGGTAATAATTGATGTAATACATTTTTAGTGCATATCTTATCTTTCCTTTATACATGCCTTAGGTAAAAGAGTAAATTTTAATTATTTTCTCTTATTTCATCTTTTCATATTCCCTTGAAAATTAACTTCTAATCAACATCTACCTTTAAATTTAGGAAGAAGCGATATCTTCATTGTAATTAACTTCATAAATATTACATAATAGAAAACTGACGACATAAATAATTTGCTTTTTAAGAAAAAAAAAACAATTGTCAACAGCATATAGCAAACAAATCATCAAATGTTTTCACGTGTAACCTTTTTCAGGATAATTTCCGATATAAGCTCTGAGTTTCCTGAAGGGATACTGGTATTAACATTTTTTCTCCTGTATTACCAGTACTCTTCTTATATTTTATTTTTGTATTTACATGTCATGTGAAACCTTCTTAATTAGAATAATGTATTTTCATATCATTTTTCTACACAATGAACTCAAAGACTTCTCTGATTAAGGCTTTGCGAGAATCTATGCCTTCAGAATTTTTGGAGAACGTTGTAATTTTTAGTAATTTTCCGAGAACTTTTCTATTGGTTTTGTGCAATTCATATTTTGAATGCTGCAGTAAAGAGAAACTTTCCTCTTCAAGTTCCATAAAACGACCACAAATCCAAACCATTAACGCAACAAAAAGATATGAAATCTTCTTAAAAGTTTTTTTAAAATGTGTTTTAAAAAAAGAGTAAAAAAGAGTTGCCCCTGAAAAAAAAAGAGTTAAATCTCCAAAAAAGAGAGAAAAAAAGAAAAATCCTAGGACCTTGAAAAAAAAGAGTACTCCTTTTTAAAAAGAGTAATGCAGCAACTCTGGGTTTAGGTAAACAGTACTTATGCACCCAAAATAACAAAATGAACAGTGACTGGGTACTGTTTGTGTTAAAGGTAATCTGCGATAAGACTTAAGACAACGAAATTCATATAAATTTAATAGTAAGTAAACACTGTTAACAGAATGGTATGGCTAAAGGGATCTATCGTTACCGGAGGATATACGTCACACGGATTAGGAGTATGTTGTTACGAGAAGCAGAGAGTAAGATTTTTTCTATTTTTATCACACTTCGACTGGAAAAAAAGTATTTTTGCCGGGTGGTAAAAACCAAGGAAAAAACCGACCAACCCTGTCAAACACCTACCTGAATCAAATGCATCATATTTCCTGACATAAACATCATTCAGGTGTTTTAGTTTCCTACAGTTCAGCCTGGTACAGCAGATAAAAACTTCATAATGCACCACAACTGACACTGACAACTGACTGACATTTTACGTAATAGCTGCGGGTGAGTTATACACAACAATAATGTCCAGGGACATTGTGACCAGCCGAGATCTAGTAAATCACGTATCAAAACGCTTGCATGGTCGTCAAAAAGTGCTTCTCATATTGTTACACCCGGTCGCAGAAAATTCGTACAAATTTATAAAGAAATCCGGGCAAAGTTCTGGGAGATGGAGCATTTTGAAAAGTGGCTGCTAAATATTTATTAATACCCCATATTTAGCTAATTTTTGAAAATCGCCAGACAAGGCACTTTTCAAAAGAGGATCGCCTATGAATATTTATAAAAAATTTGACAATTTGACAATCTGACAAAGACAATCCAATCAAAATCGTGGAAGAAGAAGCCTTTTTTTGGATGCTACTCATCCAATTTCAAGCTATAACGGTTACAATGTAAAACAGAAGCTTCGAAATTCTTTAAACACGCATGTAAAAGGGCATGACCGAGCCGAGTTACCAAACAAGGAAAGAGAGAAAAACTCTGAAACGAATACTGTGAGGCCAAAAAATGGAGAACTTTGTTTCTGAACGTAACTTTTTCATAATTTTAATACATAAAAACGAGTTTTCCCGAGTGAAAGCTACCCGAAAAGGGATGTTGGAGAGGTTGGGTTTTGACGATTCACGTATTCACCGACATTTACACGATTTTACACAATTTTAAAATTCCACCATTACGGCATTTTTTTTTGTCATTTGCGAAAAAAAAGTCCAGGTGGAGAAGCACCTAAGAAACATTCAATTGGGTTAAAAAATCAAACGCTCGAGAGTGCTTGGATGGAGTGGTGGGGGCTCTGCACCAGCATGTTAAATGCGCGCTTATATGCAGGTCAGTTTTTAGCAGGATACATAGTTATGAAAAATGAATTATCCTTTTAGAACGGGATCGCAATAAATCCGAATTAAAAAACGGAAATTTTAGGGGTTTTTTAATTTTAATTCGGGCCAAGCGTTTACCGATTTGACTTTCGTCGAATCGTGCTCCTCATTTATGGAACTGATATTGTAACAACCTTGTTTGTAAATTTACCGTCATTTTACCAGTCTTTTTCTTCTGTATTGGTAACTTGAACAATTGTTTTTTTGCCTTAATATGCCTCGATTAGGCACGCAAGAATTTACGCTTACCAGTAGAGCGATTATTATTGGAAAATTGCTGATTTGAAGCAGCGGGATGTCACTCTACAGCATGGCACTTCTCAATCTGCTGTATAAAAAATTAACTATAGGTTTTCAACAACTGCAGACGTACAAAATAAACCACGGTCTAGGAGGTCGACAGTGACGACCCCTGGAGAAGACCGTTACATTTCCAACATTGCCTCCAGCCGAGGAAGAATGAGCTGAAAGAAAATGGTGAGTCAACGAGAAAGTAAAGAGTAATGAATGTTTGCTTTGTTCTGTTTCAGCCAAACAGATCAGAAACCAAGTCGTAGCGGCTAGGGGACAAGGAGCAAGGAATTTTAGAGATTCCACGGCGGCTTTAATTCATGAATGGTGATACAAAAGCCTGCTCTGACGCCTCAATACTCAGCGAATATTCTTCGCTGGGCTCGGGACCCTGCGGCTTGGAACTGTAACCGATGGGGCTATTGTTTATTCACTGATTGTTTATTCACTGATCCGGCCGTCCGACAGAACAATCCGTGTTTTGTGTCGACGAGGCGAAAATCGATTTAACCGGGCTTTAGTCAATACTACAGAACTGCATGGCGGAGGCGGAATTTTGGTCTGGGGTGCCATATGTTGGAATGGCAGGTCCGACTTAGTCATAATCGACGGCAATTTAAACCCGCGTCGATCAATTGAAGAAATTCTGCAACCTCTGGATCCACAAGTTTTGCCCTAAATTCATTTTGGGACCTTATGGCCCGGGTAAAGCTTAATAAAGCGTTAATTTATGTTATCATACGATTTACTTTGGGGACGTTTTCGAACCCAATTCAATTGGGGACCTTATGGCCGGGGACTTTATGGCCAGGTACCTTATGGTCAGGTAAAGCTTAATAAATCGTTAATTTAGGTTATCGTACGTTTTTTAGCTTCACGGACGTTTTGGCCCTAAATTCATTTGGGGACCTTATGGTCGGGTACTTTATGGTCGGGGACCTTATGGCCTGAGTAAAGCTTGATAAGGTTATTATACGTTTTCTTCCTGACCGGGGACCTCATGGCCGGGACCTGTTGTCCTGGATTCAAACGACAAATTTTACTTCGGGGGCGTTGTGGTCCTCAATTCCTTTCAGGACCTTATGGCTTGGGAACTGATGGCCGGGGGCGTTTTGCCCTGATTCCACTACGACAGTTTTGCTTTGGGTACGTTTTGGCTGATGCAAATTGTGGGAGATAAAGTATTTTGAAAATTAGCTATCCGTAAATTTAAAAATGCCCCCTCCCCAATTTAACCAATTTTTGGCGGATCGCCAAAAAAAGTTATTTATCAAGAGAGGCCTACATATAGAACACTCGTACAAAATTTACAGAAAATCTTATCAAAATTGTGGGAGAAGAAGAATTTTGAAAGTTGGCAACTGAAGAATTTTAAACACTCCCCATTTGGCCAATTTTTTTGGAGGATCGCCAAAGAAGAAATTTTTAAGAGAGGCCGCCCCAGAGAACATCCAATCGAACTGAAGAGAAGAAGCATTTTAAGCAAAAGTTTACATATATACATACGTTCACACGTACACACATACAGACGACGGATGCCCCTCTACTGATGTGATAACACCAGGCCAATGAAGTCGTCAGGTCTAAAAAGGTCAATTACAGGCAGTGTACACAATCGCCATGGCTCGATGGGAAAAGTGGCTGAAATCAAATCTCGATTACAAACAGAAAAAAAACTGCGCATTATATTTTTTAATCATAGAACCAAAAACCCAGTTTTTATCAAATAAATTAATAAATGCCCCAATGATAAAAAAAATCACCGCGAATAAAAAGTGACCTCATAAAGAATCGGTTTTCCTATCAAATAAATAACAATCTTCCAAGCGATTTCCGCAACTATTTCGTCGATAAAATCGTGAAAATTTGGTAAATTATTAACTGGCAACAGTCAGAACTAAACAGTTTTGGTCTGCTCACAGCCAAAGTTATTTCGCTTAAGGCTACGTTAGAGACCAAGCTCCGGGTGGGGGGGGGGGGGGGGAGCTATACGTTTTGGTGTTATCTACCTGTCCGTCACTGCTGTCATTGTAAACTTTAATACTTTGACAAAGTAACTTCTGCATTCCCAGGCTTCACTCTGTTGATACTGTCCTCCTCAAATTCAAAATTGTCGTTTTTACAATACAGAAAATAAACAAATTTCTGCCTTTTTTTCTAACCCTACCTAGATACCTCCGCTGCTTTTCACACCGCAATCTCCTCAGGGGCTTAATCTCACTATATAACGATAAGCAAGTCGACACCGCTCGCATTGAGGCACCCCTGTGGCTACGCTGTGCAAGATTCAACGACCCTTAGTCGCTTTGAGGCACCCCTGTGGCTACGCTGTGCGAGATTCAACGACCTATGTCTTTATTGGTATTTGATAAAGGCCCTCAAAGTACAACGATAATGATATATACGAGTAACTTCTGTGTTACGCTTTCTTTAAAAGAAAATAATACGGAAATAACCACAAATCTACCGCAATAACTGGCATTTGTTTGTATATACATGGAAGATACTTTATTACGTGAAAAAGCAACAATAATTTTAGCAATTATCCACCCAAAAACTTTTGAACTGATATTTAAAAAAGATCGTAAAAAATAAAAGTCAAATATTGTGGGTGTACAAAATAAATTTATACGTAATTCTGCATCTATCAGCTATTTTTGTATATACTTCTTATTTAGTCACACGACATTTAAAGGCCGGAATGTGAACAAAAATTTGACAGGTGGGTGCAGAAACTAACTTTTCTACACTTAATTTCATGAACAAATAAAAGATATAAAACTCACTAAAAGTTGTGCCTGTTTTACGAAAGGGACATATTGGGCACGTACTTCCTGTACTTGTAAATGTTTGAATAACAGGGACTCATATGCAGGTTTCGTGCCTCAGAGCATATGAAGTTGACCCCTATACGAGTAAGTGGAAGGCTTCGTAGCTCTGACAGAGATAAAACATGATTTTTATACAAGTCAAAACTGACTCGGAGCTACATACGATGTTATACAAGTCAGAGCTCCTTCGTTCTTCATTGGGTTGAGTCCTAAAGGCTATAAGCCGTCCTGGACTGGAATCGGGTCTCTTAGAGAGACATAGAAGAGAAAAGAGTCACCCGAGACTAAAAATGAGGAGCTGGCTTGGAGCTACGCATACGATAGCTCCAAGAAGCGGTACGTTGCAAAGTTCTGACAGGGAGATATGTTATACAAGTCAGAGCTGACTCTGAGCTGCGCATACGAGTACTTGTCAACGAGAAGTACGAGTAGTAAAAATTATAAGTTTCCGAATTTTTAATCAAATTTCTCTAAGTTTAGCCCAACGCGATACGGCCCAAACGTCAAAACTTACTAATTTTAGGTCGTCCAGACGTTACAGGACCCCTTGTTGTTTCATCTTTTCAGAGGTCAGCTGTCACATAACAACACTTTGTGTACAATAATCAAGTAGTTTCCGGTATAATTTCGTTGTAACCCAACAGATAACCTCTACAACAATTTATTTTTATGTTGTTGTTTAAAAGCTAAACTCTACTGCATTTCGGTTAGGCGTATGCAACACCTATTCACTCCACAGGCCCACTGGGAATTCCGCGAAAATAGTACTCATAAAGTGAAGGACTCATTTTTAGCCCCAGCTTCGTACAAAAGCAAGGTCTGTTGCAGTCGTTGAAAGTATGTGCCTATGTACGCTTTTAAAGTGAAAAATCGTATCTCCTCCGAGCTTTTTAGCCTGAATGTCTTGAAATTTTGACTGATAGTAGCGGATATATAGTATGTAAGTGGTCATTACTTTTTTGGCAATACGTCTAAAATTGGCGTAAATATTGCCCCAAAACCTAATTTATTGAAAGTGTATCTCCTTCAATGGTTTTAATGGAAACGCTCTTAAAGTTTAGTAGAAAGTAGGGTACATAAGGGTCAACCTCGCTATTTGCCAAAGGTTGGCCAAAATATTTGCAAGAAAAAGATCGTTTTTTTTTCAGTAAATTCTTACCTAGCCGCTGGAAAATAGTCTTACTGTCTTGAAATATTAGGTGAAGATAGCAAGCGTTTCTACATACCTGGCTATTGTATTTTTTATTTCCAGAAAATTGTGGGAAATTTTGGCGAAAGATCCCAAAGAATTAGTGTAAAATCTTTACTAGCTGCTGGGCAAAAGTCTTACTGTCTTGAAATTTTAGGTAAAGCTACAAGGCATAAATACCCACCTGACTATTGCGTGAAAAAACCCAAAACATTTTCAGTAAAATCTCGAGCCACTCCAGGCAAATAGTCTTACTGTCTTGACTTTTGAAAGAAACTTAGCATGTCTTCTTATCTACCTGGCTCGCAAGTTTTTGGTTATTGGCCAAAAATTAGCCAAAATTTTGGCGAAAAACTAAAACAAATCAATAAACGCTTAAAGAACTCAAGAAAAATGGTTTATTTCTTGAAATTTTAAGTAAACATAAAGTCATTGTTTTAACTTGCTATTACGTTTTTAGTGATTAGCTAAAAACTTAGCAAAAAAAGCAAAATCAATCAGTACAATCTTTCGAGCCCAAGTAAAATAGCCCCATTGCCTTATACAGTAACAATACTATCTAACTGGCTATTATTTTTCTAAAAATTCGCCAACAATTGGATCAGAACTAATTTTCTTAAAAACATTTCTCCTAGTGTTTTCACAGGAATGCTCTAAAATTTCCGTAAAAGGTAGGATGTGAAAGTTTAAATCTAGGTATATTTTTTTTGCACTTTGCCAAAATATTGGCAAAAAAAATTACTACCCTCCTGGCTTTTACTTTTTTTTAATTCACCAAAACATGGCCACAAAATAATCTTTTAAGCCGAATCTTAACCGGCTTAAAATTTTGGTAAAGGTAGGCGTCATTGGTAATTACCTTGCCAGAATAGTCTTTTCCGTTATTTGCGATAAATGGCTGAAATATTGGTAAAAAATCACTTTCTTAACAAACGCTGGCGATAAAATCTTACTGTCGGAAAATTTTGGGCAATTGCATGGAGCCTGGCATTTACCAGGCTATCAGTTTTTGGTATGTCTCCAACAAATTATCCTAAATACTGGATGAAAATTATTTTCTTATTGAAACCTTAAGTGACGCCAGGTTTATAGCATTATTCTGTTGAAGTTTTGATTACAGGTACCGGACTTTGGTACCTACCAGGCTATACGGGAACAGGACAAGTACCTACTGGATAACTGCCTACCGGGTAATTGCGTACTGGTTAACTGCCTACTTACAACATTGCCTACCGGGACTACTGCCTACTTTTCAAATAATATTTTCGAGACATCAATCGTCCAATTCTGGTCAATGTTGAATTAATCAATAACCTCGAGTTCTTTGTGGTAACATCAATAGTCTTTTCTTATCGATGATGAATTAATCAGGTGCAATTAGCTGCTTGCTATGATTTGCGCTAAAATGCAACCCCATTTTAAGTTGCTAATAGAGGCATCAAGTGTCTATTTAGGTCTATGTTGAATCATTCAATTGCAATTAATTATTTTCTATGATGTGTGCTGAATTGCAATGTTCTTTCAAGTTTTTAGAGTTTTTGTTCTAATTGTTCGTTTTCTGTGATTTAGAGTGAATTGCGATTTACACGCTAGAAACACGCTGGAAATAAAAAAAAATCATTTGAAAAGAAGGCAATAATCACGGTAAGCAATTATCCTAAGTAGGCAGTTGTCCAGTAGGCAAATGTCCGGTAGGCAGTTAACCGGTAGGCAGTTGTCCAGTAGGCAATTGTCTTAGACTCTGATATGCATAGCTATTTTCGATTCGTTAGAAGAGTAGGCGAAAATATTTTTAGCAATATCTTAAGTGATGCCACGAAAATAATCTTTCTGTCCATAAATATTGGATAAAGGTGGCAGACTTTACTTTTTACCTGACTTTTACCTTTTCGTGAAAGGCTGCTAAAACTGCTGGAAATAGTGGCCTAATCCAAATATAAATATATAAACATATCATCTCTCAGGGTCTTAAAATTTCGGTTGAGTGTGTGTCTATTGGTGTGTGTGTTTGTGTGTGTGTTATAAATTGGTTCAACAAAATCCTTGAAACTGAATTTAAATCATTCCATCTGCCTTTGATTTCGTGTAATCTTTATTATTTGCTATGTGTTTTCATAAAGCTGCGACTCAGCAATCATTGACAATGCAAAATGGTCGAAAAGTGAAGGCTACATCATTGTCATATGTTAGTAGTTACTTGCAAGTTATACTTGTTTGATGGTATCTAGACAGAAGGGCCTTGGACAAAAGGGCCTTGGACATAAGGGCCTTTCCCAAAACGGCCTTTCTCAAAAAGGCCTTTCCCAAAACGGCCCTAAATGAAAAGTTGGACAAAAGGGCCTTGAGAATTTTTTCTAGGATTTTGAGTTTTAATTATTTAATAAAATATGTAATAAAATAACAAGTAAAAAACAAACTTCATTGTGTTTTTAAAGATAACTGCCTTGATGTTTTGTTTCAGTTTCTCCCCATCACTCTCTTGAGATTTCCGAAGCACTGTGCCACAGGATAATCCCTGCTTATACCAATCACTGCCTTGATGTTTTACTCATTGTAAAGACTCTTTCAGTTACTCCCTATCACTGTCTTAAGATGCCAGATTTCGGTGTCATTGTGCCACAAAAGATAATATCTGTCCTTTGTTTCGTTCTTCTGCCCTGTGCTGCTTAAACACACGCGCTAAGCCGGATGATGTTGGCGTATCAGTGTCTTGTCGATATATGAGTTCTGAATTTGAGGTTTTTATTTGAACTGTGACCAACAGCAATGGATATAAGACAAAGTAATAAAGGACAGCCAAAAATTCGTCTCGACGAATCAGGCAATAAAACCAATAAACTTTGTTTTTGGAGTTGTTATTTTATTACACACACACACACAAAAAAAATAATTTTGAGAACCACATCAAAAAAAAATTCTCAAGGCCCTTTTGTCCAACTTTTCATTTAGGGCCGTTTTGGGAAAGACCCCTGTGTCCAAGGCCCTTTTGTCCAAGGCCCTTCTGTCCCGGATTCTTGTTTGATTTACAATAACGGAAAACAAGTGAGTATGATTCAAAGATCCATTTCAACCAATCAAACACCACCTCTTTTGTACGGAAAATTCACGAATGGCTGCCATTTTAACTAATAAACGAGAATGCTAAAAACATTGAAAGACACTATTTCAACAAGTTTTATGTTTATATGCTGCATGTTTTACTCAGGTATATTTTACATATGATCGTGGTTTAGTTTATCGTGAAGTAGTGACGTTTAAGTGGACAGTTCTTGTGAAGCTTGATTTATCGCCCACAACTTTAGCTCCAAGAAGCCATCCGCTACTGAGGTTCGCGGAGGGCTTCAAATCCTCGCTATATAACTATATGCAAGTAAACTACGCTCGCTTCGAGGCACCTCTGTGGCGACATTGCAGTATATTAAGATACATACCTAGATTTATGAAGTGTTATGGAGTGCCCTCAAAGAAAACGTGTTGTTGAAGAGTGTACATATCTTGATATTCTCATAAAAGAACAAGTTCTAGCAATAACCACAAATTCCTACAGGCAGACATCTTTTGTTTTTCTCTCATGCGCATGCGTAAATTTATGCGGAAACAACAAGGAGTTGTCATAAAGAAGATGACCTCTGAGGAGATCTGCGTGTTATGTATAAATACAGAGCAGATATACATTACAAAAGGAGCTCCCTCTTACTGAGTATTATTTTCGCGGAATCTCCAATGGGCCTGCAGTGTAAACGGGTATATACAGAATCGACAGATCCCTACAGAGGTCAGATATTTTATAACTACGGTCGAATGGCATGCTGGGTAGAACAAACCCGGAAGATAAACAAAACATTTGACAGCTGGCCGATGCCTATTTTTTTCACCTTTAATGTATAATTTTAAGAAACACAAGGCATAAAAAATGTGGCCTTGGGTGCACAAAGGGTACATACTGCATGAACTATATATATGTTCCAACATAATATGGATTACTGTGCAGACAAAGTGCCTCAGAGCAACTAAAGTTGACCCCTATGAGCAATACAATGTAACGCGTTGTAGCTCTGATAAAGAAACATACCAAGTATAAATAATGAAGAGCTGACTTGGAGCTACCACAACTTAAGCTCCGAGCCAGGTCTTAGACTAGACCCGAGTGCCTCGACAGTGTAGTGTTTCTTGAAGCTAGCCAGGTCTACGAGGGGGAGGAACGAGTGGCTACAGTGGAACAAATTGGTGAAATTGAAAGATCATATTCCATAGCAGAAAACAATTTTGTTTTGTCAAGTATCGCAAAATATAGCTCCGAGTCAGCTCTGACTTGTATAACATCGTATATCTCTCTGTCAGAGCCACGAAGCCTTCCATTGTTACGCTAATAGGGATCAACTTTGAATGTTCTGAGGCACGAATCCTGCACGCCAGCCCCAATAATTCAAACATTTACTGAAAATTCACGCACAAAATACCTTTTTTTTTGAGAAAAAATAGGCACAATTTTTAGTGAGCTGTATATTTCTTTTTTGTCATAAAAGTGGAGAAAACTTAATTAGCTTCCGCACCCACCTGTCAAATGTTTGTTTACATTCCGGCCTTTAAATGTCACATGACTAAAGTCAGATGACCAAAAATTTAAATAAAGGGGCCATAGTTTATTTGTAAATATATACTAAAATAGTTGATAAATGCAGAGTTAGGTATAAATTTATTTTGTATACCCACAATATTTGACGTTTTATTTTTTAGGTTCTTTTTGAAATATCAATTGCAAAGTTTTGGTGGATAATTGCAAAAATTATTGTTTCTCTTTCATGTAATAAAGTATGATCCCTGTATACAAACAAATGTCAATTATTGCGGGAGAATTGTGGTTATTTCTGTGTTATTTTTTTTTAAGAAAGCGTAACACAGAAGTTGTAAATCAGTACGAATGGTCTTATGCCTCTCATGAACAACATTGAAGTATAGCATGTGAATTTATTTTGAAAACATCATTTCGGGGGGTACTTACAGATGACCGCTGCAGATAACGACTGGAATTAAAACTTTCACCTTTAACAGTGTCGTGTGTGAGAGACGTGTGCAAGGTCTGACTGCTCGGTTTGGTGACGATTTTACCACTAGGCCTTGTATTTCAGTAGTTACTCAGTGTCACATGCGTCTTTGTAACACGATTCAACAAAACCCGTGAACACAGATTTGGCTAAAAACGCTTGTGCGTGTATGGTTGACTTCTTAAACTGAAAAGATTTTGGTGTCCTCGACACGCTACTCAAGGTCATCTTTTAATTGACTGTGATTACGACGTCACCCAGTTGGCACAACACGCTACATGTTCAATAGACCTATATAAACATGTCCTCATCGTTTTGTCATGTGCATCGATAACGCATTCATATTTCCTGTTCAAGTCTGTAGTGTGTACAGTATTTTAAATTGGAAGGAAGCAGGACGGCTGATTGCACTTCAACCTCGTAGCGAATTAAAATATCCTTCACGCCAGATAAAAATCCTCTCATTCGAGCTTTGGGTGTGTCGTCCTTATTTTGGCGATGAAGGAGTTTAAAGCTTATAGCACGCGTTCAACTCGTAATCCCAAAATGGTAGTCATAAATGAAATCCTAGGCAAGCTTTAGCTGTCAACAGGCATGGCGTTGTACTCGGGCTTAGATAGATTACATCAACTGTTTGTTGTTACAGGTTGAATAAAATGTAAGATGGCTGCCACAGCTCTTGCGGAGTACTGGAGCAAAAAATGGGAGGTTGGAGCTCTTTGTGATGTTACCATCAAGTGCAAAGACGCGAAACGCTCCAAGGAAATAAAATGTCATTCTTTTATCCTTGCTCCAGCCAGTCCTATCTTGGAGAAATTGAGCGGCGGAGAAATGGTTGATGAAAGGTCAAGAACACCGAGGGCTAAAGGCGCGTTAAAAGCGCGAGATAAATCCGGTCCAAGAATAAGTCTGGGCAAGACTGGAAACAGCATTGTCGAGTTCCCGGCTGTTTCCTATGCAGAATGGCAGACCTTTCTCAACTTTTTATACTACGGGAAAGTATGTGTTGAGAAGTTAGAACCGGCGCTCAGATCAAACAGTGGGGAAAGCTTGCGGTCAGCTGCGGAAAAACTTCAGGTTCACGAAAGCTTAAGAAAAGCAGCTTCGTGGCGCGATAAGAGTGAGGTAACGCCCCATGGGTCGCCTAGCAACAAGGAAGGGCAGAATACCCTAGAGACAACGTCACAAAGGAGTTCTCCATCACAAGATAAGGCTGCTGCCAAACACG
Source organism: Protula sp. h YS-2021 (assembly GCA_949752745.1). Classification (NCBI taxonomy): domain Eukaryota; kingdom Metazoa; phylum Annelida; class Polychaeta; order Sabellida; family Serpulidae; genus Protula; species Protula sp. h YS-2021. The sequence goes on from OX457025.1 coordinate 63,326,986, forward strand.
TTCAGGGCCTACTAAAAGAAGTTGTAAGTGGCTTTCCCATTGTAATTTAAATCCACTACGAGTTTTTATTTAACTTGTTTATGCTGCAGAATCATGTTTGTCTCGTGGTGTTCTTTTAATTTTTCGGGTGATGGTTAAATACAACGTTTCGGGTGGAGTCCAGCAAGAGTAAAATAACTTCTGTCTGTAAAACGCTCTGTGAGTCCATTCTGTGATCTTTATCATAATATGGAACCGATTAAATCTCCACCACAAAGTAATAAATAAATAAACAAATAAATAATGATAAGGAAAAACGGGGAATGGGGTAAGTTTTGGAAAAAACTTTTTTATCAATAATAGTGATTTTCATATCTTTGTCTCTTTCTTATTTCTGAGGTAGATTAAATACTTTACCATCTTTTAGAAGGATCCAGTTTCGCCAAGAGAGACCCAGCCCCAGACTACGTCACGCAATGCCGTGGAGGAAGCAGTGCTGCCACCAACAGAAGCGGGCGACAATCTGCAGGAGATATGCACGGAAGTATGTGTGCCTGATGACGGCACTGACGCGCAGACCCCTGCACGCACCCCACACCGAACTGTGATTGTCAAGCTTGAGGTGTGCAATAAAATGACTAATACATAGTTCCGTTTTTACAATAGTGTAGAGCAGTTATCTTTGTGCAGGAATTTAATATCGTAGTGATTGACATTCGAGTGTTTCATTTATCCAGTCTCTGTGTGATGATTTTTGTCACTTTGTCGATACTTTAATAGGCAACTGTCCCAAACTTAGTGGAAATTGATTATAAACTGTCTTGTGATTCGAAAAGTGCCAGTGATGAGGTTAACTAGATTTTTTTCATTTCTCACGCAGTTAGAGCCAGTGGATGGAGTTATCAAGAGGTTAAATGCAGCTGCATTTCGAGGAAAAAACAAACGAACGGAAGATATAGCTACTTCCGGTGGACGAGTTGTCAAAGAAGTCGCCGCTTCCAGCAAACCAGCTGGCGACGGCTCGACTGACGTTGACGTTTCGACAAATGTTATCTCTTCAGTTGAACCTACTGAATCTTACAGTGCCACTACGGCTGAAACATTTGAATTTGATGTTATCACTTTAACTGAACGCAGCAGCGGCACTGCGGCAGTTGATCAAGTTGACGAACCCAGCTCACCGAGGCCTGTTGAATACCAAGGCGCCCCACTGTCGACATTGAACGAACTCGTTGTACCATCTTCGGGTGAAGAAAAAGAACTTTATGTCGCTGTTTTAAGTGAGCCAACAGAATCTGGTGTCGTTCCATCAGATGATGACGTCATGGAAATTAACGCGACAGTTACTGTAGAACAGGATACCCCTGGTGACATAAAAAGTGACGTGGGAGGAGCTGTGGGTGTTGACAATGAACTGGACAGTATTAAGTCAGTTTGTGTGTTCTGCTGGAAAATGGACAGAGCCTGCACAAAAGCAGTATCATATAAGTGCTTCCTGTGCAACAATGTTTTAAATAAAGAGGAATTGAATGAACACGTGCACTCATCTCATCCTGGTTTAGGCAAAGGCTATTTCACGTGCTGTGGCAAGAAAGAAACTATGCCTAAGGAGCTGGGAATTGTTGGGAAAACAGTATACACTGTGTTGGATGGTACAAAATATGCCTCGTACGTATGTGAGCTTTGTGCGTATGCCTCCTCTGTGCTTGTGACATTCAGGCTACATTTGGCAAACAAACACGGGGTCAAGGCCACTGTTTCTAATTATACACCAAGGTGTAAAAACTGCCTGGTGTTTTTGTCAAATAGCACCGTAAAGGAAGATCACGAACATTTCTGCATGGGACATGAGCTACCAATGTGTACGAAATGTGACAGCAAGTTTCCCTCGCCCTGTGCGCTGAAGAGACATTCCAATATTGAACATCCAGTCAATCCAAAATCTAAAATCATTAGAAAGCACAAAGAGGGCTTGGAAGGAGCATGCGAAGACACGGAAAGCGATCACGAAAAGCCTCTTAAAAAGGTTCGTCGAACCCGTCAAGCCAAAAAATCTCTACCTGATAAGGTAAGTTGTGGGTGTGATGAAGGGACCCGCGTTCTCTTTAAACATTGTCTTACGATTTTAAGATTTATCTTGATGTGCTGAAAAGCAAGGGTACAATGTGAAAAATCACGACCTACTTCATGAGTTAAAGAGAAACTTTGGCCCTTTGTGACAGACTCTTCCAGTTTAAGCGACATTGGCATCAAATGTTTTACTCCGTGACTGGAAGGGAAATTTCAGTGTGGCTTAACTCGGCAGAGAGGTCTTTATATCAAATTGCAAGTAAAGTGCCATTGACCTAGAAACAATAACATCTCATGCGTTAAAATCATTATTTCCTTTAAAAAGGAAGAACAGTGAGGTGAACTATTTTCATTAAGGGCACGTAAGGGCGAAAAGCATTTCTCATGAGCCAGAGTGACCAAAAGGTGCCGAACTGGCAAAGGGCTGAATTTGCAAAGAGATGCGAGAAAGGAAAGATTAGACTTCTTTGAATTTCTTCTAATAAAAAAGTTGTGTTAAATTTGAAGGAATCCATGAAAATGTTCAAAACTGTTGGTTCTTTTGTTTATCGCTGCTGCAGAAATTGTGTCGTTTACACCTGATAGTAATTTCGACAGGAGGAGACAGGAGGTGTTATATGTTGTTAAAGGAAAACAAAAGTGACATGTAAGAGTGATGTACTCTGATGTGTTATAATCCACTTTCCTTTTTAAATACCTTTGTTTCTACTGATGTGACAATAAGGGGGGGGGAGGGTTCTTTTGTATTGAGTTATTTTTCTTTTGAAGAAAATAATTAAAAGCAATAATTGTACTTGTTTTTATGTTCCCACAGATCGTAAATATAACGGGAAGTTGGGAAGAGAAGGCTTGTGACGACAGTCAAGGAATTGAGGTTCCCCCAGGAGATACTGATGAGAAGGAAGCTGGGGGCATACTGGATGACAGATCCAGAGCTCCAGACTTCGTGCCCGATGAACCTGTCCGTAGCTCTGTGGTTGGTGCGACGCAGGACCCGATGGCAAGCGGCGATGAAGCAGTTATTGCTGAGTACTCGGCTAGTAGCCCGACGGTCCGACATGACGCCGACGATATTGGGACAGGAGAGCAGCTTCTGGATGGAGTGAATGAACCGGAAGTGGAAGGGCAAAGGTCAGACAGGAGCTCGGTGTGTCTGCATTGTTGGAACAGAAACAAGATTTGTACCGAAGATGCCGAGTTATTGTGTTTTATGTGTTTTGAGATCGTTTCCGGCGCCGAATTAGATCAGCATACGCATGAATTTCACCCGCAGTGTGTCACAGGTTTCTTCACATGCCGCGGAGGAAAACTTAATAAATTTAATACCGCCAGTGGAATTGTGGGTAAGCGCGTGGTAAGAAGCGAGAATCCGGTTGATGTCCGACATGCGTGTAACATTTGCTCATTCTCGGCCTCCATGATCCAGATGCTCAAGAAACACATTCAGGAAAAACACGAAATTAACACGGCGTCTTATAATGTGTTGTACCGGTGTCGCAGCTGCCCGCTTTATTTTGCCAACTCCACTTGGCACGAGAACCATGAGTACTTCTGTAGTGGGCTGGGCTTTCCAAAGTGTCTCGCCTGCAATTTGAAGTTCATGCATCCCGTGGCTTTGCGTGAGCATAGGGCAGAGGTACACGGGCTTTATAGGCGGAAACGCCCGGCAAAAGCGAAGCAGTCGTACGGCGCAAATGTGGACGAAGATCAAGTCTTGGCAGAACGAAATGGTGGGGAGCAGGCCGGCGTGGTCGGTGGCGGCGAGGATAGCTCACACCCTCCCGTGGCAGTGAAATTATCTTACGGAGGTTGTCCAATCACAGAAGAAAATAGACATGTGCGTAGTATTTTTTTGTTTGCATGATAAGGGAGAAACACTTTGTCTTTTGTACTTTCTGTGTGTATTTTTATGGGGTGGCTGTGTAACGTGTATGCAGTGTGTGTCAGTTGAAGATACTTAATTTTGTTAACTCGATAACTCTCGAACGAAGCGTCAAATCAGCTTTAAATTTAGTAGGGTTGTGCCTTGGGTTGGTCCGCCAAAAAAAAAAAAAAAAGACGTGCAGTAAAATCTGTTTTAGGGGCCATCTTCCAGATCCAGAAAAAAACTGTACCTTTACTTGTGTAGAAAAAAGGGTTGAGGTACCCACAAATCAGGTTAACCCCCTACCCCTTCAAAAATTGGATACATGTGGTACGTAACTCGACTTCTTTGCACATATGTATTATATTCAGATATATTTATACAAGACAAAAAGTCATATTACTCTGAAAATAGTACAAACTTTATCAAATAAAACGTTGTGAAAGAACGAATAGGCAAGCGGTGGGAAAGATAGGCTGACGGGGAAAACTATTATTTTTTTTTACAAAAACAAAAAGGCAACGGTTGGGTAATAAGAGTGTTTGACATGTTCGGGTATACTGTTATTTGTGTGCACTGGCCGCTCTGGTTTTTATTTGATCTCGTAAAGTTCTAGGATTGATTTTCACCTCCGCCGACAAAATAATTGTGTTTTTTAGTAATTTATCAGTAATATGTACGTAATTTCTTCCTTTTCACATGCAACGAGTTCTCACTTTGTTTTTATACAAGTCATAATGGTTTTCTAATTTGTGGTTCAGGTTAAAGGGAAAAGTGAAAGAAAAAAAAGAAAACGTGAGGCGTCGCCAACAATTGATAATGGCGAAGTGGAGGGCCAAAGAAGTGACCGGAAATCGATGTGCTTATATTGCTGGAAGAGCAGTAAACTGTGTAACGAAGCGGAAAGCCTCAAATGTTTCTTATGCCTGCGTGCCGTGGCCAGCGAAGACTTGGATGTCCATACAAAAGTTGAACACCCCGACTTAGAATTCGGCTTGTTTACATGTCAGGGGAAGAGAAAGGTGGTGTTATCTTCACACTATGGCATAGTAGCGAAGAAGTTTGTGGGACAAGAGAAGTACGAGTGTGAACTCTGTCACGTGATAATGCCGGATCCGAAAAGTCTCAAGCTGCATCTGGTAGAACACCACAGGTTAAAGGCGAAAGATTCTAGCTTGTCTCAGATAGCCCGTTGCAGACACTGTATGTATTACTTCAGTAACATTGTGGCTGCAGAAGATCACCAGTTCTTCTGCCGGGGCGTGAGTGAGAGTGAGCTGCCGCAGTGCCGGCAGTGTGGTGTCAAGTTCTCCTCGCCCAATGCCTACCGTCGACACATGAAATCCATACACCTGGAGGTGCGCAAGACCAATTTGGACTCGTATGCTGAAGCCATGGCGATTGAGGAGAAAAAGGTACAGACGAAGTCGGTTAATCGAATAGCGGTTAATCGCATTTATCCGATGTATGCGATTATCCGGAGTACTCGGTGCCGTGTTTAATTTACTTGCATAGATGACACCCATACATTCTCAGATGTGGACGTACCCAGCAACTACACCGCATACTGCTATTTTCAAAAAAAATTGAAATATTCGTTTTTCTGTAGTTTATCAGTTAAGCACAGTTATGATAAAAATTGAGATTCGCAGTTTTAAAAAAAAATTTTTTTTGGTTTCAATGACCAAGGATTTTTTGTCGGTTGATGACCGCGGTCGCCAACAGTTGCGGTGTGGAGTCTGTGTGTGGTGCGTGTTGTGCGCTATCCCCAATGTCGTCTGCGCCCCGAAATTTGGCAGAAAATATAACCCCTTCCCCCACCTCAACACAACTGCACCCATATTAAACGGGATAACCTTCATCCATGGATGGACCTATCTTTGGGGTGCTTTCTTCAGTATTTGATATTGAGTCTTCAACCTTTTTTGCATCGTTTTATTGGGGAACACAGGATTTTTTTGGTGATTTGGCCAAAATTTTGGCCTAATTTGGGAAAACACACACACCAAAAAAAAAAAAAAAAAAAAAATGCTGCTATCCTACAAATCCTGCCTGATTGCGTTGAAATTTGACAGGAGTGGTCAAGCTGCAGTACCAGGCTTTTATTATGTTGGCTGCGGGCTGCAGACGAAACTCCTTTTGCATCATACATATTTGCTTTTACTTAACTTACCGAAATAACCGATGTGTCGGTTTTTAGCACGGATATTTTCGATCAGAGACCTTTTTTCGGTAACCGATTACGAACCTTGAATTGTTGAGCCATGATTATTGGAACATTTATTGTACTTTAATAATGTTTTTGTGTTCGCTGATCTGTGAGACTACTTCGTGAATCTGACCCATGACGCTTTAGATTAAATAATACAGTGGCGTAATTATAAGCCGCACTGTGTTTTCTTGTTATAATTCATCCTTTTGTCAGTTAACCGGTACACAATTATCCGGTTGAAATTACGTTAGATAGCATAGGAAATGGGTTTGGGAATCGATTTTTATTCAGTTAACCGATTTGTGCGTGGAGCCGGTATGCGCTTAAGTGATTTAGTGTCAGTGAATAAGCTCGTTTTGGCCCTTTTCCCTGGCGTTGCAAAAAGCTGCTTGGATAATAATTATCTGTGTGGGGACTTGTAGATGAGGTGTTTCTGTGCGACATTGAATTTTGTGAAAAATGCTTTCACGCGAAATCTCAACAAAATAATGGAGTATTTGTTTCTTTGAAGGGTGGGAGAGAGGGCATGAATCAGTGCCTTTCAATTAAGTTTTGGAAGGCATTGTAATAGTCAAGAAAATATGCTGCTAGCGTGATAGCAGTTACGCCCCCACCCCCACCCACCCCCCCCCCCCCCCCCCCCCCCAAAAAAAAATCATAACTTTCTGCGCAATTTATTTATTCATTTTTTTTTTCAGAACCTGACACCATTTAGTTTCACAAATCGTGCGAAAGAACCAAATCTGGAATTTGATAGACCGGACCGGAAGTCCCTGTGTGTGCATTGCTGGAAAGTCAACGTGGTTTGTCAAGAGGCCGAGTGGTTGAAGTGCTTTGTATGTTTCGACACAGTGCATCAAACCCACGCAGATGAACATGCATTGAAGCATCCCAATTCCAATGCAGGTCTTTACACATGTTTGGGAATCCACAATTCCAAGTTTATCAACAGTAAAGAGATATACGGAACTGTTGGTCAAAGGATCGTTGCGACTCAACAAGACCAGCCAGATGTATACAAATGCCGAGTTTGTATGTTTGCCACGGAAAATCTACAGCATTTTAAAAACCATCTGGCCGTTAATCACGCCGTGAAAATAAGTAAATCCAACTTTATCCCACGATGTCGCTATTGTTATCTGTACTTTACTGCCAACTCGGTGCAAGAGGACCACGAGTATTTCTGCCGCGGCGCAGACCTGCCCTATTGTGAGGAGTGTCAGGTGAAATTCGCCTCGCCCAATGCCTGGAGGCGCCATATCAACGAAGAACACGTGGGTAAATACGGTCCCAGGAAATACTTCAGCAATGCCAACTACAACAAGTCTTTGCTCTGCGATCTCTGTGGTGAATCGTTCAAGAACAAAGCTGCCATGAAATACCATAATAAGACTAAACACAGTGGCAAAATTGTTGTACCGTACGAGGAGCGGCCCAAGCACATTTGCGACTTCTGCGGTGCTTCTTTCCTGCGCCAACACACACTTAAGGAGCATGTTAACTTCAGACACACCAAAGCAAGACAGTTCAACTGCAAACTCTGTGATCGCTCCTTCTTGAGGAAGAGTGAATTGGCAAGGCATGAACTCAATCATAGCAAATTGATTGCCATAAAATGTTCTATGTGTAATTTCCAGGGTTTCACTAAATATGAACTGAAGAGGCATTTCTTCAAAGACCACAAAATAGGCCAGTTCAAGTGTACATGCTGCAGCGCCAAGTTCACGGATTACGATAAATACGAGGACCACAAATTTCTCAAATTATGCCCCAGGTACCGCGTGGCGACGGGAACGCGAAAACAAAGAAAGCCCAAGATAACAGTGCAGGGAACTGACGACTTTGTGCCTTCTGATTTAACACAAACTACAGTCATTGGAGGAAAGGAAAACTCGCAGGTGTACACGTGGGTGACACCAAGCGGGGAGGTCGTGCAGGGTTATATTAAAAAAGAAGCAATCGTAAGTGACGAGGAAAGCCAAAAGGAAGGTTTTCAGTTGGTTGAGCTGCCGAGTGGTGAGATGCAGCTTGCTGTTAAAATGTCTGGTAACCAAATGGAACTTGTGCAGGTTGAAGAGGGCCACATTGAAGGAGAGGTCAATGTTGCTCAGATTCAAGAAGGAAATGTCCAGCTGGTGCAGATTGAAGATGGACAAATACAAGATGGCCACTTGCACGAAGGGGAAATCCATCAGCTAAAACAAACTTATGGTCCACTGGTGAACGCCGAGGAAAGTCATGTGCAAAACAGGCCGCTCCAAATTGTTCATGAAATCGGTGGAAAACAGTTGAAAATTGAAGACAGCAAAATCATTGGCCAGTCCGAAACTCCGCTTGTTCGCTTCGACAATCATGACGAAGAACAAAAGGTGTGCGTTCAAGTTCAAGGCCAAAATGATCGAAATTATGTTCATATTAAAATAGCGAATGACGAAGATCAATCCCAGTTGACAGAAGTTACAACAGAACATTATGCTCAAATACAAGAAGACAGTAAGGAGTTCCATGTTCAGATTCAAGAACAAACAGCTCAGGAAGAGAGTAAACAGGCCCAGAGTCAAGACCAAGACAGTGTCCAAATACAAGAGCAAGGCGACCAGGCTTATCTAGAAGTGGAACAGCAGGATGGCCAGGTTGTCCAGTATCAAGTGCAAGAAGAGACGGCTGACGACACAGAGAACGTCATGGAGATGTCGCTGGAGGCTTTCCAAGAAGCCTACGGTGTGAGTGCCTTGGAGGCGGTGGAGCGTGAACAAGGCCAAGATGGCAGCTATTACGTTGTGTATGTGTGAATACGCGCCAAGTTACTCAAAACGTTGTTGGTTATTGCTGTAGGCTTTATGGTAATGTTAAATATGTTGCTATTTATTTATTTGTTTTTGAAAAAAGAATTTTGAAAATAGTTCAACTTGCATGACACCGATATACGAGTTTTAGACAACGACGGAGCGCCATATTTTATGACATGTCAGTGCAACAGAAATACCTGCCGTGCGTTTTTTTTTTTTTTCAACTCATTGGAAACGTGTGATTATACGCAGATGAAGATATTGCATTAATTATCCCCGTGTAACGAGGGGATATAGGTTTCAGCATGTCCGCATGTCCGTCTGTCTGTCCGCTTTTCGTGCACCGTCGTGTCCGTTCCATATCTCCGAAAGTATTTGTCCTATAGCTTTTTCCGTTGGCTTACGGTTAAAACGTATATTGAAGGTGTGCAACGTCGTATTATTTTTGAAATCGGCCAAAAATACAACTTGTCTAAATGGCTACTTTTCAGAAAATTTGTTAGCACGGAGATAGGATTTGTTCAGACGAGTTCTGCAAAACTATTCAATCCCGGGTTCCGAAATTTAATGCAGTGAAAATATATATATTGTACATGTGCAGCGTCGCATTATTTTTGAAATCGGCCAAAAATTGTCAAAAATACGACTTGTCAAAGATGTATATTTTTATGGAAACATGTTTGCACGGAGATTTGTCCAGACGAGTTCTCCGACACTATTCGATCCAGCGTTCTGAAATTTTACACAGTGAAAATATATATGTTGTAACGTCTTCTTATTTTTTTAATCGACCAAAAATTGTTAGGCAGTGTAAGGTTTTCAATTTTATTGAATTTACTACAGTTCTCTGACATTATGTGTTACACGGGGGATCCTGCGTCACTGAGCCTCTAATTTCTCACTGTAAGTGAATATTGAATGGGTGTTAACCTTTTCAACTGTTCGCTCTGTTTTCAAATCTTTACCTCTTGCTAAATCCTGATTTATTAACTTTTATCTATTGAAAATAAGAAGGCTTAGATTTTGTTGATTAAAACCGTTAAAACCTTTCATGGCAAGTATAATTGTGTTTCAATGTAAAAAGTTGAATGCAAGAGTATGAACGTGATATATTCTTGGTGTTTGCATAAAACCAAATTAAACTCAAGTTATATTTTGTGTCTCCACGTTCTTTTTCACTGTATTTCGTTTGGGTCCTATTTGTATGTTTTAGTATTAAGAGCTTGCATTTCATGTTTTTTTTAATGTTTCAAATTGGAAAAGTTGGCTTTTGAAAAAAATATCCATAAGAATCTGCAAGACGTCAGCTTCGACATTTAAGTATGAGCTTTCTGATGTACTTTTTTCTGTTATTGATTTCTGAATGAAACTGGATTAAACTGTAAGAGAAATGAACACATTTCATGAAATACTTTTATTTCAACACGCCTTTGTCTTTCACAACCTACCAAATAAAAGTAAAAAAAAAATAAAGTTGGAATGTAACAGATTTCGAAATGCCAGGAGTCATTTTACAGATGGGTGTTAAATTAACATCAATGGGTCCTGGGCAGTGGTGGCGAAACTTGACAACCTTAGGTAGTTAAGAAAAACTGGTCGTCCGGCCAAAATGTTAGTCGTCAAGCAATTCAAGAATTAGGATAAAAAAAGTAGAATTGGTAACGACATAACTTTGTCCACCCAGTTCATTTTTTCGTTGCTTAAAAGTGCCGGATATAGCGACATATATCGGATATAACGCAATAATTTCTCGGTTCTTGGCTATGTCACCACAATGACTTCCTGCATTTCATTTCGTTTCATCCACATTAATTCAAATATTTGATTTATATATATATATCTAGTTCCGTAACGAAGCTGGGCTACATATCCATTGAAAACGGTTCTTGCTTGTGCTTTCTAGACTTCCCAACCTTCTCTCCTTTCACCTTTGATACACCTGTATGAATTATTCACTCTGTGTAAAGTTTTCATCCCACTGCATTAGTGTTGAATTGTCTTATTTCGCATGTCGAATAACAAGACCGTCGAAGGACAATGTTTAGCTTTAAACAAAGCAACTCTGGATTTGGCACTCCGAGATTGCTGATCGCTCAAGTGAATTTGGCAGACATTTTAATGTTATGTCATATCGGCCACCGTGATGTATTTTTACTTGCAATATCTTGTTAACACAATAAACCCAAGCCTACTTTACTTATCACCAAATTGTTTAACGAATTCAACGATATTTAAGGAGATCGAAAGCACAGTCGGGTACATTTTGGGATTGACCCTAAAATTAAAAATGACCGCCATCTTTCATTTTCATGAAGCTTTTGAAGTCATTTAAGGTTTTACGAATCTTCATGAAACTTTACACACAGGTTAACTCTGTGTTTTTTGTTTTTTTTTTTTTGTTTTTTTTTGTTTTGTTTTTTTTTTTTGGCTATTCAAAAAATATCCAAAATCACGGCTGGACTTTGCACTTCGACAGACGCTGTCGATTGGTGGGTATTGCGAGCAAAATTCCAGAAAATCCTGTTAATACACTTTGACAAAACTCGGTGAGTGCTCATATGAAAGACCTCTCTGATTATTTAAATTTTCGTAGCCATGAGTGGTTAAATTGGTGTAGTTTCTAAATCTGTCTTTATATACAATCGACCTATCCTGGGGAAGACTTTAGAAAGAAACTACCAGTAAAAACCTGAAGTTTTCATTTTCAAACTTGACCATTCTCAAAAGCTGAATCTTTGGTTTTCGTTTCATAATTTGGAAAAAAAAACGATTTTTACTAATAATGTAACCTTTAATTTCAGTGTCAAAGAATAGGTCCTCTCTCATCTGAAAATCAAACTCGCTTGACTTTGGCATAACTAACAGTTGACAAGCCTTTGGCTTGCAAGGTGTTTATGAAGTTGCACGAGCAGCCGTTGGTATCTTTTTTTCTTGACAGTGAACGGATTTCCTGTGTCATCTACTCAGCTGACACCACGGGCCCTAGGGCCACGAAACTTCGGGCTTGGGTAGAACTTGATATGAACATGTGCATGACACTTTTTATTTTCGCCTTCGATTTCGTTTTCTTGTTTAAAACGTCATGTGAAAAGAGTATATTTTTTGCAAGTAAATGTGGAGCATTTATCGCACAGCACAGAACACCACACATTGCTCAGCTTTGTGCGAGCTGTCACTGCGTAAATAGATAACACGGCGTATGCCTGATCAGTCAATAAAACCTTAAGTCAACAAAAAACTACTACTACACTACTCGGCTTATAAGACCTATTCAGACTGTGTTGTTTGCTAATATATTTAGTTGGTATTAAGTTATCAATCTATGGAGTTTTTTCTTGACAGTGGTCCGATTGTTTTGTGTCGTCTTCTTCTCTGGCACTATGGACCCTAGGACAACGAAACTTTGGACTTGTGTAGAACTTGTGAATAATAATAACACGGATAATTTTGGCCGTAGCCATAGTCCCAAGTTTCAGAAAATGGCCCCCTAATTTTTTCGCTGGGGCCGCGATGGCCCCCAGATTCCATAAATTGCCAACAGTTTTTTATGGCTGGGGGCTACTGTATGCATGTTGTAAAATACTTTATATAATTCAAGAAATAACCCATTGAAGGAAGTATTTTTGCGTTTTAATTTTTGCCAAGTGTTTAACATTTCGCTAGCAAAATGCGGTTCTAGTTTTCTAACTAAATTTCTTGTTAGGTGCGTCATAGAAATGCCTCATATGCAAAGCTAATGATTTGTATTGGCAAACAGATAGGAATAGTATTAGCTCAATTTCACCTTACTTTCCGTATTCTACCATTTTCACATGATGCAAACGTCCTGCTCTTGATTAATCCCTCGGTTTTTTAATAATACGTTGCGGTTTAAAAACGTTTAAAAACGCTCAGTTCCACATTTTTGACCAATGTCCTTAAGAACAGTTCCAAGGGTAAATTTATTTTGAAGTTCGCCATCAATATGGTGTAATGTGGATTTAATGTCTGAAGCAGTTAAATGGATGGCTGAATGGCTTAATAAATCGTCCTTTTAACAATCTTCTGCTTACCGGATTAGAACCATAGGACCTCATGATGATCATGTCAGTTTGTAATTGGTGTTCGAAACTGAGTTCCTATCAGGATTGGTATGGGGATATTTCATTTTTATAACAGGCACACACCAAGTAATTGGTGTGTATTTCAAGACGAAGACGCATGTATGGACTTACAGTCAAAAAGGTTGCTTAAAACGTACAAATTCTTATTTTTCGCTATACCACAGCTATCAGTGGGTTATTCCAAAAACACTGCCTCGTTGCGCATAAAATCAGACTGGTTTCGTTTGTGCTAGTCATCTCATTACTCTGGGGTACTCCTTATTTCTATGGCAAGGCGATAGCCATCTTGTCTGGAGGGTAACATCTTGTCAGTTTCTTTTTTTACAAAAATTTTACTTTTATTATAATCGTTATTATTATTATTTGTACATGACAATATAATTTTAAAACGTAGCCTTAACTGCAACTAAATTATATTTAATCTGATTTTGCTAGAAAACTGCTATTTAAAAATGGTTATGACCCATTTTTACTATAACGAGGTAGTGAAGCAGTGAGTTAGATAGAACAGGGCGTAGGTTTTAAAGACAAAGTCACCACCAGCTTGTCTTACATCGCGACACCTGGAAGAGAAGTTCTTTATTGAAAAGAACCAACCGGAGCTGTGGTTTATTGACATTGTGGTCTATTGTCATTGAATACATAATATATCTCAAACCAGCGCACAGTTTCAATGATCCAATTTTGATAAAATGATTGCTTATGCTGGGAAATTTGTGGCTTTCGCGCTTATATGCTTTCGAATGGAGTATATATACCAAGTATATATATATATATATATATTAAAATACCAATGCATAAGGTTTTGTTTACGTCCTGGTTCACCAACAACACGGTTACATTTAGCAGAATAGTTTCTGGTTAAACGATACTATAATAACTGACACACTCGGGAGAAGAACAACATAAATTGTTGAAAATCGTTGTTGTTCAACAGCCAACGTCTTCGGATGTTCAGTAACACCTTTTTACTCTAAAGACCCACTGGGGTTAATAGTACTCATAAAAGAGAGGAATTGCTTTATAAAATATGTTCAACAACCAACCTCTACGGCGGTTCTGTCTGTTATATTTACCTTTTTAGGTATATTTACCTTTTTAAAAATATCTGTCCGCTCTGTGTTTGTACATAACAGATAGATGAATTCAGAATGAAACAATACCAATGCGCCGCCATTTTGTAAAATGGCGAACAATTGACTGTATATTGACTGTATATATATTAACTCTTCACATAAACAGAAATAGTAAGAAATATAGGGCATGACCATTTACTTCTGAGATATTTTTGCATGAAGACTGGTACCCTCGCGAAGTGCCCCATCAACGCTAATTTCATTAAGTGACAATCTGCGTTTCTCTTTTTTTCAAGCCAGTAAAGTTACAGTCCTCTGTTTTTCTCGCTCGTAAGTTAAAAGCTCTCTGCTTTATAAGTGTACCGTTAGTTTATTTCTAAAGACAAAAATAATCGAAAATCAGCACCGTTTGCTGCGCAGCTACCGTTTTCCAATCTCCCGGTTTATCATCTAGTCCGATTGCTCTCCCACTCTGGCCTTGGACCACAATTAATTTTACATAGACTTTCTGTATAACATTTTGAAATCTGGCACTCTCCACAACATTGCACAATCTAAAACAACCACAAAATCAGATGTACTGGACCTTTAGAAGAACAGAAATAGCCAGAAAAATGGGGGTCTTTCGATTCGATTTTTTGCTATGCTGATTGGAAAATAGCAACCGTGCGAGTCCCAAGTTTTGGCCGATTTCCACCTATATTTTGCTGATTTTTAAAAAAATGTTACGCATAAACCAATAAATATTTCACAGCAATATTTTTTCCTAGAACAATCCAGCCTATTGTGAATATTTTACAACAATAAGTTTTATTTATTGACTGCACATGTGTTAAATAATAATACATTTACCGCGGCACTGCTTTTGTTTTTAGTCCTTGCGTGTTTATGTTCTACCAGGAAATGTAAGGCCACATTCTTTTGGACCTCTCAGAAAACTGAGAATCCACTCTCCAAACAGACCAGAGAAGCTCCAGATACACCGTCCAAAAGAACACCTCTCAAAAAATCGAGAAATAAAAAACACAAATCTAGTTATTTTGTGCTTATTCCAGATAAATATGTAGTTCATATGCCCAGAAATATATCCTGTGACAATTGTTTGTTGGGGCATTGATTTAAATGTGACCTGTTTTACCCAATAACATCTCTACCACTTCAGCAGTACCAACGGTGTTACAGATTCGACCTCAACGTATAGTAATTGAGGTTAAACCTTCGGGTCCTCTTGTATTTCACTATACCTAGTGCAATCACGTCTAAAATCTTCCTTGGAATAAATTTCTACTATTAAATGTTTATAATTTAAATACATTTTGGCAAATAAGTTGTTGAAATGCCTTTGTTTACATTTCCGCCATCTTGTATCTGACCTTCTCGAGAGAAATTTTCCGAGACAAAAACTGTCTCTAGATAACGAGAAATTATCCAAAAGAACACCTATCGATTTTTCGAGAGCCTCTTGATTTTTCGAGACGGTCCAAGAGAATGTGGCCTAATTGTGGTCCATGGCCCTCTGCATGAAGAGTTCTGACGCAAAATGGAGTTTTCCGAAGTTGATATTTTTAACTATGTCCTAGCCTTTCTGTGGATAGTATACATATGGGAAACATATTTGTCATACAGACAAGTACGTGAATTATAAAAATGCTGTTGTTTTACACTATAAAACTATGTATATGTGGAAATCTTTAATTATCGCCCACCGGCTACCATATATTTCAGTTTCTGTTAATACATGATACTGACCGTGTTTTATTGGACGTATCTGAAAAAAAATAATAAATCCAGATAATGTTTCGAAAATGTCCCAATAAAACACTTCAGATACTGTATCGAGAATAAAAATGGCTGCCGGAGCTTTGGTGCTTTTCTCTCTAGTAGAGAGCAACCCAAATTGCGAATTGCTATTGTCAATAGTTGTATTTCTACTGTAAGTTGTCATATGTCAGTTTTGAATCGACGTAAGTAAAGCAAAACTGTTTCACTTTTGGGCGATAATGGCGTGCAGGTGCGCAGAAAAGGATTATGGGAAGATTATCTGAATGTAAAGCTCGATACACTTGAGAATGTTTCGAGACATTATCGAAAAACCAAGAAACATTATCTGATTTCCGAAACATTTTCGAAACATTATCCTTGCCCAATAAAACGCAGGCACTATTTCAGGTTCTGTTGTACATGGCCGAGACTGTAGGATGGGATGGAAGGTAGAATGAGATATTTGGCGTGGATAGGTTATGACCTGCTTTACTCATTTTACTTTTGGATATCATTAGAACAGCATACTTGGGGGAAGTATTTCAAAATATTGTGCGTAACATAAAATTAGAAGTGTCATTTGTTGTTTAAGAGAAAACTTGAGAAAACTTGCCAGATTGACAAATTGTATTTTTTTGACGTCGCCATCTTGGTTCTGGAATATCGTTTGTGTCGCTTTTGGTGAGTTTTTGACTGTGGACCGCCACCATATTGGGTCTACTACATCATTTTATTGCTATTGCTGATTTGTTCACGTGCAGACCGACATTTTATTCCCCAAACATGTGTCTTGTTTACCTTAGAAAGAAAACTTATAATTTTGAGCATTTTATTGTTTATATATCAGGAATATTCTGTGTTGTGTATGAGCAATGCCGTGTAATTTAAGGGGTATTTCCCTGAAATCATCAAAAACCCATAACTGTTTCCCCAATTAATGTGTCTTACATGTAAAGGGTAGACGCAGGTACCATTTTTTCGTCAAGTTTGTGAAAAGAACATAGAGTATATAGTTATTTTTTTCCAGCGCCTTTGTCACCTAGTGAAATCTTATGGAACTTCTTTTCAGCTGTTACGTACAAATTTGTACTCGTTAGTCCCAGCGGCCCATTTCAATTTCTAGTTCAGAAAGAGTCACAGGTCATGCAATAGAAATTGCTATATATGTTAAATTCTAAGGTAATGAATCTTTCGGCGCGCCATCTAAGACACTGAAATTCGAACTACCAGATTTTTTGCTTAAAAAGTACGAGTACGATACCACCTACTGTTAAAAGCTGATGGTTTTTCATATCCTGTATGCCAGTGCCCAGTACTTTCCTTGTTTTAAGACATCAGTGGAAAAAACGGTATCCTTACGCACGTTATTATACAATCTTCTTGTGATAATTAATGTAACTGTATAGATAATCCTGACTTTTAACATTTCCGTAGTAAAAGGTACAATTAGTTACCAGTATCGGAGCAATTGTCATCGAGTGAATCATGACGTCATTACGTAAATATCTTGTGTGCAAAATTTCTCAGCCGCTGAATATTGAAGAAAGGTCAGACGTGGTGGGATTGTTGCTGGTAGATCCGAAAGATTTTTGTCGCGAGTAGAACGAACGAGTACGGCATATGACGTCATCAAGTAAAGTAGGCATATATTTTGAATCTTTTTTGTGTGAAATAACTCGATAACGGAAAGTCGTTTTGACTTCCCATTTTATAGGGCATTTCTTGGGTCAGTCGGGCGGTTTTGTCAGGTTTTGACGCGTGCAGCGAAATTACAAAAACCGTATGATCTCATTACGTTTAAATCTTGTATATTGCTGGACATTTGAGAAAGTTCAAACTTTGTAGGATTGCTGCTTGGTAAGTCCGAAAAATTTTTTGTCATGAGCAGAAAGAAGGAACACGGCATGTGACGTCATCAGGTAAAACATGTATGTGATTTGAAGAGGATCTTCTGTGCAGAATATCTGGCTAACTGAAAGTCGTATAGACTTCAATTTTTTTTTGGCTATTTCTTAGGTCAGTTGGATGACTGTGTCGAATTTTGACGGGTGTAGCGGAATTAAGAAACGCGTATGTCGTCATTATGTAAAAAAGTCTTGTATGTAATATTTCTCAGCCGTTGACCATCGGAGAAAGTTCAAACTTTGCGGGAATGTTGCGTGTTAAGTCCGAAAGATTCTGTCAAATTTTGCACGGGGTAGAGCGAACGAAAACAGCATGAAAAATTTTCATTGAAAATATCTCGATAGCGGAAAGTTGGATCGACTTCAAACTTGGTGTAGTTATTCGTTGGCTTATTCCAGCGGCTTTGTTATTAAAAGAAAACGCATATAGAAAGTTAAGAAAGAAGCCGTTGCGTAAAAAGTAATACGTGATATATTTTGCAGTTGCTGAATCTAACACCATCACCCCCTCCCCCCAACCTTTCCCGTTTTGTCTGCACTTTAGTTAACTGAGCATACTTATTGATTACACTGGGCATTGCAGCGTTTTTAGAGAAGATTCTCCAATGTTCCTGCGTTCTTTAGACACAATTGAAAACATTGGCAGGCATTAGTACCTATAATTCACCTTTTTTCGTATTACACACCTACAGGTATTACGTAACATGTTATTCAGTGGGGGTCAGTGTCAGTTTGCATTATGAGGTCTCTATCTGCTGTAACAGGCTGAAATTTGGGAAAATTAAATGCATGAATTGTAAGTTTATGTTAAGAAATATGAGCCATTTGATTCCAGGAAGTGTTTCAGGAACCACCCCCCCCCCGCCAATAAAAAAATAATAAATCAAGTGGGGATTTTGGTAATGTAGCGACCACCTTCTAGACCCGGCGAAAGGACTTTGGTAAAACATTAAACCTTCAAAACCGGATAAAAAGATGTCAAGTAAACCTGTTTACTGGACCACCTTGCAGAAGCGGATAAAAGACATAAGCTGAAAGATAATCTGCCAGACCCAGATAAAAAAAAAGACGTACAATAAAACTGCTATAGCGACCGACTTCGAAACCGGGATAAAAAGAGCGTACAGTAAAACCTGTTTTAGCGACCACCTTGCAGACCCTGGGAAAAATATACAGTAAAATCTGTTCGTAATGACCACCTTCCGGACTCAGACAAAAACAGACATACAGTAAAACCTCTTTTACTAACGACCTTCCAGAGCCGGATAGAAAGGTGTACTACAAACCTGGCTGTAGTGACCACCTTCCAGACCCATACAAACACCTGCACCTGGACTTGTAAAGAAAAATATAATTGAGATAACCACAAATCAGGTTACGACCTTTACGTACCCCTCCTGTCCTTCAAAAACTGGATCAAGGTGATACGCATCCGACTTTGGGCACGAGATACATTATATAAGGTATAAGATCTTATTATTTTGAAAATAGTACAAACTTGTTCAGCTAAAACTTTGTGAATGGGCTGTCGGTGGAAACGTATAATTTGGTCTACAAAAAAAAAGGCAACGACTTACCAACAAAATTTTTCACATGTTCGACTACACAGTTGTTTGTGAGTATTGGCCCCTCTAGTTTTGTTTAGTTTTGAATTTTCGACAATAATATACAGTAATGCAATAATATAATACACTGTATGGAGAAATGAATCTTTTTTTTTTTTAGTAAGAGAAAAATTGAAAATGGTTAAAATAGTTATTGGTGAATTACGGGTTTTGTCGGGGAGAAGTTTGGTTTTGCTTATAAAAAGAAGAAACTAAATAAATATCGATTGAAAGTGTGATATAAGGCTGTTCTTTGATGTTTTGTGTGTTCTGGCCGCTCTAGTTTATTTGACGAGTTGACCTAAATATTGGGTAAAAACGATTAAGTTGCAGAAAGACTGCAATGTGCTCCTGTTTCTCGTATCTTTTCCACTCGTAATATATGAAGGACAGTTTGGTGAAGTCAGTAGAGCGTTAGGCTTCGGTGCAGCAGGTCGTGAGTTCAAGGCCCGCTGAAGGGGAATTATTTTATTGTCTCCCTTTATCGGTTTTACAGGCAATATTTTTAGCTTTGCCTCCCACAGAAGCAGGATTTGCGTTGTCGAGTACGGAGCAAGATGTTGCGAGTTTCAAGTCCTGTCTAGGCGTACTTTTCATTGTCTCCCTTCATAGGTTTTACAGGCCATATTTGTAGTTCTGCTTCTCACAGAAGTATGTTAAGGCAAATATTACTTTTTTTCTTTTCTTCTTTCCTTCCCTCCCTCCCTTCACTGATTCCAGGTTGAGTTGCAGTATTTTTGTTATCAGTTCCACAAAAAGTGACCAAATAAACGGATCACAAGAGAAACACACACACAAACACGCACAAAAAAATACTGTTCGTCCCATACATCCAGTGCGACTACTTTTAATTGCAATGTTGTCTATGAGACCTTTTACCAAATCGAAATTTGGTCAGAATTGGTCGGTTTCTCTTTCTCTCCGGCCACCGAAAAATGTGTCCTGTGACTTTGTCGAAATCCTAGAATTGCACGCCTGATAGGGATTTAGCCAGCTTCACCGACATACTTATTTCAGTAATGTTTGACTCAACCTCCTTTGTCACTGGTTCAAGTATAGGTCCTTCATATCATTAAAAACCCATAAAACGCAATAACGAAAATTTAACTTAATGATTTAGAGCGATTTTATCCATCTAATAATATCCAAGTCTTTTCGCTCGTCTTTTTCTGCTTGTTTACAGTACTCAATTCGAATCCGGTCCGGTACGGGGTTGTGTCCCCGATGATGGTTTGGTTTCTGTGGTGCTCCCCCCCCCCCCCCCCCCGCTTCTGTACATGCGGCCGGTATTCCGTGCTGAGAAAGATCCGTGCGGAGAAACATCCCTTTGTTATGGGAGTCTATGGGAAAGGGTTTTGTAAGCAAAAGGGGGCAGAAATGCGAGCAAAAATTCTAGCATTTTTATCCGCCTAAAGCCCACATTAGTGGGTGGATTCATTTAAGATTTTACCCAGGGCTGCTGCTAAGCATTCCGCAGTGCAGTGGCCAGGATGCGACCGGATCCGAGTAAAAGTTGACGAAATGGCAAAAAATGCAGAAACTGAATAAGGACTAAGCATAATGCGTTGCACTCTCACGCGCTTTCAAAAATAACCTCTACTTCACTGACCACAAGTCTGTTTGGTGTTTTTCAAGAGGAACATCATAATCAGATATACAATTTGCGCGAATCCGGCAGATTCATGCTTCTCGAGCATCTAGTTTTCAGAAAGGGGTTGTGTTTGAACAACATATAAAGGGGTTTCAAGTATTTATTTGATTTTAACGTGTAGTGTTTAAGAAGTCAATAAATGAGTTGCGCTGTATGTTAATGCAATAAATGATACAAGACACATGAAATAGCTTGATTATTCCACTTTAATAGGGCAATAGGAATAACCTATACTCCAAGTTCACAGTAATAAAAGAACAATTGCAATTGTCCTTAACCCCAGATCTCAGTAATAAATTCATGAAACTGTGTGCAGGAGAGCAGATTACTAGTAACAAGAGTAATGCTAAAATAATTGAAAGAAAAAAGTAGTAAAAAAATAGTAATAATAATAGTAATAATAAATGTTGTACGTAGCGGACCTTTTGTCTGTCTTCGAACTTTTTTCACGAGAGATTTTGTCGTGTATTAGATATCAGTTTAATTAAGCTATGTATTAATTCTTATCACGGTGATCACGGTGATTTCTCAGAAAACCGAAAACGGGGATGTTTCTCCGCACGGGGATGTTTCTCATCACGGAACACTGGCTCTCAGACTGTCATTTTGATACCGAGATATCTCCAACCACACACGTTCTTGAAAGAGGTTCATTGAACTTTATTTATGTGGCTTTTTGTAGTGTTAGGAATCGGTCCAGTTTTTGGAATCGAACGAAACTGCGAAACGGTTTTAATATCTTGAACGGTTCCAGGTAAACAGCCCCTTCCTTCCGCGCCACCGTAATCCCCCCTTCCATTTTGCATAAGCAGTGAAAAGCTTCCCCCTCCCTTCTGTGTTAAGTTTTTTTATGTCCCACGGAGATACTGTGATGTGTGCACGATTTGAAATCTGGTGCCTAACGAAACAAGCTGTATGTATATGATCACTGCTTAATTGCAATTAGACTGAAGTACTGTTCAGCAGTTGAACATTTTGATACGTTGGAATTCCATTGTAACATATTGATGTGTTTTTTTTTTTTTTGTTTTTTTTTTTTTTCGTTTTTGTGTCTGACTGGTGTGCGCATACCGCTCGAGTCCACGAGTAAGTCGGTTAATTGGTGTTGGGGTAACCGACTTCTAAGAAACATAAGAATATGAAGTGTCGATATTCAAAAATTGCTTATGGATATCTTGTTGCAAAATTTTATGATGTCGAGATATATATATATATATATTGTCACGCCTTTGCACTTTTATTTTGTAATTTAGAGATACGTGTACCGAACTGCTGACGGGATACCGGAAGAGCTAAAGGGTGTCCTAGATGATGAAACTTTTGAAAAGGCCCGCCTCTACAACATCGATAAAAGCGTCTTCGGCTTTTGGTCTAGTTTGTATTCACAAATAGAAACGACGGTAAAATATGAATTGTTTCATATCCTTTTATGAGATGTTTTGTATCAAGCTTTAAAATGGCAAGGAATTAGAACTAGAGCGGCTTTATTCTTAATTCAATTCCATTTGTGTCCAAAAGTTAGCATTTTATTAACTTGTGTGGAGTGTGAACTGTTATGCATAGTTTGGAAGATTGTGCTTTTGTGCCTTGTGACTGAAATTTTTTTCTAAAATACCAACCAATGTAGATTCACATTCATTGAGGAACTGTAAAAGCCTTTAAAAATAGCGTTAGTATACCGATTTTCCATGCATTTATAAATACATTTAGTAGTTTCTTTATGATTCTTTTTAGGCACATCTTTTGACAAAATGAGTGTGACTGTTTTGTTCCAGCTTATTCTGACCCTGGGAGGAATACCGTGGCTATGGCGTGTTTCGGGAAACTGTATTGAGCATTTTGGGTACACCTCCGAAAATGAGGTAGGTGCTTGGAAAACACACAAGTTTCAAGTCGGGAGTTTGTTGGACAATGCGAGTTTTAGTTCTATACGCTATGATACGTTATGGAATATCAGTACTGAATTAAAAATAGCATCCAGAAAATCTGGATTTGGAATCAGCTCCCATTCCGTCATCGCTCCCCCCCCATCCCCCCACGGAAATTTCCTGATGTGACAACATCCTGGTCTATTTTTGAGGCAGGCAGTTCACATGCGCTGACAAGCTGTAGCAACGTGCTGTCGTATCTCTGTGTTAAGCTTGCTTCGTGTGCTGTGTGCTGTGATGCTGCAATTAGTAAACATTACTTGTGACAGAAAATATGAAGACACTGTTGTGCTTTTTATTGTAGATTATGCAGTCGATGGTATTTCTCGTTCTGTCAACAATTTACAGCTCAGTGACGAGCCTCCCGTGGAGCCTCTACAGCACCTTCGTGGTGGAGGAGAGGCACGGCTTCAATAAACAGGTCATTGTGTTTTCAATACGCCTCTGTCTTACAGTGCTAGGCACTCCTTTTTAGCCCCCAATCGGGGAACCCGGAGGGGGGGTAAAGGGTCGGCTTCAGCCTGTCCGTCCGTCTGTCTGTTTGTCCCTCTGTCTCTCCGTGTACAAAAGCTTGTGAACACCATATCTCAAGAAGTCCAGGGTGGATTTCAATTAAACTTGGTGTGTGGCTTGTATATAAAAGGTTCTCGACCTGATTAGGTTTTGGTGACCTTGACCCTGCTTTGAGGATCACCACGGAACTTAGAAATTTTAGAGATGTGAATGAAGAAAATGTATCTTGAGAACATCCTGTCCTGGTATAAAATCCCTCCCCCTCCCCCTCCCCCCATCTGGCTATCCCAAGTCATATCCTTTGGTGTGATATTCATTTTAGTTTTCCGTCGCAGTGCATGAATTTCTCCTTAACATTTTGAGTTTTTTAACAAAGCTCGTCCATTCTCTTAAACACTAAACTGGCATCAATGAGCGGCTCCTTTATAAAAGCAATGACTGGCCTTTATTTGCAAGCCATTTCGTTGAGCACGTATGACTTATGAAATCGGGGCTAAGGTCGGTTTGCAAATTACCATACTACAGCCGCTTTCATCACGTTTTTCAAAATTAAGTTTTGCATTTTTAATTTCAACAAAAGCTAAGTTTATATTTTAAAAAAGTTATTTCGGCAATTGTCAACGTCAGTTTTATCTTTGTGCGATTTTTTTTAAAAAAATCATCAGAATAGTTTTAGAGATACAGCATGGACGACGCGTTCAATTAAGCAGACAAAATTAAATCAAAACGCGAGGGCTTTTCATCTGGAAAAAAAACTCGGGGGCCCCGCGAGCTCCGACCGAACAAAAAAAATACGAGTACCGAAATGAAAATTTCGGCAAAATTGCAAACCCTGATTAGAACACTTCCAGCATGTTCAGTATACATAACGTGTAGTGGTACCTCGTGTTATTACAGATAAAGATTCCTGAGTTTTAGGGTAAGAATGAACTTCATTATTACTACTATCATATCTATCATCATTATTTATTTCATTTTACTTTTATTTTTATTATTATTTTTTTGCATCCTGGTTTCAGACCCTTGGATTTTTCTTCAAGGATCTCGTGAAGAAGCTTCTAGTTACCATGGCGATAGCGCTGCCAATCACAGCCCTCCTCATCTACATCATTCAGATAGGCGGGGAGTACTTCTTCATCTATGCCTGGCTGTTCGTTTTCGCCATGTCTCTCGTAGGTGTCGCTCAACGATACATGATAAGTTATTATTATGTATGGTAGAAAACCAACGATCATTTTAATAGACCAGAAAAGTATTTATTGTACACATGGTGGTGATGCTGTGAATCATGAGTTCAGTGCTATTAGAGACAGTTGTTGAAACTTTAACATAACGTAGTCAGATTGTAGCAGTTTCATGATTACGAGTTTTCTCTTCAGTGCACACTGTATTTTGGGAATATCTTATTCTTGAAAATCAGCGTATTTCTATGATCACTTTTCTTTAAGTTGATCGTTACCATTTATGCGGACTACATAGCACCGTTGTTTGACAAATTCACACCTCTGCCGGAAGGCGAGCTGAGGACGCAGATCGAGCAAATGGCTGCCAGCATTGACTTCCCTCTGAAGAAATTATTCGTTGTGGAAGGTAATCTGAGGCTGTTCGGAATATGGAATTATATCATAAAAACAATTAAATTTGTCCTTCATGATCTCTGTGCAAGTGCAAGAACAATTCTTTTAAATAACAATTATTACTAATTGTAAAAACCTTTTCTGTCAGACAGATACCGGGGATGGGGGAGGCGTCGTTATAATGCAATAGTTAGCCGGCTTGTTTGATTTCGGTGCAGTGTGCAAGCTGTGTATTTTAGAAACCAAATAAACTCTGAAGAATATTGTAATAATAAGTAAATCATCATGTTCTGTTGTTCAAGGTCATGATCACACAGTTGTATGGTATTTTAACACATGATGGTAATAAATAAATGGACACGTAAAGTAAAAAAGTGAAAGCTGCCAGGGAATTTGCTTTGAATCTGACAAATCAGTTTGGTTAAATTACAGGCTCTAAAAGGTCCTCTCATAGCAATGCATACTTCTATGGCTTCTTCAAGAACAAGCGAATAGTACTGTTTGATACATTGCTGGAGGATTACGCCCCCATGAATAAAGAAACGGAGAGCTCACAGGCCGCCGGGGGCGATGCTGCCGAGTCAGCTCCCCAGGTAAGGGGACATCCTGCAGAGAGGGTACGCAAGCACGTGCGTGTGGGACTGTGCTCATGCCAGTGTCCTAGTCAATGTGTCGGGGGGGGGGGGGGGGCGGTGAAAAGTCGGAAGGCTTTTGTGTACGCACTCGCTGAATGGGCCAAAATGTTCCAGTACTTGCAGAATTAGGTCCTCCTATTGATTAGCAGTGTGTTACATTGTAGTATTTAAAACTGAGTTTGGGTCTATGCCTCTGGTCAGAGTCGTTGTATCAATTCGAGGAAACGTATTCAAAACGTATTCACAGTCTGAATTATGTTGTGCCATAGGGAGAGGAAGCTAAGAGCACTGAAGCCGAAACCACAGAAGAGCAAGCCGAAGAAGAGTCGAACGCCAACGAAGAAAACAAGGAAGGCGAAACGAAAGAAACAGAGGACAAAGAGGACAAAGAGGAAAAGGGAGACGATGGCAAGGAGGAAAAAGGGGAGAAGAAGAAGAGGAAGATCGGGTGTAACAACGAGGAAGTTCTTGCTGTTCTCGGCCATGAGCTGGGCCACTGGGCGCTGAGTCACACGCTCAAGAATCTGGTCATCTCCCAGGTGTGTGTCATGCTTCCTCGTACGCCCCTAGCCCCCACCCCCGCCCCCCCCCCGACCATGAGGTGGGTCATGGGGCACTGAGTCACACACACAAGAATCTGGTCATCTCCCAGGTGTGTGTCATACTTCCTCGTACGCCCCTAGCCCCCACCCCCGCCCCCCCCCGACCATGAGGTGGGTCATGGGGCACTGAGTCGCACACACAAGAATCTGGTCATCTCCCAGGTGTGTGTCATGCTTCATCGCACGCCCCTAGCCCCGGCCCCTCC
The DNA here is from genome assembly GCA_949752745.1 of Protula sp. h YS-2021. Taxonomy (NCBI): domain Eukaryota; kingdom Metazoa; phylum Annelida; class Polychaeta; order Sabellida; family Serpulidae; genus Protula; species Protula sp. h YS-2021. The sequence continues at coordinate 63,353,460 of OX457025.1, forward strand.
CCTCCCCCCCCCCCCCGACCATGAGGTGGGTCATGGGCACCGAGTCACACGCTCAAGAATCTGGTTATGTCTGTGGGTGGGTGTGACGGTTCGTATTGTATTTGGCATATATAGCGCAATGCATGTCGTCGTATGACGTCAAAACGTGTTGGGGACACTTGACCTTGTTAATACGATAACGCGAGAACGGCATGTTGGATCAACCTTGAACTTGTTCGGTTGGGTTGAACTGCCAGTTGCTTTTGTGTTTGACGCATATTGGGCAACGTGTGACGTTAAAACGTGAATTCAAACTCGCCCTTCACCCGATTCTGCTATGAATTTTGGGGAAGGGAGGTTCGGTGGCATCCAGATTGATGAGCACAGGAGGGAGGGCAATGCAGAATCGTTCCGAGGTGAGCGAGAGGTGTTTGAGGAGCGGCAGTATAGGAGAGACAGACGGTACCTTTGTTAACCAGTGCACAAGTGTTCGCGGCTGGCTGGAAATAGCATTTACTGTGGGCTGTTTCTGTGTGGTCGTATCTATACGCCTGTGCAGAACTTTATTGATTTTACTGGGCATACTTTTCCATGTATGGGAGCGGTTATGTAACATTGCTTGCAGTGGGGATTTTTTTAAGCAAAAATTTCGAAAAAAAAGCATCTACTCCTACAATTTTGATTCGATGTCATTTATTTTTGGTGAGAGGATTTCCTAAGCGGTCGTGCATACGGCTTGTGCTTTTTTAGTCGATCGGGTGATTTTTGAATTTTTGGGGATTTTTTAAAAAAAATTTAAAATGTATCTCCTACATTTTTGACCCGATGTCATTTATTTTTGGTATGAGGCACCCCTAAAGGGTCGTGCATACGGCTTATGCTTTTTTAGTTTGCATTTTTGGGGAATTTTTTAAGCAAAAATTTCGAAAATAATTCAAAATGCATCTACTCCTACAATTTTGATTCGATGTCATTTATTTTTGGTGTGAGTGCATACGGCTTGTGCTTTTTAGTCGATCGGGCAATTTTGGTAGTTTTAGGGAGTTTTTGAAGAAAAAAACTTCAAAACGCATTTCCCCCTACAGTTTTGAACCATTTTTTTTGGGGGGGGGGGTTTGAGGCATCTCTAAGGGGTTGAGAATACGACTTGCGCTTTTTAGTCGATCTGATAATTTCTGTATTTTTTTGGGAATTTTTGAAGAAAACTTCAAAATGCATTTCCTCCTACAGTTTTTATCCGATTTCATTTATTTTTGCTATGAGGCATCCTTAGGTAGGTCTCGCATACGGCTTGTGCTATTTGACTCGACTTCGGAATTTTTGATTTCGGGGGGAATTTTTGATGAAAATACCTCAAAATGCATTTTCTCCTGCAGTTTTGATCAAACATCATTTATTTTGGGGCTGAGGCATGCTTAGGGTGTCGTGAATATGGCCTGTCTTTATCAGTCGATGAGAGAAGTTTTGAAGAAAAAAATTCAAAATGCATTTCCTCCTACAGTTTTAATCAGATTTCATTTATTTTCGATGTGAGCCTTCTCTAGGGGTTCATGCATACGGCTTGTGCTTTTTGAGTGAATTGGAAAACTTTTGATTTTTTTCGGAATTTTTGAAAACAAAATTAAATGAATCTCCTCCTACAGCACATAAACGCAAGTTAAAGAAACATTCGCAGTAGTCCAAATTAAGTACTCCGCATCGATGCAAGTTAAATAAACATGCGCATTGGTCCGAAATGTGAACTGCGCATCGACGGAAGATAAATAAAGATGCGAACTGGTCCAAAATAAGCACCGCGCATCAACGCAGGTTAAATAAACATGCGCACTGGTCCGAAAAAAAGAACTACGATTCGACTTAAGTTGAATAGACATGCGCAGGGGTCTGAAATGCGAACCGCGCATCAACGTAGCCTAAAGAAACATGCGCACTGGTCCGAAATGCGAACCGCACAGCAAGACAAGCTAAATAAGCAAGCACACTGGACCAAAATAAGCACCTTGCATCAACGCAAGTTAAATAAACATGCGCACTATTTCGAAATGCGAACTGCCGATTAACGCAACTTAAATAACATGCGCACTATTCAAAATAAGAACTGCGCATCAACGCAACTTAAATAAACATGCGCACTGGTCCAGAATAAGAACCGCGCATCAACTCAAGTTAAAGAAATATGCGCATTGGCCTGAAATAAAAACCGCGCATCGACGCACGTTAAATAAACATACGCAGTGGTTCGAAATGCGAACCACGCGCCAACGCAAGTTAAATAAACATGCGCACTTCTCCGAAATTCGAACCGCGTATTAAGGCAAGTTAAATAAACATGCGCAGTGGTTCGAAATGCTCCAACGCAAGTTAAATAAACATTTGCACTGGTCCAAAATAAGCACTGCGCATCAACGCAAATTAAATAAACATGCGCACTGGTCCGAAATTCGAACCGCGCATTAACGCAAGTTAAATAAACAACGCGCCAACGTATGTTAAATAAACATTTACACTGGTCCAAAATAAGCACCGTGCATCAACGCAAATTACATAAACATGCGCACTTCTCCGAAATTCGAACTGCGCATCAAGGCAAGTTAAATAAACATGCGCAGTGGTTCGAAATGCTCCAACGCAAGTTAAATAAACATTTGCACACGTCCAAAATAAGCACCGTGCATCAACGCAAGTTAAATAAACATGCAAACTGGTCCGAAATGCGAACCGCGCATCAAGGCAACCTAAGGAAACTTGGGCTGTCCAAAATAAGTACCGCTCATCAACGCAAGTAAAATAAACATGCGCATTGTTATGGAATAAGAACCGCACATCAACACAAGGTAAATAAACATGCGCACTGATCCGAAATAAGAACCACACATCAACACAAGGTAAATAAACATGCGCACTGATCCGAAATAAGAACCGCACATCCACCCAAGGTAAAAAAACATGGGCGCTCGTCAGAAATGCGAACCGCACATCAACGCAAGTTAAATAAACATGTGCACTGTTCCTAAATGAGAGCCGCGCATCTACGCAAAATGAAATAAACATGCGCACTTGTCTGAATAAGAACCGCGCATCAAGGCAAGTTACATAAATATGCGCACTGGTCCGAAATGCGAGCGTTGTTTGAAGGTATCTATGGCAGACTATCCAGTCTACCAGAGATACAAAAAATCTGTTTCCCATTTTTCTGGGAAAGAAATCTTTGAATGCATTTATCGGTCTATGTTCTGGTCCGGTGCTAAATTAATTATTGGGCTAGCTCTTTGCCGTCTCATCTTTTGAAGCCCAATTTTTCAGGAAAATTCCCTTGCTCATGCACACTGGAATTGGTTTTATTACTTTTCGTAAGCTGGGACTTTGTCCTTGGACAAACTTGTTAAGTAGGTCATCTGGTATCTTCTTTATGACAAGCAGCTCACCATTTTGGCCCCAATATATGCCCCTCCCCCTCCCCACCGATGTGAGTCACCGTACAGTTATGAAGAATGCTGTTGATGTTTTTTTTTTTTGGCCGATGAAAATATACGAAAACAAGGTATATACCATTGGTGTAAGTACACCTTGGGTACAGACCTATACCGTGAAAGGGATAAAAAGAGTTGCGTTCAGAGCCGTACATACGTTAGATGGCACTGGGGGGGGGGCGGCAGTAAGAAAAGAAATACCAGTTATATGCAGAATTGGTGATGTAGCGACCCAGATAAGAAAGACTGGTTAATAAAAGGGGTTGACCTTTTGAGGTACATTGATGTTGGTGTGTACTAGTTTTTTTTTATTTCTAATTTCACACACGGATAAATTGCCAAAATAACTTTTTAGATATAAAACTTAGCTTTTGTCGAAATTTTGAAATGAATAACTGTTAGGATTGTGAAAAACGTGATGAAAGTGACAGTAGTATGGCAGCACCTATATCATAGGTCGTCCGCGCTACAACGGGGGATCGTGTCCCTCTGAGGCTCTAGTTTTAAAAAATTGTATTGGGAAAGTTTACTGTTCTACTCTGTTTCAGGTGAATACATTCCTGTGTTTCATGGTGTTCGCGATGTTGATGCACCGCCAAGAGCTGTATGATGCATTTGGTTTCCATGGCATCAGACCAACGTTCATTGGACTTGTCATCATTTTCTCATTCATATTCTCGCCTTACAATGAGGTGGGTTTTTTGTTCGAGTCTTTTAGTTTTAGTTAAAGCACAAAAATGTAATTTAACCATTTTTTTCATTATTTGGGTCTGTAGTTGGTTTGCAGAGCCTAATATTCTTCTTAGTTCACTCCAGAGATTTTAAAGTTTTTTGCAGATCTCTTCTATTACCTGATTTGGTGTATAACAGGTCCGCTGAAATTGTATGAACCGGTAAAAAATTGTTTTCCCGTTTTTTTTTTTTTGTTTTTTTTTCTGTGTAATCAAAAGTATAAACCATTTAGATTTTTTTGCAGCTGCAGAAGCTGAAATTGTGAATGAGCCTGTTTGAGCTTTCATTCTTGATTTTATAAGCCCCAGCTTCTGCAGAAGCAGGGGCTATAACAGTCGTTGAAAGTATTTGCTGTTAAGCCGGAAATCGTATCCCCTCACATCTTTCTAGCATGAATATGTTGAAATTTTGTTTGAAGGTAGCGAACCTGTCTGGCTATTGTTTTTTTTGTTTTGTTTTTTTTTGTTTTTTGTTTTTTTTGGCAATTCGCCAAACATTGGCTGAATTATTGACTTAAAACCAATTTTCTTTAAAAGTATCCTTTTAGGGTTTTAAAGGGAAACGCTCTAAAATTTTGGTGGAAGGTAAGCGACACAAGTGTCCACCTGCCTGTTACTTTTTTTTGTTTTTTGTTTGTTTTTTTTTTTTTGGCGAAAGTATTGGTATAAAACCTTTTTCCGTAAAATATTAACTGACTCCACGAAAATAGCCTTATTGTCTTGAAATTCTAGCCAAAAATTGGCTGAAAAGTTTTGTGGAAAAATAAAAATAAAATTTCAGTGAATTCCTAATTTACTCCAAGAAAATGGTTTTACTGTCTTGAAATTTTAGTTAAGGTAGCAGGCATTACTAACTACCTTACTGTTACTTTTTTGTGATTGGCCAAAATTAGGCGAAAATATTGGCGAAAAACCAAAAACTTTCAGTAAAATCCTAACTCACACGAGGGAAATGACTTCAAGACTTCCTGTCTTGAAATTTTGGTTGACGATAGTGGTTATTTTTTGGCATTTACCTTGTTATTACTGTGTTTTTTTTTTTTTTTTGTAGTTGGGAAAAATTGGCATAAATATTGGCGAAAAACCAGTTTCTTACTGAAACCTTAACTAAGCCTATTTATGTTATCTTACCGTCTTAAAATGTCGGATGAAGAAATTAGTACCTATCGGGATATTAACTTCTTTGGTGATGCGCCAAAAACATTAAAAACGCAATTTGGCTGTAGGTATCTGGCCTTAATCTCTTGAAATTTTGATTAAATGTGCATGTATTGCTACTCACCTGGATATTACGTTTTTTTTCGTGGTTCACCTAAAATTGGCGGTAATATTGGCCAAAAACCAATTTTCTTGAAAACCTATCTCCTAGGATATAAATGGAAATGTCCTAAAATTTTGACGGAAGGTAGTGGTATATATGTTCACCGGGTATTCCTTTGTTTTGCGATTCGAAAAAAATTGTTAGAAATATTGGCGAAAAAAAAACACTTTCTTAGTAAACTCCTAAATGACGCTGAGAAAATAACCTTGCTGTCTTAAAATTTATTTAAAGATAGCGGTCATTTGTAATTACCTGGCTGTTACTTTTTTTTTTTTTGTGATTCGAAAGAAAAAAAATGGCCGAAACATGAATTGAAAAAAAATCTTTTCATAAATCTTAACTGACGCCGGAAAAATAGCTCTTAAAATTTAAAGTCAAGTTAACCTTCCTGCTTATTTCTTATTTTTTATTCCCCAAAAATTGGCGACAAAATAATTTTTTAGTTAAATTTTAACCGACGCCAGAAAATAAAATTTTGCTTAAGATAACGGTTTTTGGTTATTAGCTTGCTAAAACTGTTTTTTTTTTTTTTCGGGATTCGGAAAAAATAAACGTCAGGGATATAATCAGGTATTTTGAAGAATGGAAACGGACACTAGAGCTTACCAAGTTAAAATATTGCCGAAAACAATTATCTTATGGACATATAGAAGTGACGCCAGGCATATAGCCTTGTTCTGTTGATGTTTTGGTTACAGGTAGCGAGCATTGATACTCACCTGGCTATATATATATATATATATATACATTTTTGATTGGCGAGAAATTGGCGGAAGAATAGGCGAAAAAAATTGTAAAATCTTAACTGACGCCAAGGAAATAGTCTTACTGTTTTTAAATGTTGGATGTTTCTAAAGGCAGCGGACTTTACTTCCTGCCTGGCGTTACTTTTCTTTGAAGACACACTAAAACTGTCGGAAATATCGGCCTAAACCATATTTTGTAAAAAGAAAAACAAAAAAAAAAAAAAACATATTTTCTAGGATCTTTGTTGAAACATCTTGAAATTTTGGCTGAATGTGTGTGTGTCTGGACGGCTGGGGGGGGGGGGGGGGCGATGAAAGGGGTATAAGTAAAAACCATTTTTTATTAAAATCTAAACTTACGCCAGAAGAGGCCGTACAGTCATAAAAATGTAGTTTAATATTACTATTGCAGTTTGGTGAATCGCGAAAAATTTGCAATAAAAGTTGACTAAAGTTCAGTTTTTGCTAAAAATGTATCTCCTCGTTTATTGAAATGTCTTAAAATTTGATCAAAGGAAGGGATATCAGCAAAAATGTTGATCGAAAATCACTTTTCTGAAAAATATTAAGACGTCCTCTTAGGATTTAATGAAAACATAATAACATGTTGAGTGAATGTAGTTTGAACAAGTGTCCACCTGGCTATTATTATTATTATTATTATTATTATTATTATTATTATTATAATATTATTATTATTATTTGGCAGTTTACCAAAAAATAATGGAAATACTGGCGAAAAACCACTTTCTTATAAGGATCTTAACTGACGCAAGGATGTGACTCTATTACCCCGCGTGTGACGAGGGGATATAGGTTTCAGCTTGTCCCTCTGTCTGTCCGCTTTCGGGCGCCCTCGTTTCCGGGCTATATCTCCGGAAGTATTTGTCGTATAGCCTTTTCCTTTGGCATACGGTTAGAACGTATATTGAAGGTATACAACGTCATATTATTTTTAAAAGCGGCCAAAAATTCTTAAAAATACGACTTGGAAAAATGACTGTTTTCCAGGAAATTTGTTAGCACAGAGATAGGTTTTGTCCAGACGAGTTCTCCAAAACTATTCCATCCAGCGTTCTAAAATTTTATGCAGTGAAAGTATTTTTGAAATCTGCTAAAAATTCTCAAAAATATATATTTTTATGTAAACCTGTTTTCACGGAGATAGATTTTGTCCAGACGCGTTCTCCGTAACTATTCGATCCAGCGTTCTGAAATTTTTGCAGTGGAAATATATATATTGCAGATGTGCGACGTTGTCTTGTTTTTTTAATTTAGCGGGGATTTGACGAGGTTGCCGATCCCCTATTAGCGAGCCATATCTTTCAGTTAATTATCACCTAGTATGAACACTATTTTCTTTCAGTTTCTGATCACCCCCCCCCCCCCCCAAGTTACGGGAGGATATAGTTTTTAGATGGTATGTCTGTCCACCCGCGTGTCCAGGCTGCATCTTCGAAACTATAGATAGGATTGTTTTGAAATTTCACACACGGAAAGAGCAAACATGGATGCAGCGTCGTGCAGGTCTTCCAGGCTGTGTCTCGAAAACTGTTTTTCTGATTTCTTTGCAACTTCACATACGAATAATACAGATACTAAAAATTGTCAGAGTGGATTATTTTTGAATAAAAATTAGCTTTCGTCGAAATTTAAAAATGCAAACCTGTTAAAATTGTAAAAAAATGTAATGAAAGTGGCAGTAAGAGTAACCCAGTTTTGACACCTTTATCATAGGTCGTCCATGTTACACGGGGGATCGGGTCTCTTTAAGGCTCTAGTTGTCTTGACGCTTTGTTTAAAGGCAACTGACATTATTACCGATATTGGGGATTTGAGTATTGAAACCATAAAAAAAACAAAAACCATTTGTGTGTTAAAATCTGGCGCTAGGTACATAGCCTTCTTATGTGTCAGTGCCGTTGACATCAGCATTCGTGCGCTAGAACATTGTCTATGGACAAGTTTGTTGAATACTGTTGTTACGAATCCCAACTATATATGGGGTTGAAAAATGAGATTAAGAATTGGTGGTCACTGTGTTTCAGCTGTTGTCTTTCTGCATGACCGCGCTGAGCAGAAGGTTCGAATTCCAAGCAGACAGGTTTGCCTTTGGCATGGGCAGGGCTGTTGCTCTGAAGTCGGCCTTGATCAAACTCAACACGGATAACTTGGGATTTCCGGTTGCAGACTGGCTGTTCTCAACATGGCACTACTCGCATCCACCGCTTATTGAACGATTGCGGGCTCTAGATGTTAAATCTAAAACTGACTGACTAAAGGTTAAGGTTATATAGTAATTGAGATCTTTCCTTTAATGATTTAATTTTAAGTGTATTAAACACGACTAGTTATAATCGACAGTAACCAAGCATTCAAGCGTGGACTATGCGGCAAATATTCTAGTATTTTAAATAAACCCACACGAAGACCGAGATTCATTCGTTGCTGTGTAAATATCCTAGGAATGTACAAAGTGTTATAAATATCTCAGTTTTGTTGGAAAAGAATTTGTTAAGTATACTCGTGGTATATACTGTAGTTCAAAATCGTTATTATATCTTGCAAAAAAAAATCTAAAAAAAAAAAACATCTAAACAGTTGGATGTTGCCGAAAGCGTATTTTTTATTGATGTTCTATTTCTCACTGGGGATTGTGATGTTGTGATTTTATATTTAGAAATAAACATTAGGACAGAAGTTGTGTCCAATGAGAGTATTTTGGTCAATTACTGAGACATTGTCAAAAGTGTCAAGTGTTTTATTACTGTGTTCTGCAACGGTAGAAATAATCCTACTATGTTGATCCGTTATTACGGGATAACAATAAAAATACCCTTGAAAAAAATGTATTCACGTTTACTCAGATTTTTACACTTAGGGATTTGCCAAAATCCCCTAGTGTATTGAATTTGTACGAAAATTTTAGCCGCAGTTACGGTATGTTTTTTTTTTTTTTTTTAGTTTGTCCTTGGAACTAGTCAGAGGCCGTTAGGACTAGAAAGATGAAATTTGGATATGATAAACTTCAGTATGTCTAGTTGATCCTCCTATATATATATTTTTTAAAATTTCGTTTAATATTTCAATAAAAAAAACGACAAAACATTTGCGAAACAGGCGACAAGAAACTGAGAGCAGTAGTTTAAACTGCCATGATATCAGCCTCGATGTATTGATCGCCCAACTCTTAATGAAAGTCATCACAACATGCGTGAGCAAGTTTAGGTTGGCTGCAGCGTTTGGGTTTTTCCCCAATTAAAGAGTGATAGAGGGTGATTAGACGCCGTGAAAGCCACATTTATTTTTAACCATAACCTTAGAGAACGATTGACATCCTCGGCCATGGTCAATGTCAAAATCAGGAAGTGGACCATTATCCCAAAAACGGTTAGAGATAGGGCGATTTTTAGCCTACTTTCGACCCTGTGGGCCTAAAAGACGATACGTAAGAGGTACCTCGGTGACATTGACCTCCTCGGCCATGATCAAAGTAAAAAACCGAAAGTTGACCATTATCTCGTAAACGTTAGACATAGGGCGATTTTGAGCCTTTTTTCGACCCTTTTTGGCATAAAAGACAATATGTGAGAGGTACCTCGGTAACCTTCACCTCCTCGGACATGGTCAAAGTCAAAAACCGGAAGTTGACCATTATCTCGAAAACGGTTAGAGATGGAGCGCTTTTGAGCTTATTTTCGACCGCTTGGCCCTAAAAGACGATATGTAAGGGGTCCTTGGTGACCTTGACCTCCTCGGCCATGGTCGAAGTCAAAAACCGAAAGTGGGTGTTATCTCGAAAACGGTTAGAGATTTTGGGCCTAAAAGATGATATGCAAGAGATACCTCGGTGCTCTTGACCTCCTCGGCCATGATCAAAGTAAAAAACCGAAAGTTGACCATTAGCTCGTAAACGTTAGACATAGGGCGATTTTGAGCCTTTTTTCGACCCTTTTGGGCCTAAAAGACAATATGTAAGAGGTACCTCGGTAACCTTCACCTCCTCGGACATGGTCAAAGTCAAAAACCGGAAGTTGACCAGTATCTCGAAAACGGTTAGAGATAGAGCGCTTTTCAGCTTATTTTTGACCACTTGGCCCTAAAAGACGGTATGTAAGGGGTCCTTGATGACCTTGACCTCCTCGGCCATGTTAAGTCAAAAACCGAAAGTGGGTGTTATCTCGAAAACGGTTAGAGATTTTGGGCCTAAAAGATGATATGCAAGAGATAAATCGGTGACCTTGACCTCCTCGGCCATGTTCAAAGCCAAAAACCGGAAGTTGACCATTGTCTTGAAAAGGTTAGAGATAGAACGATTGTGAGCTTATTTTCGACCCTTTGGGCCTAAAAGACAATATGTAAGGGGTCAAGAGTTAGAATCGTATTTTTTGTGACCCTCCCCCTCCCCCCCCCCCCCCCCCCCCCCAAGTGTAATTTTCGCTACTTGGTAGCGAAAATGGTCAGTTTGTTTACTTTTGTCTCAGTCACGACTACTGATGGTCGTGTGGAAACAATTTTTCAAAATGCTTTTCTTCTTGCATTTCTGGATCCGATTGTTTTGAAATTTGACAGAAATGTTCCTTGGGTAATCCTCCACATAGCTAGTACTCGTGCTTGGGGGCTTATTCACCAGTTGCCTAATCATTTTTCTTCTTTCTTTTCCTTCCCTCCATCCCTTCCGTGATCCTAGGTAGATTTTCAGTGGAGTGTGTTATGGCTGTGTGAAGAGGTGCGAAGACATGGCATACGTAATCCTGGCAAAATTACCCTCACCCGCCACTGCGGTTGAAAAACAAAGAAAAGAATAGACTATCACATTCAGAAGTTATCACTTTATTTCTGCATAATCAGATAACGTATGAATAAATATTTATAATTCCGGCACATTTTGAGTGTGATAACACGGCATGCCACCGAAGAAACAATTTTATGTACCCAGCTCATTCTTTAATTGAAAGTTTCAGGCTGTTCCATCCCCTTCAACAGGGACCAACGACGTGAGACTTTCACTCATAAACACGGATAAAGATTTGTCAGGCAGAACTATCTACGTTTTGACCGTTACCTGTTTCAAACACTCTTTATATTTGTTACAACCCAGGCCATAAAAGTATTCATAACTTATTATGCATTGTTTTATATAAATGGATTTATCTTTTATATGCCTCCCTTCTCACCGGTTTAGAGAAAATACGGGACCAAATGATAATTTAAATGCATAAAGCCAAACCAGAATTGAAAACGTAACAGTCACTCCCTACTGTAAGGCACTGGAATGATTACACAAATAAATGTAGCACGTTACATGTCACCGAAAACAATCGCACTTTGACGTGAAAAAGCCGTCAAAAATCGTGTCGTTCTACAAAATAAGGCAGTTATATTTGACATTTGTAAATATTCTGAAAGAGGAAACCTCTTGACAGCCAATTTACGGCAGACCACACTATGAAGTTCTACGCTGGCGCTGTTGTCGTTTTTTATGCACGTGCATTTATCACATGGTTTGTGAAAATATCATAAAACTAGACCGCAGTTTATGTTAATGTCAGATGTAGAGTGTTGTGTGCTGGTCTAACTGCTTTGCCAAGCCTAGCACAGTCCGGTCCCCTGCTGGATTTACCTGAAATAACAATCAATGAGTGACTCGTTTTTGGCGAAGACTCGATTATAGTTTCATTTTCTGTTTTGGCCCTAGAGGTTGCATTTTTTGGTGGAGGTTTCACTTGGGGAGTTTGTTCAGGGAAGGAGGGTGGTGGTCAGACTGTCCATTTCCGTATGGTGACAGGTGCACAACAATGCCAGTTTGTGAATAATTTTGGTAACCGTGGTTCGCAACCGACATAAAACCTAACGTAACTTCAACCGACTTTGTCACCGAAATTGCGATCCCTGCATTTTTAGCCGCAATTACTATTCTTTAAACATCGATACCATATTACAATTTTAAAAATATTACTTATTTTCTCTATTCTCATATAAAGTTATCTCCAATCAAATACCAAAATCGCTCGCAAACAATACTCACCTTTACATTATCTTTACAAGCTTGATCACTTAGAACAGGTTTAAAGGCTTTCATACACGTTGAATCCACGCTGAGACTATTTTCCACATAGCACACATAAATACACGCAGCGATGGAGTTAACCTGGCAGTAACTTAACACTGAAACACAAAACAACCAAAAACTAATGCAAAAGATCTATCCTAAAAAAAACTATGATAACAAAACCACGCAGATTTAGATTAAGCCTTTAATCAATTAACAGCCTTTGGTTATATAATGAGGCTCAGCTTCAACAAGAACAGAATGAAACCAAAGTCCAGTCAACAAAGCTCCACAGACGCGAGGCTTTTACCTTGAGCGGGCAATCCTGATATAACGTTGGGTGTTTCCAGATATGGGCAACATGGCGCCACTTCATAATTGTCTGTTTTCAGCATCCGCAATAGTGGTTTTTCCAGCTCATCATTGGGGGTTTCACTCTTATAATCACATGAATTTAAGGAACAAAGCACTGTGACACGCTTCCGAGCATCGTCCGGAAAAAGCTTCCATATTTCTGATAAAACCTGTAATTGAGCACGCCTTTAACCAAAATGATCTGAAATGCGCACTGAAGATTCATGTAAACGGCAGCCTGCAGCGGGTCACAAAAAGGTTGGTACCATGCTATAAATTTTGTAAATTAAACAGATGAGGCTAAAATGCGTTTTTGCTGCTATCTTACAATACTGCACAGCATCTACACTGATTCCTATTTCAAACTATCTTACTCCTGGCTATTAAGTGTTCTCAACTTGTCCGCTCTGACTTACTCGTCATAGGCGCACAACCAAGACCATACTATATTTCTATTTCTCCTGAGCAAACTTCAAAAGCTATATTTTTATTTTTCTCAATAACTACATGTTAAAAGTCACTTTTGGCTAAAAACTGTATTAAGTTTGTAAAGTGGATATTTTTTGAACAAAAAGTAATCTGCTCTGGTCCGCTAATAGACCCGACTGCTAGCATATGGGCAAGTGTAAAATCTCAACTCTTTTCCCCAACACATAAGACAATATGACCAAGAAAATGGAGGTAATTCTCAACAAGATTACCATTTCGGTCCAGAGGGAATACTGGTCTGGCTTTACGTCACCGTTGCACTGAATAAAAACATTTCTCGGCTCAGATTTTAACCTGAAATTAGACAATCGGCAAGATATTTTTAATGAAATTGACACTTAGCTGTTATGTCAATTTTTACTAAATATTTCCATTCAGCCTTGAATTAGAAAGAGTTTAAAAGTACCTTAAAATATAACACGCCTTATCAGTGAATGATACGTTCGAGAAGTTGGAGATTGGTTTGTTATTATCACTGCAGCACACCTCTGCAAGAACCTCTGTATCCTCGTCCAGTAAATACGCCCGCAAAAAACCTGAAAAAATATTAGAATTTTATGTTACGAAATACCAATGTAAACAACATAAATTTAGCGCAAGTCGCAAAAGAGAAACAGTATTTCATTTGTCTTCTTAGAATATATATATATATATATATATATATATATATATATATATATATATAGTTCTTTGTTTAGTTTTTTTTGTTTCCGGGGATACATATATTTAACAGTGCTAGGATTTCCTCCTGGCTGACAACACAAACCTGATGCAGCTGGCCCTATGGCAATATGTATACTTGAAACCTCTGTTTGGGTCTTGATCTGTTCTTTGTCACCGTGCCATCTTAATGTGGGATTTCTGGAACGATAAAAGCGCCGTTGTAACTGTCCATAACTCAAGATGAAGAGTTGTAGTTTTTTAAACCTCCCGGGTAACAAGGACGTAATGCATATCATTGGTGGTTTTCAACATCTGTTACCCACTTCCCAACAAAATGCAACAGGTACATTTCATTTACTAATCCCTTTTGAATATGACGTAGTCCACGCTAGTTGAATGAAGCGTTTCGAGTCCTGCCATTGGCATGCCCATATCTGCAAGCTTTGAAGGCCCAATGGGGAGATTTTATCAGAAATTATGTCACTTACAAATCTTTAAAAGTTGATGAAGTGGATAAAACCGTCCGACTGAACAATGAAGTATCTAAATTAAAACTGAAGTCGATACCACTTTCTGTTATCGAGATATTTTGAACGGGTCTAGGACAACTCCCCCCTGGAATACTCCCCCCCCCCGACTACTCCCTCCTGGAAAACTCCTACGGGGGTTTTCCAGGGGAGAATAGTCGGGGGGGAGTATTCCGGGGGGAGTATTCCAGGGGGAGTTTTCCTGTTCCCATTTTGAACACTAGATCTTCTTCCAATTATACACACATTTTACTTGACGACGCTATATGTTGCTATATGTCGAAAAAGAAAAGTCGGATGGACTTGAAACTTGATGTGGTTATTCCCTGGGTAGATCCTACAGTTCTCTCAACTTTTGACGCATCTTAAATTATCAAGGAAGGCGCATGACGTCATTGTGTGAAGACCTATGTGTAAAATTTCTCAGCCGCTGAACATCCCTGATTCCGTCAAAATTTTGTCACTAGTAGAACAGAGGAATATATACAAACATGTAACTACATGTTCATTTGTGCTTGGCTGTTTCCATGAGTTGCAGCTTTTGGCTTAGTGGTTAGCACGCTCGCTTATGAAGCGAAAGGTTCCCAGTTCGAGCCCCGCTTGCGACTCACGTATTTTCACAACAGTTGTCTTCTTCTTCCGGATAATCGATGAACGTCATATTTGATGGATTATAGTGTTTTAATTTGCTCCAAGCAGTTTTTAGTTTGCACTTGTTGAGATGTCACCTCCAAGACGGCTTTTCAGCTTATTCGGAGTACTGATTGAAGATTGAAGGCTCACTGCGATGAGTTGTAAATATATTCATTATCGCCCAAATACCTTTCAATTAGCAGAACAGGTGGCGCACTGTTTATTTTTTTAAAAGATAACTTAGTATAATAGTTACATTGATTGCACAGGCAAATAATTATCGTCTTCGTCCTCATCGACAGCTCTTGAAACGACCGGCAAAATTTCTCCAAAAAATGTAGCCATGTCTAAGCAAAATAAACGCTATGCGCGCACAATAGGCCGCAAGTGGAATTTTTCCAACAAGTTTTTTCTCTTTTTTTTTCTATTGAGTATGATTTGGGGTCATTCATCAAATTTTTAAGGAAAGTGATAAAAGTCACACAAGCAAATAGAATGCTAAAATCCCTCCTACAGTCTCTCATCCCATCCCATTGCTTATTTATCTGCCATATGCACTTCAAAAATACAACAGTTTCTTTTGCACGCCCACTGGGAGCCATTAAATAAATTAGACAACTGTGCCTAACATTTGTTTTTGCACAAGTTTGACTTCTGTATCTGTAGCAGCATGCTGGTCACTTTATTTCATTCGGCCGTCATCACTCTCAGGACGCATAGAGGTCAAGGATGTTCCATGAAATCTATGCATCCCAGACAGATACAAGAAAGAGAACAACTTTGTTCAACAGCTAACCTCTACTTTGGTTCTGTCTGATGTTTATAACACCCTTTTACTCCCCAGATCAATTCTGGATTTAGCAAAAATAATACTCATGAAAGTGGGGAACTACTTTTTAAAAAGCCATGCGTGTTTATACATAACACTGTGAACCCTCCGAGATGTTCGGTTTTTCATGACTTGTTTGATTGTATTTTAGCGATTTTTTCGTTGTCCAATTTGCAAATGTTTCAAATGTACATTGTTTCTGTATTAAAATTTAAAAAGATAGAAACATATGTATTGAACTGTTTAATTTTCTTGACCCAAACAGAGCTGAACCATAATACTCTCAAGAAATAAAGCTTAACCAATGTTTTAAAGCATCATAATCATTATTCTTTAACAGCTGTTATGTTTCCAGTTAAAAATGTAAACAGGAAGTACCCTTGACATTTCAAACTTTGATGTCGTAATAAAATAAGTCGCCCAGTATTTTAACTTTCATCAATCACATTCTAAGACCAGTGACTGGTCTTTAACAAAGGTTTCGTCAACGATGTTTAGCAGTGTAACAAGCAGTGTTTCCAGTTGGTTAGGGGCAACAAAACCAGATGATTCTCCTGTATCCGAAAATTCTGGCGAAGAAAAAGTGACACACAAAGAAGAGACAGACGAAAAGACAGAATGCCAAAATGAAAACGCTGGTGATGAATCCAAAGATTTACAGCATCAGATAGATGAACTTGGATCTAAGGCTGTAGACGCTGCTAAGGAGTGGGGCTGTGAGCAAAACCTTTGTATATTTTATTGCTACGACCTAGCTATCAGTGACTGATATAGCTCCGAGTCAGCTCTGACTTGTATAACATCGTATATCTCTCTGTCAGAACTTTTTAGCGCACCGCTTCTTGGAGCTAAGAGACTGACTGCACGGAGGAACAGAGATAACTCGTAAAATGTAACAGCGATATGGAAATGAGACATATGAACCCCAGTGAATGAAAACCTAAAGTATTCCCACACTTTCGTCACTAAAATGTCAAAATGATACTCTACAGTCAGTTTTAAAAGTTTCGTCTTTCAAGAAGAAAATTACGCGTGAAAAATGAACATTTAAAAAGCGTCTATGTTCCATGTCGCAAGACACCATATATCACTCGTCTTGTATAGCCAGTCAAATTTCAGGCAATAATATAAGCACAAGAAGGAAAGAATCTTGCTCTATGCATTTTGTTATACTTTGAACTTCTTAAAAATTACCATTTTCTTAGTGCCTGCTGTACAGATCTCATCGTACACGATGCCAGGCATGCTACAACCGTCTACCAGGGAACAGGGTTGGCAAGATTTGGCCGGCCATATTTGCCCGGCCAGATTTTCCCGGCAATTGCCGGCAAGGCAAAATCTCTTAAAGTGGCCCAATCTGGCCAAATCTGGCAGAATCTGGTTTTTTCGCCCAATTTTTTTTAACATTTTTTTTTGTTCATTTAATTTTAATATTTAGTTTTCTTGAAGTGTAGTAAAACTAGTTTTATTCACCCAAGCACGCGTTTATTTACATAAATAATGCACTTTCCCATAAATTCAATAGCACATAGTAGAGTATTTAAGTACATAAAAAGGGGAATTTTTGGTTAAAAAGTCTAATCCGCAATTCTACAATAGAGTCTCTGCAGATGATGCACGTTATATACCACCCTGTCGATTTACTCATGAGTGCTTTGGAGTAGTAGTTCGGAGTAGTTGCATCTCCGGTAATTACATCTCTTTGTATGTGGCTTCACGACAAATTAATCCCCTCCCCAGTAATATCTGTTGGTTTAATTTAACAAATACCACCGTCAAAAACGCATAGACAGATAAAATAGCTGCATCGCTTACCAGTTAAACGTATAAAAAAGGTGATTGCATAAAATTATGTATTTTTAACGGGATAATTGCATACTGCTTTATCGTAAAACCGGATAAAGGCAAAGATTTTTCTCGTTTAAATGGGAAGCACTGCTTAATTGCAGAATTGGGGGTGACTATTCAAACAGTGCTAAACTAGAAGCAAACTCGCTCACGGGCGTGAGTTGCCCCCTGTTTGTTTAGCTAACATATTGTCTGCTATATTTTTGACCTATTGTGTACATTTCCGACCTCTTTCTCCTGTGCCGTTAACATAGAGCCCCCTTTCAGTAGTTACTTTAAACCCTCCTATCTCTCTCCCCACCCCTTAGAAACACCTGCTCAGATACCCGGAGTAGATGTGTCAACGGTGCCATAGGCCAGCAACTGCTAGCTTTGTTACTCAAAAGTCATAGACTACGCAGGATTTCTGTGGATGCATTGTTTGCTGGTAGAGTTATGCCAACGCAGTGTGTTAATTGACAACTTAAGATGAAAGTCCGTTGATAGTTATCCGTCAGTATCTGGTATTCTTGATGCCCAACTTATTTCTTATTTAAAAATTTCAAAACATGTGGAATTTTTGAAATTTTTACAGTGAAATATTTCATTCGAAATATTTCATACCAGCACTGCTTAATCTCCGGTTTCATACAGTGTTTTGACGTTTGATAATCATAACTAAACACCATTTTATTATACCGATAAAAGTTAGAAACTCGAGCATTCTTAATCTCTGGTTGAATACAGTATTTTGATGTTTAGTAATCAGAAGTTCAACTGAATATCTTTTAATTATACATATCAAAGTTAGAAACTCCGTTTCCCCAATTATAAAAAAAGCTGGCGATAATTGATGATTTTAAATTTTACCAGATTTGACCAGATTTGGCCAGATTTTACCGGCAATTGCCAGATTTTGCCGCCGGCAAGGCAAAATCTAGATTTGGCCGCTTTTTTGCCAACCCTGGCAGGGAAGCTCCGAGTCATTTCTTCCTTAATTTGACTCTGTATATTTCTCTGTCGGATTAATGGAAACCTTCCATTGTTCAGCTTATAGGAGTCAATTTCATGTTTGGAGGCTCGAATCCTACATACCAGTTCCTATTACACAATCATTTACTGAAAGTTCATGTGCATTTTACCCTTTTGCGAAACAGACTCAATTTTTGATGGACTGTACATCTTTTATTTCTTCGTTAAAATGGGTAAAATTATCTTGAGCACTCAGTTTTTATTTTTGCGTTCCGGGTTTTCAAATGTCATGTGAACAAAACAAAGTGACCACAAATTTAGATAAAGGGATTGTGAATTTTCGGTAAAATATATACTGAGATAATTGATAGATGCAGAATTAGGCATAATGTACACCCGTGATGTCTAACTTATAATTTCTTCATTAAATTGTTGGTGGCTATCTGTTGAAACGGTTTTGAAGTGTAAAATAATTATGTTTATGATGTATAATTAATGGGGTTGTGTTTGACCCGCACCCCCTTTTCGTTTTGGCAAATCTGCTCCCCAGCAACATGGGCTTCACCCATGGTGTGACCTCTGTCGTCTGTCTATCCACCTGTAAGCTTTGAATAAATTCTATTTTCCCCACAATTTTCATTCCACCGCAGTAAAATAAAACTGCATGGCCCACTCAGGTTTAGCGATTTGCAACTTTTAGGCAAGCAAAGGAATCCAAAACCTCTTTTGCTAAGAAATTGTATGTTTCTAATAATTCGTAAAATTTTGCAAGAAGGTAGATTTTTTCGAATTTTTTTTTCATGCAACTTGTATGGTATTTATCAAAGTTTTAAGAGGAATGCTATATATATTAAAGCCTTCAATTTAGTCTCTTTGTGAAATTTCGCTAATCGGTAGCGAAATCGGTTTGGCTGTCTGTGCAATTTTTTTTCTTCATGTTTTTTTCTTCCTTTTTTTCAACATTGTCCTTCCAACCCTAGCAAATTAATTTCTTACTGTTTGCATTCCACACAAGATGATGCTTTTGTTTGTCTAAGGTTCTGAAGAGAAAAGAAAGGACATGTCGGTGCTTAATTTCAGTCCTGATAATTGTGAAAATCCTTAAATTATTTCAGTTACGGTATCTAGTTTTGTACTGAACAAGTGCAGTCATCGGAAAACCGTCTATTTTGGTGGTTTTTGTGCCGAAGTTTAATAGATTATGTTTTTCATTATGCCTTATCACTGCCCTATACACATTACTGGGCAGGTAAAATAAACAAGAATCTGGACAGTGGACAACCCTGTCTTATACTTCTGTATAAAGGAAACCAGGTTGAGAAGTAACCATTATTGATTACACAACTTGAAATTTCCGTATAGCAACATTTTACCCTGGAAATAAAGATTTTTATTTTTGGATAACTTTGAAGCGAACAATGCCAATCAACGGAATCAAACTCTTTCTCAAAATCAAGTTGCAACGTGATACCTGGTATCTTTTGTGAGTCATAGTATTAAAAAAATCCTCAAAGCGTTGTATTTCCACTTCTCCTATCGGGTCGGTTCGAAATTAGCAAATTTTGCTCTTCATTTCTAGCAGTATATTGAAATTCCACTCAGCAAAATTATAAGAAATGTCAAAATCTGTCTTTTGGTGTCTATAACAAACCGACCACTGGAGAACGAGCCACAACATAAATGAAAAGCCCGGACAAGTGACCACCAAAGAATATATTTTGAGAATATATTTTTTATCCTCGTGTAACGAGGGGATATAGGTTTCATCTTGTCCATCGGTCTGTCCGCTTTCGTGTACCCTCGTGTCCGGGCTATTTCTCCTTGAGTATTTGTTGCATAGCTTTTTCCTTTTGGCATACGGTTAGAACGTATATTGAAGGTGTGCAATATCGTATTATTTTTGAAATCGGCCAAAAATTCTCAAAAATACGACTTGTCAAAATGGTTATTTTCAGGAAATTTGTTAGCATGGAGTTTTTGTCCAGACGAGTTCTGCAAATCTATTCGATATAGCGTTCTGAAATATAATGAAGTGAAAATATACATATTGTACATGTGCACATCGTATTATTTTTTACATTGGCCAAAAATTGTCAAATATACAACTTCGCAAAAATATATATTTTATTATGTAAACCTGTTTGCATGAAGATTTTGTCCAGGCGCGTTGTCGGAAACTATTCGATCCAGCGTTGTGAAATTTCATGCAGTGAAAACAGATATATGTTGTAGATGTGCAACGTCGTCTTATTTTTTAAATCGACCAAAAATTGTTAGGTATTATTAGGGTTTTCAATTTTATTGAATTTATTACCATCTAATGACATTATGTGTTACACGATGGATCCTGCCTCACTGAGCCTCTAGTTTATTTAATTGCATATATTTTGCTATTACAGTTCTAGGAAACATTTTTTAACAGTAAAAATTTTGGTAAACTGAAGGTACTCAACCATGTTTAGAGAAACGCTTCACTGGGGGTGAGGGATTAAGATTATATGCATGGGTTTTGGTCATTAAACAACGGTTACTACGTGGCATTTTGGAGACTGAGCCAGAGTCCTTATCTATACTACCCAACTCAAGACGATAAAGCCAGATTAGGATTTCGTGCTGCATTTTTTTCAGTGCTGCAGACTGCCTGGCGATTTATGCATATTGCATAGTTATTAACTTTTATTTATAATGTTATAAATTTTAAAATAGGTTCAAAAATGTTCGTTATATTACCAGTGGCCACTATGAATCATGACCACTTGTCCACTGGTCAGTTGTCCTACAACCGTCAATTTTACTGGAGCAGGGTTGAGACTTCGTAAAATTTTCTAGTCGCCCGGCACAAAGGTTAGTCGCCCGGCGCAATTTTTTGCAAAATCTGTCTACCCCGCTTCACATGAAAAAACAACAACAAATTTTGCAGAGGTACAACCCTCCTGTGCAAATGCATTCTTTTTCCGTCCAACTTGAATGTTTCCAAAAAATTCGACGCAATATGAACAGTACATTTTGTCATTTTCTTCGTGTAGCCAAATGTGTTTTGATTTCCAGTCGCTGTGTATCTGCCTGTGTCGCTTCGACTTCTCATATTCTTTACTGCTCTCCAAACTTTGCTCTCGACTTCTCTTCTGTTTCACATCTGGTTTTTTTCGCACCTTCTATGTACCTCCACATTTTGGTGTTTTTATCCAACTTGAAATCACTTATAATCCTTATCTGTTTAGATACCTCTATCCGATTCGAAAGCACTTATAATCCTTAACTGTTTATATCCTTTCACTTTGAATCTATTTCAGACGAATTTTATTTCAAATGTGAAAATCGCCCTGAAAGCAAAATTTATACACAAGTTATTTTCACGTAAAATGGTGTTTAAAATAATCAACAGTATTTTCCTGAAAATACTTAGAAAAAAGCTAGTCGCCACACGGGCGACCAACTCAAAGAAGTTGGTCGCCCGAGCCAAAAGTTGGTCGCCACGGGCGACCGAGCGACCGCGAAATCTCAACCCTGTGGAGTTTAAATAAAAGTAGTATCTTAAATATATGATGTGTTTATACTAAAATGAAATAAACTTTTAAGTTTTTGGCTAAAATTATTATATTATGTGCAATAAAAAAAATCAGTAAATAATATACACGGGTATTTATTTCTTTATTTAAGATTGGTTGTTTGACGTTGGCAAAAATGCAACAACTGAAGTGGTTAAAACGGCCCAACAAGTCAAGAAGACGGTGGAAGAAAAGGTTTGTTTTGTTGTCCTAAATTGCAAATATGTATCAGCGATTTTTTTCTTTCAGGCACAGGAGTTGAATGTGCTTTTAACTAAGAGTTAAAATAGAAATGAGTCTTTTTTTGAATTGCTTGAAGCTAATTGTCAGAAACGGGCCTCATGCGATCATGTTTATTTCTTATTATTTTTTTTTTTTTAATTTATTTATTTATTTTTTGGCTACTCGACTCATCATTGTGGAGTATCCGTCGTCTGTTATGTGTTTGTGTGTAGGATTGTTTTGAACATTTTCAGGCCACAGACCCATGATAATCAAGTATTGTGTTAATGATGAGTATTACTCTCTCAAGTTGACGAGACCTTTGACACCGACGTTTACGTTTTATGTTATGCTGCTTGTATTTCAGACAATTCTGGGAGATTTCCAGAAGGAACAAGAGAAGTTTGTAGCAGAGAACAAGGAGAAGCAAAGCAAATCTGAAGCTGCCGTCCCGCCCTGGGTTGGTTATAACGAGGAAGAAAGTATGAAACAGCAAATCATGGCTTTATCAACGGTAAATACGGGCTTTACATACATCAGCGCACAGATTTTGGTTGTTTTGCACAAAAGTGATGTGATAAATCTATAGCGTGATCTGAGAGCCAAGACCGAGATTTCGCGGTCGCGTGTAGTGATTAACGTTTGGATCGAAGGATCAACTTCATGGGGTTTTTATTCACAGCATTATATATATGACTGTGTGAAAACCAATTGTGTACCCAAGTCTCAGATTGGAAATGTCGAAAATGTCATCTTTGCATTATGAAATTAAAAACTAAATTTGTGAACTACAACAATATTTCACAACAGAAAAAGACATTTATAAGGTCTCATTTCTGATTACGTTGTATAGGACCAAAGGAACTTTCTGAGGAATCCACCTGCTGGTGTGCAGTTTCATTTCGAATTCGAAGCCTCGTTCCCCGTTGCCATGGCAACCTTGCAAGAGGATCCGAATTTGAAAAAGATGCGTTTCGATCTCGTTCCCAAACAGTAAGTAAATGCCTCTAGGGTTTTCCTGCGTTTGTAATTAATGAGCAACTGCTTGTGTTACATTTTTTGCGCGACGAAAGTCTAGATACGCCAGTACAAAACCAAGATGAGTACATGAGCTATATGTCGAAGGGATGGAGTGAGCGGAGAGATACAGATGAAATCACTTAATTGCATACCGGTTAAACGCATAAATCGGTTAACTGCATATTATTCGCAAATCCCAAACCATTTCCAATGCTATCTATTGGAAATTTAACCGGATAATTGCATACCGCTTAATCGCATAAACTGGATAAACGCATAGCTTTTTCACGTTAAAATGGGAAGCACACCGGTTAATTGCATCATTCTGGGTGACTATCCAAACAGTGCCACACTTAAAGCGAACTAAGGGAGTGAGCTGCTCTTCGTTTATTTATCTAATGAATTGTCTTCTGTCTGCCTGACCCATTGCGTACATGTACCAATTGCGTACATGTACCAACCCCACCCGCGGTTGTTAGCAGTGAGTCTCGAACTCTTAATCACCGCTCTCTCAGCTCACACTAGATAATGACCTTTTTATCCTTTATCCCCGCACTGCCTTAGCTGACGCTAAAAAATAGGCACGGCAAGAGTACCCCGGATAAACGAATATATCGGATAAACGCATGACAGGGCTTGGCAAATTGGCTATGCGATTAACCGGTTTCGTCTGTAGTTGTAAACGACCGTTACATCTGATACTTGTAAAAACCGATTCCTATTTACGCATGTGCCTTCAGTTACGTTGTTTTATTTTCTGAGTAAATTTGATTTCGAGTTTTAGCATCGGACAACAATCTTTTTTATAAAAAGTCCTCGTTATAATATTAAAAGTACATCAAGACATCTTGACGCAATCAATTTGATTGATTTTAGGAATCAAGCTTGTGCACTGCATTTAGCTGATTTAATTTGCATTTCTTCGACAAACAGGGTCAAGGAGGACGTTTTTTGGAGGAATTATTTCTACCGAGTCTCTTTAATCAAGCAATCTGCACAGTTGACATCTCTTGCACACCATACAGGTAAATTCTCGAGTTTATGTGTTGAATCTGAGATTTTCTGCAGAGAGGGAGGATCTACAAAAGAGACAATGTTAGCATAAGGTATAATATCGGTAATGCAAGATCTGCTACGCTGCTACGATTGCCTTTGGGAATTTTTGTGAGAAGTGCCCCCCCCCCCTTCATCTCCCAAAGGATGTTTTATGAGAAGTGATTGTTTGTGTAGAAAGAGGGTTTTTATCGGCAAACAAGCTGATGGTACGGTTCAAGCTCGTTCCCGACTTCAGATTTTCCAAATACTCTGACTCGTTCAAGTAATTTTCTGTTTCTCCCATTGTGTACAATGTCCCCATGCAAGATTGGGCCCTTTGTGATTTACTTAATGCTTGTAAATAAGCTATCCCGGCTTACTCCCTTTGAAACGCAAGCTTGAACTATTTTCAGGCTCATCTGGGGAATATGCTGATAAAAAGTCACAAGACAAAAGCTCAGGTGAGTGAATTTCCAGGTGCCGAAAACAGTGTCATTCACGGACCTGTGAGCATGTAGACAAATACATCAGAGTTTTGTTTTAGAACTGAACATTTTTGCGAAATCCCCACCCCTCTTTTTTTTTCTTTGCTAGTGGCAGTATTCACAAAAGTTAACTGTACAGTTAACTAATTCTGTTAACTGCTCCGTTAGCAGCCAGAACACCCGTAAGCAAATGAAGAAATTTAACCTATTTAACAAACAAAAATCGACCAAGAATTGTTTGCGTGTTACAGCTGGACCAACCCATTTTTGCTTCTTGGCAGTTAGTTTACTTATCCATGTGTTTTATATGTATGATTTTTTTAATTAGCGTAGAGTAAGAATTATAAATCTTGCGCTTAATGAGGTACGCTTTTTAACATAAAAAATAAGGGAATTGGGAAGTATGTTGTCAATTATATGTTGAAGATATTTGCGTATTTAGTTGAAGGGAGAAAACTGCGCAATACAAAGGTGACTTGATTTTTTGAAAGACCAGACTCAATATTCTTGTGACATATGGTTTCTGACTCATGGAACTTCGATCTGAGCGCATCGATTAAAATTGCAAGATAAATGTATCACTTCGTAAATACGGTGCTAGACAAACGAAGATGTAGCAGATTTATGCAGATGTAATTGAAATACTTTAATTGCCGATTCTATTTATGTAAAACGTGTATCAATAGCTATTTTATAACCTGTATGAACCCGAGGGCCCCTGACTTAGCATACAATGTAGACTGTTTATGCTAATATGGTTAAACTTAAATTAACTATTCATCAGTCCCCGTTAGAAAATGACTGTAAGAATCTATTTTTCACTATGTCAAGGGCCTGCAATAGCAATATACATGTATACATTTTTTTTATTTTATACTGTAAAAATATTACAGATAAAGATAATAAGATGTGTTTTAGGTAGGTCGAACGGTTCTTATTAAGTTTTGACGCGTGTTACGTTATTAAGGAAGGCTCATGACATAACTGCGGAAAAATCCTGTATGTATAATTTCCCAGCGGCTGAAAATTGGAGCAGTTTCAGACTGGATGGTATTGTTGCCAGGCCCAAAAGATTTTGTCAAATTTTCTGTCGCGAGTACAACGGACGAGTGCGTCATTTGACGTCATTACGTAAAATACGTTTCTATTTTTAACAAGATCTTGTGGGCAAAATATCTTGATAACCGAAAGTCGTATCGGCTTCAAACTTTGTATGAATGTATGTTTGCAGTTGTGCAACTTCGTATATTCGTCGGCCTAATATTAAGAATTGACACTTTTTTCATCCAAACTGATAGAAATTTAAACATTTTGCATGGACGCTCGGGTCTGTGACCGGAAAAACTCTCAAGACTATGAAGGTCAAGACTTTTGAAACGTTACGCAGTAAAAATAAAACTTTACACTCTTTACATTGAGACTACGAGTTTTGTTCATACGTTTTCTCAAAAAAGTAAAGCACATTTTTTTTCACTTTATGTGGTGAATGTGTACATACATTGCAGATGTACAACGACGCATTATTTTGATACGAATAAAAAAGTGACGAATCTGCAGTTTGTGCAACATGGTAAAAAGTCGCAACTGTGGGAGAGGGTATATGTTCGTCCTTATAAGCTCTCAGAATCCAGAAGACTCAGCCTTTTGAAACTTAGCACGGTAAAGAGTTATGTAATGTAGGTATGCAACCACGTTTTTTTTTTTTTTTTTTTTTTTTGTTTTGTTTTGTTTTTTTTTTTGTTTTTTTTTTTCAATTTTTTTTTTGTTTTTTTTAATCACGACAACAAAAACTTTCTCTTCGCTTCTTTCACTGTTTTGCCATTCTTTTCCCAGTTATTTCCTTTAGTAAGGGCGTCCTAATATAGCCTTCATAGGCAAGCAAACAAACAAACGTACAATCTTTTCAAGCTTTACATAGTGAAAATACATTTATTGCAGATGGGCCAAACTGTTATCCGGAAATTAGTCAATAGTAAACGAATTGGTGTTTTTTTTATTTAATGATAAAAAATAACACATTTTGCGTTGAAGCAACGCATAACATCATATGACCTGAAGACGTGTTGTAAACGTGGGGTAGGCGGTGCCTTTGTCATACCAGTGCACAAGTTAACTGGCTGGACAGAGCATGACACCGCATTTTCTGTGCGCTTACTTATTGTTCCCTTCAGTTGATGATCCACATCTTTAGAGATCTGTTACTGTTAACTGGTAAGTGAACAGGACATTGCCACACTCCCTCCCCCCCACCCACTCAGCAAAGTGGTTTCACTTGGCTGGTATGCTGTTCTATATATGGAAGCAGTTATGTAACCTTATGTGGCATTGTTTGAGGTACCTGAGGGTATTTTCATTTTTTAAGTAGGTCATCTGCTGTCTTGTGCTATAACAAGCAGTTCACCATTTTGGCATGAAGTGTCCCGTCACCCACTCCCACCCCCCCCCCCCAAGGTGAGTCATCTATTGTAGGGTTACGAAGCTACCTTTGTAGTGCTTTTTTGCTGAGGAGAATGAGCGAAAACAAGCTTTATATCATGGATGCAAGTAGATTTTGGGTAGTAATAGGTCATGAAAGTGGTGAAAGCGTTATGGTTGCGTCCAGAGCCGTACCTACATCTGATGGGGAGGGGGGGGGGGGGGAGCGTTGAGCAAAAAAAGAAGTCCTGAATGAAGTGGGGAATTGTCGATGTAGCGACATTTAAAATAACGTCAGGCCGTGACCACCTCAAAGACCCGGAAAAAAACACAGAAAAAACCTCCTTGGCGACCACTTTCCAGATCCGGATAAAAAGGCTTACAGTGAAACCTGTTTGCAGCGACCACAGCAAGCCCTGTTTATAGTGGCCACATTTCACATTGCTAACATTCCCACAGCTCAGGTTACGCACCTCCCTCTTTCGGAAGTATGATATACGTGTTACATGGCATGACTTCTTGGTGCGTCAGATACGTACACACACATACATATTTATATGAGATAAAAGTCTTATAATTCTGAAATAGTACAAAATTGTCAAAATGAAACTTTCTAAACCGAAGGAGGGGGAACCTCTAAAAGGGGAGTGGGTGGGGGGGGGGGGAGGACCTGTCAGGGGGACCTTGCAATGGCTGGCTAATAAAAACATTTGACATGTTCGGGTACACTGATGTTGTTTAGCACTGGCAGCTCAAGTTTTATATATTATTATTATTTATTTATTTATTTGTTTATTTATTTATTTATTTTGGTTGGTAGAGACCTCATCGGCGGCATCTGTCGGCGACCGTATACCGGAAGCAGAACCGGAGGAGCTTCCTTCCAACAGTCCACCTGACAATGAGTTCATCAGCGACGCATTCCAGACAGAGCAGATCGACGAGGAAGCCCTGAAGAAGGAAATGCAACAGCTCGGCATGGCCAATAAGGATGGCCAAGGTTTGTTTGTTTATTTTTTTTTTGTTTTGTTTTGTTTTTTTTTTTTTTTTGTTTTTGTTTTTTGTTTTTTTTGTCTTATCGCTGTATTTAAATTTTTCCCTGGTTTACCGTTTAAGGTGTTTCCATGGGTAATGGTGTAGCTTACGACAACTACCCAATTTTTAGCCGCATTTGCTGCTAGATATGCTTCAATTTAAATACTAGAGATCAGTGTAAAGGATTATGGTGAGCTTTAGGGCCACGTTTGAGATCAAACAATTTACAGAGGGGGTAACGTGGCTCACAAAGTAACTGGAGTGTTCAGTGAAAACGTGACCAGATGTTATTTTTCACGAAAACATGTACTTTGTGTTCCTGTGTGGGATAGGAAATCTATTTCTATGCTTATCTTTTGTAAAAACTCAATAACATTGTTGTTTAAGGGTCATTAGCGCTTTAACGCTCATTTTGAAACTATATTTAGCATCTACAAGCAACTTTTCGGTTTCCTGGAACATGTCCGTGAGTCGTCAATCTCACCAAAATAGAATTTCCAACCAAAGTACAATAACATTGTTAAGACATGGAAAGTTCATCTTTATTTAGAGGCTGGAAACTAGTTTTAAGGCAGACTTACTATCAGACTCTGAAAGCGTGTAATTACAGCTTTCGTCCCAGAAATACCTGTCATCTGTTTTGGTCTATTTATAGAGCGCTAGTGAGTATCATTAGTCGGAAAATAACAGTTAGAAGCACCCTTTAGGGGATCGCTGAAGTGACAGGAGGGAAAAGGCTATTATCTCTTTTGGTGTGTGCTTAATCGTCTAGTTTTAAATGTCATTTGTAATGTGGGAGTCTATTTTTGACTGTAAAACATTAGAAAATAATAGTGTTTTGTCCCACTCATTTTACCAGATCAATTGAACTTATTTTTTTTCTCAATAAAAACACAACTAATTTTTTCACAAATTTGTTCACAAATGATAATTGGAGAAGATCTGAATAAAAATATCATAAAAGATGCAGACACGGTCCAGTGCTGCCAAGATGCGCATCCAGATTGGAGTGATCTATATTTTAGACACCTCGGTTTTTGCAGTTGTCTGAACGAGATCATTATGGCTAAAAGGTTCTTGGCTGTTGGCCTACCTGAGTCCTTTATGAAATCACGTGTAATAAACTGCGTGATGGAAAATGAAATCATTTTTTGAAAAGTTCCAAAACCCTTTCGGTTATCAGTTATCAAACCAAAAATATAAAATTTCATCAAATAAAAATAATGGCTAAATAAATAACACAATAATTTTATTAGTAACTAAATAAATAAACGGCGCTATTTTTTCGGGGTTTAAAAGATAGATGTTTAGCTGTAGATAATTAATTAAAGGAAACCGGAATAGATAATTAATTAAAGGAAACCAGAAGGTCAGCCATCAATCTAGAAATAGAACAAATACAGCCTATGTCTGTAGCAATGTTTTATTTAGAATATGGTCCAAAAGGTACCGCCATATTTTTATTTTAAGCCCAGCATTCGCGGAGAAATATTTTTTTTACAGTTAATATGGTGAAACATTTGACTTTCTCTCGGAAACAAATATAAGTGAATAGTTATTTACCAAATCTTCGAAGGGGAAAACGTTGTGGCAGAATGCGGTTAATGAAAGTGTAAAGCGTGAAAATGGCGCTCTAGCATGAACCCTCGTTACAGGATTTCGTACAAAAATTAATGCAGAAAGAAAAACACTTTTGATTATATTTTGTACTGACTCATCTAGCAACTGAAGATGATTCACCTCTTTTTTTTCAGAAAAGAAAAAAGGGAAAAGTAGGTGTTGTTTGGCATTCAGGGGCGAAGTAGTAGGGTTTTGGTGTTTTAACCTTTTATGGCATTTACGCATGATCAATGGTGCTAGGGTCAGCAGGCTGGTGGTGAGCTCTATTTTTAGGGTTGTCGATTTATTTTGATTTGTAGCGGCCTTCTTTGTTTTGAAGTGAAATCCCTGGGTATTTGCCAGCTTCAGCCTCAAGTAAATTAGCCGCTTATTGAATATCGTGTCTATGTCAATTTTCCAAACAGCTGAATGCTAAAAATAGCAAGTTGCTCAAAAAAGATGCCAAGACTTTTTATAGACTGGCACTAAATTGACTTTATCTCGGAGAGAGGTTTTGTCAGAGTTGGTTGCCGTTCTCCCATTGCACTGAAAAAAAAGTTCACATAAAAAGAGTTCTCAATTAGTCGTGGGTTCCCATTTCTTTTGATCTCAGTTCCTCTGCACATTACGAGTGGTTTTTTATTTATTTTTTAGAAATAGAGAGAGAGAGAGAAATAACGCTGGTTAGATCAATTCAACGAGAAAAAAATGCTACTTCTGTTTTTGTTACTCTTTATTAAATTCTCGATTTAAAAAAAGATGTACTTTCTAATAATCAGGACAGGGGCAGGAAAAACCCGTCTGTACTTTCAGGAGACGTCCAAAAGTAGAAGTTCGAAAAAAGTGGACCGTGTAAGAACGTCAGCTAAATATTTTTTACAGTTCATATGTAAAGCAATTCCTTAAAAGGCCCTTTAATCAAACACAATATAGAAAATAATTGAACAAGATCTATTCACATTTTTTTAAGAGCTGACTGGCAACGACGTTTTGCTTGTCAATATTTTTACCGGCGCGTTTTATTTTGCATAAGTTAGCCTATATTTTCTTGGCCCAAAGCCAAGTGTGTATTTTTGTATTCATTCATAGTCAGGTGCCTGAATAAATTATTTTCCCCTCAACCTCATTCGATCGTTTTGGTGTCAATAGTCTCTATCATTCTTCGTGTTATTTATCAAAGCTTTTTCTTAGTCTCCAGTTAAGGGTCTGGGTAAATATCCCGTGGTATGAGGACCACTAGTCTGATTATGTTACGTTCCACACCTCACGTCGTTTTGCACTGTAGGCGTGGTTATGTTGCGTGTAATAAAATACCTCGGTTTTTATATGTTTCTGTGTGCCTTGTTTATTTGAAATCAGCAATCGTTTTTCCTTCATCTTTGCTTGTGCTACGATAAATAACTTATATGCAATACGATGTTCAGTTTCATGTTGCAGAAGTAAAAAGATCTTTATTTTTTTTTTTTTCTAAAAAGTTTTAAAAGAGTTGATTCGCTTAGATGTTTGCGAATCTTAGTAAAACAAATTAAAGCATATTCTTTGCTTTTCACATCAAGTAGATCATTTGTTTGAAGAAAAAACGGCGACATTTACATCTGAGATAGACACGAACCAATTGAAATTTCAATTTTCCACTGTATGCCCAACAATTTGTGGTGTGTTGTCGTGATTATATGTCGCAGCTTAGTGGCGCTAAACTGCTAATTAATAATCGCACAAAATACCGTCATGCTCTTTTGATGCCATATATAGCTGTTAAATTATACATGTGTAAGCAGAAAAAAAACTGCATTTGATGGATGTGACTTGTCACTGTTAAAATGGATTCCTATTCATTGATATGCAAGTAAATTCCACTATATTGCGTGTCTGCGGAGATCTTGCCATATTTATCTGTGTGCTGTGAATAGAACGTCAATAGCAGGGGGGGGGGGGTGTAGGGGGGGGATTGGTTGCCGCCGTAAAATTAGGTCATACCGCTCTCAGTGCCAGTAAAAACAACTATACTTAGAGCTACTTGTAAAAACAATAATGGATTACTTTCACCTGTGATACATTGTTGATTATGTGTTGCGATTGTGAAAGACTGCCGTGTTTTCTGACCGACTTCATACAGAGCATATTACTTTAAAATTGGTATTGTACTGCATGTTATAATATTATCTATAGCAAATAAACCAAACTGGAAAATAAAGACAATACAAGGAAAAATATGTGTACAAATTCCTTTGAAGTTTCTCCCATATGCATATAGCACAAAAGACTACTTGTGAAAGCAGCCTAATGACTGCTGTTCTGGCTTTGCGAAGGCTTCAGGAGGCCATAAATAGAAATATGGAGTTTTCTCACGTAACATTTTACACATAAAATACGCACGGAAAGATGGCGTAATCGGGATGGTACTTGGTGGATTTCTGTAATAAAGCACCCTACGCCGGCAAACAAATCGAATAAACAAAGAGATTCCTCACAAAAAAGGACCCGCTTGACAAGATAGCTGCATTATGCCATTAAGTTTCAGCTTGACCTAATTCAATAGACCATCTCTCTGTTTTCCTTGGGCCTTCGTCTATTTTATGGGGCTGGTCTCAAAAGACATTTGGTGCGTGCGGACAAAGAACCGCACTGGAGGTTTGCCGTGTCCATTTGCATGCATCATCCTCAGTATTTCGAGGGAGGCGCGTAAATTAGCCCCCAACTGAGCAAGGGAGGGGGAGGGACGCACATTTAGTCCCGTGTGTGGAGAAAACAACTTTCCTTTGGATGTGTAACCGACGATCCTTTTTAAGCAGCTGGGGTGACCGTTATTGAAAGTTGAACGAATAACTCTTTCTTCGCAAACTGACCTACCCGCAAGAGGTCTGTCACCCGGTGACCCTTCTTTGTCTGGGACAGGTTGCCTCTGCAAATCTCTCCAATGTTTACTGCCCGTGGCCTGATGGGCACACAATGCTGTCCCTGACCACATATGGATGCCAACGCGCTTCTACAGTGTTTGACCAGTAAACAGGCTAAATTAATCAGGTCTTTTGCTGAGGTACTTTGCGGTGTTCATTACATTAGCTTTATTATATATCACTGTACTCTACGCTCGGGATGGTTGCGTTGCGTTATAACAAGCGAATGCATTCGACGAAATGGAAATTGCATTTAATGCCAAATTGTTTTGTGGAGTGCAACTTAGAAAGGGCCCTGTAAATTTGTCCAGCGTTGAAAAATGGGTTATCACGCATGATTTAAGCGGATTTTGTCAACAAGTGAGATGCCCTTCCCTGTGTCGAAATCGATGTTAAACTCGTAGTGTAAGGAATGGTAGTGTTTGTAACTAAACCAGCACGGGCAGCGTAATGGTGCCTGTGTGGTGTCACTGTATATGTTTAATAAAACACTTGTTTTGGCCTTTTCACATTTTTGCTGAACAATTCTGCATGTGTTAGACCGTCGTTACATCCGCCACAAAAACTAGTGTTGGATATTTTCCCATTTCGACATGTTTTTATACAGAACACTTTTTTATTTAAACTATGAACTGTGAAACAAATAGGAAACGAAATATATTTTGTTGGTGTATTCCAGAATACATTACTGAATACATTGTTGAAAAATCGAATGTCAACGCAAATCAATTTATTATTACGCCTTTTTATGTTGTAAACTATATAAACAGTTCATTTCTTGCCTTAGAAATTAAAAAAAAAACGGAAAACATAACAATATAATCATTTTTTAAAAATTCAAATATATAGACTATTAAACACTGAGCTATTGACGTTAAAAAACAACACAAATATGAGTGGACTTTCAAAACAATATAACACAACTAAGATAGAACTAGACCGATTTCGCTACCGAACAGCTAAATTTACACTTGGGAACACAAAATAATAATCCTAAAAGCATAAATATAAAACGTTGCTGGAAGTAATGTTTGCAGAAATATCCGTTATTGATGCAGTTCGTGATGTATTGTGCTATCCTTGTATACGCGTTACTCCGTACGGGTCTGTAGTATGTTGTAGTCCCCATATATGGGATATACACATCAGTATACACTATTCCGTTACCGTATATATAAAATCCTGTCTTCAATTGCATAACAAGGTGAAGGAAGTAAACATCACGTGACTTCCCATAACTACTATCAACAAGCCAGCTTCATGACCAAGTATTCGAAAATAAAAAAAATTGAAGAAGTATTTTTCACCTGACCTTAGCTATCCTCTTGCCAAATTCCAAGAATTTTTATAAGAGGCGTGTTTTTAGTAAAAGAGGAAAATTACCGAATCGCACAAATAAGATAATAGAGTAGAATATAATCAGATTTCACTGACGAATGGATAGAGGTAGGAAATGATGGCGTTTGAAAAAGTGATTACTTTGAATAGGCTTTACTTTTAATATATGGTGCAGTGCCCCCCCCCCCGAGTTTCTACAACCACCTCCCCTTCCTAATACTTTAGACTCTTGTTTGAGAAACGTTTGCAGTACCTTTTTATCACAATAATTCTTGGGGCTTTCAGTCTCCATTGTGAAGAATAAATAAATAAAACTGCCATTTTAGGCACAAAATGACAATAACAGTTGAAAGTAATGTACTAAAAGGACTAAAAGTTGTCAGTTTTTCTGTATTGATTTGATTATAAATGAGGATGGATGAAATACCCAGTTCTTTTTCAATTTCTCACTCCACGAACCTGGTAGACACAGATCAACAAGAACTTATTTGTCAAAGCGACATTTTAAATACTTGGCTAAAAATTATTTAAAAATCACTTTATCCCTTCGATTGGATTTTTAAAAACTTTTCAGCCTGATTTTGGTTTAATTGTCCTTTACGGACAAGATAATTTTTTCTTGGTTCCGAAATCTTTCTAAGAAACATTTTTTGCCAGTTCGAAACTTTTCTAGAAAAAAAAACATAGTTTCGCGTCTTACTGTGTGAAACGGCACCATCCCCCCCCCCCCCCCCCCCGTCTCTACCAAGAATAGCGCGTAACTGGAGCTGATAATTTATATGAACATTCGATGTATTTAAACTAACCAGGTAAGATTTTGCATACACGCGTCGTTCTTATAAAGTACCAGAAGCATTTCTCTATGCTAAACGTATTTGGTTAGTGCAAATGAGGTACACGTCATTATGTAAGTGTGACTGTCGGCAGATGCGAGAGAAATGCTACTGGCATAACTCGATAAAAAAAAATACTTTTTTTTTTCTTTTTGCGTCACGTTTTGATCATAAAAATGAAAAAAAGGTGAAAACAGAAAGCGATTTGCACAGCTTCAGATCAAGTGATATATATGTGCTAAATTTGTGAGATCTATGGCCGGTATGGCCAGAGGAGCAGCTAAGACAAAATGACAGACCAGTAAAGAGACAAAAGGTCCGAAACATTGGCCCCGTACAACTTCAATATATTCTTTGCAAGTCTTGGACTGGCCAAGTGTTGGTAACAACGTTAGAGATAACGCCCTGACCATATACTGCTCTCGGCAGCAAAGCAGTTGGGCTGTGGTACCTAAAACACTCGCGAGTGAGTATACTGTTATCTGCGCAGAGCATACTGAATGGATTCTAAGCGTTTTCTTTTTTTACACAGGATTTTATGGTACTGTGGGATACAGAAGGGTGGTCAGGAGTTGTTTTGGGGAGCTGACAGGGCATTTGTCTTAAATTCCTTGTAATTTGACAATTTATTCATCAAATGAATTTAAAATCAGCATTAGAAGTGCCGAAGTAACAAAAATCGATAAAATGGCATCCTAATGACGTCACAACGAAAACAGTAGGTCACCATATAATTCTTTGCAAAAAGTAGTCCCATAGTAGTTTTTTTTTTTACTCCAAAACTGTAAGTGTTACCGTTTTCGAGGTATTAAGCTTCAAAAACTTCGTGACGTAAAAAGATGGTGGTGATGACGTCATAGATAAAATATTTTTGTCTGTTACAACAAGTTCCTATCGTCAACCATAAGTGTGCTAAATTTTATTTTCCTACCTTTCGCCGTTTCGAGGAATGTGAACGCTGTGAAAAAAGCACATAAAAAGAAAAACGGGGAAAAAAAAAGAGAAACGCCGAGAATTTTCAGTAATTCAGTAACTCCTTGTGACTCCGTCCCAAGTAAATAAATAAAGTGATCAATAAAATATTTACCCCCTGCAGTCTTTTCAGCTCCATAAAAGAAATGTTTTGTATGTTAAAAATGTTGCTTACTGTAAAGTGAACAGTGGCCTATTTGAAACGCTAATGAGGCGTTTTTGGTACCATGGCCTTCGCGAAAAATTACGAATAGCGTGCCAGTAAAAATCAGAAATTGCTTGTAAATATTTTTGTTGAGTTGGTATGTGCTGTATTGTACACAAATTAAAAACATAGCATGCCAGAAAATTGTTTGTAAAATAAGGTTATCTGCGATTTAAAAAAAAAAATCACATGATAGAAAATTGCCTGTACTTCGTTCGCGTTATCTGCTGTTATCTACTTTAACAAGTCTCTCGTATATGCCCGATATCTTGGTGTCTACCTGGTGACATGTGGCGAAGTCCCAGTTTTAACCACCTGTGTGTGCTATGATCTTTATCTGTCCGTCACTTCATTAAAATAGCATGGGATATTAAAATAGCATGGGATATATTTAATATATTTTTGGGTATTTTTCGTTGGAGTGAGTGTCGTGGAAAAAACAAGCACCAATCGCTCTGAAAAAATCCCATAAATTTGTCAAGATCAAGGTTATTTAAGTACAGAAATGTTTCATTAACTTGTTGGTGGGATGCCTGTTGATAAGTGTGCTATTGACAGCGGCTACTTTAATTCGTTTAGTATGTCAAGGTTTCCAGCCCGATTAAGTTTAATTCATGCTTCTCTAAGCCAGCATCGCGTAAACAAACAAATCATCTTCAAAAAAAAAAAAATTCCTCCCATTCTTGATTTTTTTTTTTACTGGTGGACACAAGTCGGCCCTGGAACAACACAACTGTTTTAAAGATGGAGTTGGGATGGGGAAGGGGGGGGGGGTGGAGTCATGAATGAAGTCCCTGGAAGAATGTGGCCATTTACATGCAATTATCTTGCCCGATGCCCCCACCCCACCGCCCACCCCCACCCCCGATTCTTCGCGTCACCACCAGCGTTGCACCCATTCAACTCTTACTTAATGAGGTCCGCAAAGTTCTGCTTTGTTTGCCGAGTTGTTTTTTTCTTTAGCATTTAGCCGTTTTTTTGTGTTTTAATCTGGCCGGGTAATGCTCTGACCAGTGCTCTTTATGTAAGGAAGGAAGGGAGGGAGGGACGGATGGACAGACGGACGATTACACAGTGTTTACGTACAGTCCTATGTGCAAAAAAACGGGAGCAAGTTATTACGTTGAGCCAGTTATTTCATAAGACATTTGAAACTTGCATGCTAAATAAAGTCATAAATAGCCATTGTAAGTGCCAGAAAATATCATTGTGTCTTATTTATAAGTTTTTTCATGGCCATAAATAGAAATCTTTTGTTGTTTTATTGCCATTGCCATTCCGTAAACGAGTTCTGTTTTGTGTCGCAAAGATGAATTTGTTGTGATGCTGGGTTTGTCAGGGAAAAAAGAAGGTTCTGCTGAAAGTGAAATGTGGCGCTTTTCACAATGTTAGTCTCACAAAGTACTTGTGGTCTTTTACGTTAAATCATGTTTTTGACCCTATTTTAACAAAGTGACATTCACGACCAGGCGTGGGGCTTTGTGACCAGGCCCTGGTCACTGACTGTCGGCTTGAGATCTCGGTCGGCGATGTGGCAATAAGTGTTTCTTACCCGCTTTCCTGTCAAAGAGACAAATTGTAGCCGCTTTAACAATCCTTTAAATTTTAGCCGCGAAGGATAATAATAAGATCCCGCGTTTCTTTGCGGAATTAGAGTGCAAATCAACGATAGATCAACGATCAACGACAGGTGTGTCAGTCCCACTCCCTTCACGTGTGTCAGTCCCACCCCCTTCACGTGTGTCAGTCCCACTCCCTTCCAATGTGTCAGTCCCACTCCCTTCACGTGTGCCAGTCCCACTCCCTTCACATGTGTCAGTCCCACTCCCTTCACGTGTGTCAGTCCCACTCCCTTCACGTGTGTCAGTCCCACTCCCTTCACATGTGTCAGTCCCACTCCCTTCACATGTGTCAGTCCCACTCCCTTCACGTGTGTCAGTCCCACTCCCTTCACATGTGTCAGTCCCACTCCCTTCACATGTGTCAGTCCCACTCCCTTCACATGGAAAATATGGCATAAATAATATGACTGCAGGACATTGTAAAGCCCCCAATCAAAGGAATTTGTCTCCAAAGGGCCTGACCGTAACAACACACACACACTGATCAAAATGATTTCGATATATAGTACTATCAGTTGTTAAGAGCACAAATTGAATAGACGAGAGCTAATGAAACATGAGTGTTATAACTGTTTAAAACCCGCAGACTGTGAAAAATCTATTTTGTGTGGAAAACTAACCGAATCGTACAATAAATGCTGCAGTACAAACCACATCCTCTTCAATTCCCTTTTTTTTTTTTGTAACCGGGCTGACCGTCAAAAAAGTGTGTCTGCCATAGTATTTTGGCCACCAAGAAAGTCCCATATAAACAATAACATAGGTGTAGGTGGGAATCTATGCAG
Source organism: Protula sp. h YS-2021 (assembly GCA_949752745.1). Classification (NCBI taxonomy): domain Eukaryota; kingdom Metazoa; phylum Annelida; class Polychaeta; order Sabellida; family Serpulidae; genus Protula; species Protula sp. h YS-2021. The sequence continues at coordinate 63,392,064 of OX457025.1, forward strand.
AATTCCCCCCCCCCCCCAAAAAAAAAAGAACAATAAAAACTACTGAACAAAGGAATGGCACCGTACCACCCCCTCCCCAAGTCTTTAAAGCCTTTCTGCTTCTATAAATAATACAGTAAAACCTTCCGGACTGGCTAAATATATGTGAATTTCATAGTGAAATTTAGCAAGGAAAATAGTGTTTAGTAATCAGAGATTGTTCGCAAGTTAAAGACTGCACTAACGGAGGTCTTACTGTATTTATGTGTCAGGGTATTTATGATTCGACTACGTGAACTAGAAGATTGAAATGGTGTTGCTAGCAGTTCTTCAAACAACTGAATTTAAAATTTACGAAATAAGCAGAACGCCTTGCTGCATGATCTATTTGCGTAGTAAACAGTCTTGCTGTAAACTGTTTCCATCTCCGCCCCCGCCATACCCTTCCCAACCCACCTCCCCCCCCCCCCCCCCGCTTGGTAGTGCGAAGCCAAAGAATTCCGGACCTTTAGACGTCTACGCTAAACTTAGAAAAGAACAATGGTATTCGGAAATAGACTTTCCAACAGTCCCGTAGTTTTTGCATAAAGTGTTTTCTCGTGAGTGTTTTTATCTTTGAAAAAAAGAAAAAAAATAGGAAGGTAGTTACGCTGTTACACTATTATATGCTGAAACAGATGGTTTATTTTCATCCTGGCGTGTAGGACAAATGGTATGGCGTATAAACATTGAGTTTGAAGGGAGGGAGTGAGGGGTGGGGGGGGGGGGGGGCGAGAGTGCTGCTTCATCACTGTGTAGTAACAGTTAACACTGGTGAGAAGCCCAGCGCTGGATGATACCCTGCAAAGGGGATACTTTATAAATAAAAATAACCTACCTCCCCCCCCCCCCCAAAAAAAAAAAAAAAAATCCTAAGATAATCTTCATAATCAACGCCCACTCATGACACATGATCTGTCTGTAAGAAAGTTTTTTAATAGACTTCGTTGACATGAGTAATAGCGTTGGAGTAGATAATGCTAAATATAGTGATATCCGAGGAGAACCGGGCCATTTCACAGTCTTCCCCCACAAAAGACGAAAAGGAAAGAAACGAATTGGGGACCATTTAAGGTACAGTATTACTTTGTTGCAAAGGCTGATCAAGAAATTGTGTCATCAAAAGAGAAATAAAATGTTTAAGTTGTATGTGATGGTAAGCTGCGTCCTACAAGAGGTCGTCGAAAAAGTACGTACGCAAGAAGGTCGGGGTTAAACAGGAGAGCCACTTGGTATGATATGTGTTGCCATGCGTGTTCAAAAAAAAAAAAAAAACGCGGAGAAAGGGTGATAATTTTGAGGTCACACGCGGTCCGCGTGGAGTGTAATTTCGTTGAAAAGGAGTGTAATTTTCATACAGTACTCCGCGTTTGCCGTAAAAAAAGTGGGGGAGGGGGGGGAGGGGGAGGGGAGGTTCTTTCAGAAATGCACTCCGCGTTTGGTTGAAAAATGGGTGTTATTTCAAATTACTACTCCACGTGTTGGGATCGTTTTAAAGTCGTCACACGTATGGTAACCAGTTGGTACATGAGTGCCCCCCCACCTCCCCGGGGCTTTTGGGCGAACAGTAAAAAACTTTGAGGTATAGAGTCCAACATGGGGTAAGAGTCCAAGAGAATCCAAGCTTGCCCGAGCCGGAAGTAAAAACTAATCGATGGTGACAAAAATCGACTTCGCTATTGTCCAAGAGCTACGGCGGTTCGGTCTGTTGTGTATAACACCTTTTTACTCCACAGACCCGCCAGGGAGTAGGCGAAAAAAGTACTTAAAAATGAATTGAACTACTTTTGAAAATATCCAACCGCTCTGTGTTTAAAGATAACAGATAGATCTCTTTTAGAGGTCAGCTGTTGTATAACAACGACGCCGACTTGCCAAAAGCGGCCGTAAACACTCCGTAGTCACTCAGCAGCCGGTTTGGTTGAAGAGAATACTGTGATATGAACGAGATGATACAGATATCGCAGCTGCCTCATTTTTGCACATCAACTCACCGCAGAGCCTCGTGTAAATGAGATGATGTTTTCAACTGTTTTGATACACCGAGCATGATACAGTGTAACATTGTTGTTTTAACCAATGACGCCATAATAAAACAATGTGATTTTTTTTTGGTAATAACAGGATGGGGCGAGTATTATTAGAGTCCAAGTGTGCTTAGACTGAACGAAATACTGCATTAAAACAACAAATAAGCTTGGCTGGGAAAAACACCAGACAGTGCCATGATGTTGAAAATAACTGATTGAACTGAAAGAATTAAATATTGATTAAGGTTGAAAAGAGTGAAGCTAACATGAGCTGTGAATGCGCTGCTGTGACCCTGGTACACGCTTCCAATGCCTGAGCTGGCCATCCCTTAGCTGATGGCTAAAAAACCGTACTTGTGCATCTAGCCACTTGCTAGCCGAAGGTATGACCTACATCCAGTAAAACAACGAGACTGTTTATTTTGCCGTCGTCAGTACAAAAACAACGGCATTGGCGGGGAGTGTTTATCATGAGCCTACCCATGCCGACACGAACGGGGCAATTATTTATGTGTCCCCGTAGAACAAAGTAAACTCAGTCTAGTTTACCACAAGATGAGATATTTGATACCTGACTGACAGAAAAACAAGTTAAATCTTATGACAAGTATTGCTGAGAAGGGGAGAGTGTACTAGATAGATCCGGGGGTGGGGGGGGGGGAAGGGGGAGGGGGAAGCTGTTCGCGCAGGAGCTTTATGGTGTTGTTGTTGTCAGGTTCTCCATGCAAATAACACTGTAGGCAAACAAGAGCGCGTTGAGACAAAGAAAAAGCCTGCCCCCCTCTCTCTCCCATGAGGCTATTCGCGTGCGGAAGTGGGGGAATGCCAAGGACGCACGAGCCCGGGTTGGTCAGGTGCGGAGCAACACGAGACACTAAAAGTCTCAACAAAACAGAAGGGCCTTCTGACACTTCTGCAGACAGCAATATATCTTTGTATGAGCAATAACTTATATTTTCCATCCTTCCAGGTTGTCAATTTTTACATCCTTGCTCTTTTCACTTGGCCTCCTTGTCTATCCGACCACTTCTCTTCTGACTACATTTCATATGGCGATATTTCGTCCGACGACGTGTTTTCTGAAAAATAGTAGTCCCATCCGAAAATATGTTCGGGCAGAATTGAAGAGAAAGTGTTAATTCATTGATTTTGCTCAGTTGTATGTCATCGTATGACATGTCGCGGGGTGAAATGCCGTCACATGAAACTGTGGATTCGGACATATATATTTATAATGGTAAAGTGACAGCTGAAGAGTAGAGAAGGAATAAGGTCTGATAGGCCATATAACAGAGTAAAAGAGCGGCGTGTTTATTCCCCACATACAGTTCCTCTTGTTTCTGATCAACACGAATGGCTCCAGGGAATTGCCGCGCTAATATTTCATGATCATCTTTCTTTCCAAAAAATATTAACGGGCCTTAAATGTAGTGTACTGGCCAGATTTGATATCTGGATCACTTCTCCTCAAAGTAAGTGTTTTGATGCGCATAATAATGAGACATATGTTTAAGGGCCATCAATAAAGTGTTTGTCTCTGTTATAATTATGATAGCTTGTGTATGTACTTGATATGAATATCTACTGTAGACAAGTGCTTCAGTACAAATCTTGCCACCCCCCCCCCCTATGAAAGTTTTTCTGCAGAGTAGACTTCATGTATCCCGCCAAAACGTTGACGGCCAAAATGTCGATGGTCAAACCGTGCACAAATGTAGAACCGGATAAAACGTCGATTATCCTCCCCAACGAATATCGTTGGGAAATGTGTCGACTGGTCAACAACTAGACCCAACTCCCCCATGACAGAAGTTGGTCCGGGAATCGTGTTGCCTTCAGGAGTTGAATGAGAAGCCAAGGCAATCTTCAAACGTACTCCATATTTAAGGAGTAATGCAATGTTTATCTGAAGTACTTTTGGAATCTGGGTATGCTAGCCCCTGTTGCAGACACGAAATCTGGACTTATTTTGGTGGACGCTAGGTGGCGTTTATTTAAGTTCTTTAAGTTGTCATATGGGTTTGCGTCCTTGTTCATCTTTTGTTCAAAGTTTAAACTGTGCAAAATAACCTTGTTGTTTGGAGTTGCAGTTTACTTACATTTTCTATGTTTATGTGTCAGAAAGTTTATAAATAACTGTATATTAACGTGTATTAATAATAATAATTATTGTAGAACTGATTAAGATCAATTAGTAAAGGTTATTAACCGATATTTCTACTTCATTTCAGCCAACATTAGTTAGTTGACTTTTATCCGCTTTTACATTTGTGACGTTTTGATCGATGGCGTTTTATCGGTGACGTTTTGACCGGTGACGTTTTATCCGGCATTCTAGACTTCATGATGAAAAATTATATTACTTCTTGACACCCCTTATGTCCCCAGACATTCACAGACACACACAGATGTTTTGTTTTTAAAGTTCAAGATATCCTCAAATTTGGTCCAAAGAACCTTTTGGGGGCTGAAAAGTGATTTCAGAATAATTCACGGACAGACGTCCAATGTATTAAACACACCAGCATTTAGAAAAAAGAGTAACAAAAATAGAGCCGAGCGAGCAAGGCTGATTTTGCAGGCCAAAAAGAAAAAAAAAAAGGAACAAACAACAACGAAAAACGCCTATTTTATAACCACGCTGTGTTTTGTTATTATTGTTAGCTGAAAGCAATACGTCAGCTGCCACAAACATTCAAAATAGTGAAAAAAAGAGATGTAGGAAAAGAAAAAGAAAGTCGACACGCGGCAGACAGTCAGATTGCAGATATTGAAAAAAAGTCAGAATTTGAACAAGCGTTTGAAAATCTGTTACTAGAATTCGAGTCACTTACATTTGCTTGTGCAAATATAGGTCTATATCGCCCTTGTTACAGCTGCTCTGCTTCCGATTTCTCGGGCAGCGACTGCTTTATCTTGGAACTACTTTTTTTTTCTTTTTTCTTTTTTTTCTTTTTTTTTTTTTTTCTTTTCTTTTTTTTTTTTTTTTTTTTTTTTTTGAGTTAAAGAATTGTGCTAAATCTTGCTTAGGCAAAGTGTTTAACTTCAGCTTTCCGGTTTGAACTGCTTTTGAGTTGGCTTTGGTACATGAATGCAGTGCTTATCTTGCTGTGGCTGTATATATTTCTTCGTCTGCATTTGGAAAAAAAAAGAAAATGCGGTCAATTTGACTTAGTATTTTATGGACTATTATATCCACTTATAAACAAGGCCAGCCAAATGTCTGTTGCTTGTTGATGTTGTTCAGTTTTTGTTATCAGCATCAAAAGTTTAAAACAGCCGACAAGAACCTGCTTAAGATTTAGGCCGATTATAGGTCACACCTTGAAACTGCTATGCTATTAAGACTTAAGAATTGGTTCTCTTCCTTTCCTGGCACCATTCCCCGGTTTTATAGACATAGTTTTCTGTAATTGTTTGACCGGGTGGAAAGTCATAACAGGTTTTTTACAGCATCATAACCTTTTTATCTACTACAGTACTACTACTGTATTTAGGCCTGTGATTTGGCTGTAACATAGTTCGCAGGTTTGAACGGCCTCATTCTCACAATCCGCTTTCGCTTCAGACCTTATTATTAGTCTCCTCCCCTACCCACCCCCCCCCGCCCCCACCCAGCCCCCTTCCCCTCCGCGGTACGTTCGGAGCGGGGGACTCCTGAAACGCTCTCTGCTTCCGATTAAACATCTCTCTACTTGTTCGCCCCCCTTCAGACTCATCAACCATAATCAGTCGAGCTATTCTATATGTAAGGAAAATAAGTAATGGAAAATATGGTGTTAATTTTGGCCTGTAACGATATAAAAAAACTTCAATGCAAGAGGATTTTCGTGCCATTCGGTTGAAGATTCCAAAAGAATTTGTCCAGAACAGAAGAAGCGGGGAAATTTCTGTTGGATGAGGAATCCAGAAGGCTTTTCTCTCTGTATGCTGTTATCTAAGGCCTGAAGTGCTTTATGGTAACGCGAGAAGTTATTAAACTAACCTTTGAAGCGTGTCTAATAAATCTTGATATATGATTGGACATAAGTGGGTCACAAAATGGAAGCTTATCGTGTCACAAGATACACAAACTGATAGCTTTTGTGGGTCAGAATAGCAGCCGTGAACTTCGTGCGACCCATTCCGTTTAAATATATTTTGTACAGCATAATATTTTGGAAACGAACTGGTTGTTTTATTATCTCAAGACATTTTGAAGAAGCTTTGTTCTTTATAAATGTTTTTCACTAAAATCCCTGATGCTGCTGGTTCTGCATGCGACTTGTTTTAATCCAGAGCTTAAAATTTCGTATTTCTCACTGCAGACAGTTAGTCCCATATTTGCTAACAGATGCGTATTTAAAATTTGAATGGGTCGGAATGTATACGACTTTTTGAAGTCAGAAGTTAACGGAGCTGTGCTGCAACTGTATTTCTGTTAGTGTTGTGTTTTTTTTTTTCTGTGGCTGATCAGTAAGTTATCAGCGATTTTAATGACGATATATTACACCAAATTAAGCTTTTTTTAAAATTTCGACCGATAGTAAAGCAAGTGCATTCTTCTTGGACATGGTTTAATCACAACAGATATTTTACAATGAACACGATGGGGCATTGGAACGAAAGATAGAACCGAATGAATCCATAGATTACTTAAAAAAAAAACAAACTAAATATATTTGATAATTTTCTTTATATTTAGATCAAACACTGCGCTGTTAAATTTCGACGAAATGTCAAAAGACCTTATTTCGTTGGATATAATGTTGATTCCTGTGGGCAACTAAATTTCCAAGTACCAAAAGCCAAATGCCTGTGGTAAAATGGGCTTGTGGTTCCCATTGTCTACGTGATGGTATCCACAAATCCATTGTCGTAAACGTGCAGAAGTTAAGGGGTTCCTGTCGTAAAACCAGTGTCAAGAGAGTACCACAGCTGATGTTGTCGAAATTGGTGTTTATCATAATGTGTAGATAATAATACTATAAATAAACTCTTGTTTACTATAAAAAGTGCGTTTAAATTAATAGTAGGGTGAGCGGTGCTGGTGCATGAGCGGCATCGTAGAAGGCTGAAGCATTTATCAGAACCTGTGTGTACAATATTGCGTTCTATAAAACGATAGCACTTACAAAAACACGATTTACCACCAATTTACTGACCATTTGACATACGCAAAACATGTATCAACTTTTCTTCACGAATAACTTGTGTCCGAAGTTGAACGTAGAAATAAATGCTGTTCATTCTTTTCTAGCATTCTTGTTTCCTTTTGCACCTAGGTGCAGATTTAACGACTTCCTGGAGAATGGAGGTAGTTATGGTTATTGGAGCATTTTATTTTCTCCAAACGGCAGTGTCAAAAGAGTGCGTTTCTTAAAAATAGCATGTTGTTTATTCCCACGCATTTCCCCCGTGTTAAATGAAGCTCGGCTTTCAATGTTTCTCGGAGAACATTAAACCGAACCTAACGCAAATGGTCAGTCTGGTGGGCTGTGCAGAAAGAGCAATGAACTAAAGATGGCCAAATTCCTAAGTGTTTTGAAGAACACATTGTAAACATTGAGACCATTACAAAAGAGAGAGAGAGAAAAATAAAGGACTCTTAAACGTTTCCCTGCAAACCATAAAATCGATATTGAGAGCTGAAAATGGCGGGAAAGAAAGTCCCTTGGGCATAAAAAGGAAGCGAGGAAAAAACCCAAGCACGCGCCTCTTTTCCCTAGCGAACTTCCTGTTTTTGTACAGCAAATATGTTTGTCTAGATGTCAGAATATAAGAAAAAAAGAGGAACTTGGAACAGTGTAGCGTTGTTGATACATCTCACATGTGCATCACTTCGTCTCTCACACCTCTAGCACGCTTCAAGATTCCACAGCCAAAGAGTGAACTTTGTGTTGCGCTGATTTTGATATATTGTCACTTGACGATAATTATGGACATCGGTCAAACGCTCTTTAGCAAGCTTGGGATCGCCAATTTTCCTCCTTTTAAGTGATTTTTCGTTGCTTTTAGAAAGTGGTATGCGATCTGTTATTGTCGGCTCAGATGTCCAATTATCTCAACTGGCTATTGATGGTGGATGCCATTAAATGGAATTGTTTTGTTGTGGTTGGTAATAATTGTCTCCTTGCTGGACACTGGTCAGCTCTCGCGCCTTTGTTTTCCATAAGCTGTGTCACAACAATCTGCTTCGTGCTCACAAGGAAAATCTGCGGGTTTGTCCACTTCTTTGTTCTGGTATCACTCAGAAAACAACGGCCGCGATCCGGAAAGCAGACTTTTCTGCGCTGAAAAGGAGACACAGCTTCCTGGACTGAATTTGAGGCTGTTGCAGATGCTGAAACAAAGACGAGTAGTTCTCACTTAGCGAAAACAAAATACATCATCATTGCTTGTAATGAGTGATTGCTATTCAAGAAACTTCCCATTTACGGTAGCAAGCAGAAAACGATGTTAGAACATGATATATTTCGCCCTTGACCACCGGTGTTTGATGTTATTCTGCACGCTCTCCAACCAATTACCTTCTCTCCAATGTAATCAGCGGAAAAGCATTGGTCAAAACATTTGTTTGTTGCAAGTGAAGAGAAGAAAAAAAAACTTACGCAAAAGCAGAACTCTACTCGTGTGCGCGGAAACAGGGACGTGCTATAACAAGAAGGGTGGTGGAAAACTTTTAAAAAAAAATCAGATGAAAAAAAATACAGTAAAATAAAAACTTGTAAATTCTTCTTGTTCGCGCCTTGTTGCTTTTTTCCAGGCACTTGTTTTAGCAAAGAGCAATACGGTGTCGATATTACAGATCAGAGGCTATAGAGTATCAGGCTGTCAGGTACTGCATACCGCTTGAACGTACGAGGGGCAGAAGGAGAAAATCAACAGCAATCAGTTAACCCATAAAGTTCGATTTGGCCTTTTTAGTAATGTCACATTACCTATAAATAGAAAACAGCCGAAGATCAGCTCAGAGAATGATTTTTTTTTTGTGATGCAGAGTTATTGCTAATAGGATGTGATTACCTGAAAACGTGAAAGGTATCCTCTCAAGGTTAATTAGCCCTACCGGCGGATAATATTCTTCTGGCCTTGGTAATAATTGGGTGCTAATGGAGTGGGACCGAAAGACATTAAGGCATGATGCTACATAACAAAATATAGTGGGTTTTTTTTTTTTTTTTTGTTTCAAGGAAGACATTGTTTACCTGTCGGCTTCTTGTCCAAGCGTATTGGGCGAAAGACAGTTATATCAAAGAATATAAACAAAATACATACGAAATACACTGTCTTTAGTTATATGTCCTTTATTTTGGAATGATGTCTGTTTATGGCTCAAAGTAAAACCGCCATTTATTCGTGAATGTGATATATCTCCAAAAACAAAAACTTTAACAGTGGTTAGAAAAAGGATGGTATCATGTGTAAATAATGTGATCAGAAATGATGGTGGATTCGCATGATGTAAAATGTTCCGGAACAAAAGCAAAAAAGAACTAATCGATGTCTGTTCCGATGTATTGTCAAAGTTTATCCACTAATGAGAGGTGTTCACAAACGGAGGTTGGACTGTACCTCGAAATTAAGTAACGCCACAGCATACATTTTTGCTGATTTTAAGTCAATGCCAAGAAAAGCCCATGCTTGCATTTTCTGCATCGTGGCTTGGTCACGTTACCACCATAAGCGGTAAAGTGGAAACCACGCTATGCAGTAAGAAAGGGAGAAACTTTCCTGATATAGAATTCACTTGGAACTCTTATCGCAAAACAATGGCGATGCTCGCATCGTTCTTTCTCAAGAATACATTTTAAGACAAGTATTTTTTAAATTTGAGCTGCAAGAGCAGCATCATATTTCTCAATTTATTTTGATTTAAATGGACCGCTGATGGCTTGAACGGCCCTCGTGGTGTAACCAGTTTTAGCATGCACATGCATGTGGAGTTGTAAACACAATGGTGAAGGTCAACCATACTGGGCCGCTGTCATGTGCCATCTGTTGCTCATACAGTGTACTAGGGTTAATGATATCATTAAATCTTGTCAATTTTAGACCATAGTTGCAAGAAGGCGATTGGAGATAAAAACTATCGGGATAAGTGCAGAATTTATTAGCTTAAACTAGGCTAATGTATCCCTTTTCTTTCATTTTTCCAAGGGAAGGGGGGGGGGGGAGGGATGGGGGATTGGGATGGCTTTTGTTTATGTTAATGTGTTAATCTTACTTGCACCATTTTTTATGTTTAGGAGTTGACGAGCGGACTATCCAGTTTTATTGCATAACCTCCACGCAACTGCTTTTGAAACAGTTTAATGTGACACCTTTTTTTTTTTTTTTTGGGGGGGGGGGGGTGGGGGCGTTTCCAACTTTGGACCTTTTGTTTCAATTAATCCGTTGCTGACGCTGCTCATGAAATAACTCACGTAGAATATGCGTGTGAACGTATTAATGAAAATGGCTTTCGCTTGTCTCATTTATTGGACACAGAGATTTGGGTCACCACTGGTCAGGAGCCTGCATAACATATCGCAGAAATAGATCTAGACGGAATTCAAAACTCCACTTGTCAAAAAAAAAAAAAAAAAAAAAAAAAAAAAAAAAAACGAATACGCGCCACTCGAACTTCGATAACTTAAAGTATACGGTATCGTGTAGTTAAACTATTTTAAAAAAATGGATGACGTTCTTGTTCGACAGCTGGAATATCCGATATCTCGAATAAGTGTTTTGTCCGACGATGTCCGACTGCTGTATGTTGATTAAAAAATCTCGCTGCTGAATAAGTTTTATTCTGACGAAAGAATGATTTAATAAATATTTAATTTAGTAGACACCTCCACAGTTAAATAGCTTATGGTCATGAGCTATAGAGAACTAGTTCGGAGACTCATGTATGATACATGAGCGCGCAGTTTCCATTTGTGGAGGAGACTCAAAGCAACTGAAATTTTAGCTATCTCTGTAAAAAAAAAAAACAAAAAAAAAACAGAATTTCAGGGTATTGCATTGCATTATGGGAAAATCGCAAAAAAGCTATGTCTGCTATGTTGCTGGCGACATTTGCTGTACTTAGCAGCTGCGGCAGATGAACCACAATGTGGAGTAAAAGAAAAGAGACATATGAATCATAATGTCAAAATTTATGTTGTATAAAAACAACGGCTTTGGCGATGGTCTTTATACATTCCACCAGCGAAAAAAAGTATATATTTCTTGCAAAACGAGTGCTTTTGAGTATAAATTTTCTTAATATATTTAAAATTTCGAAATATGGATGAAATATGGACTCTAAATGTAAAAAGAGTGAAACAATGACGACCTTATTCTTAAAGGTCTTTGACAAAATCGCAAAGCGCCCACTGGCGTTAATATCAAAACTTGGTAATCGATTGTTGCCTCTTTTTTCGCCGTCACACAAAATTTTGCGTGCGCTAAAAATAAGCCGTAGCATTACTCATTCAGTTTACCAGCGCCAGCTCTGACTATAACCAGGCAGTTTTATACATCAGCTGCTGATGTTTGCTGATGATTTCAGAACTATTACGATGCCCTGCAACTGTCCGCCTGCAAAAAAAAATGCTTAAAAAACTATGTAGAACCAGGACTATGTTATTGTAAAATTGGGGTAATTGGCTCTTATTTTGCAGTTGGCGCGATTGCATAAAAAATCATGTGACTGTCCTTAATAGTAGCATGTTGTATTGTGGGATTTTTACACATTCTTTGGAATTAGAGTGAATATTTTTTGTCTCAGTAATTACTTGCTTTGATTGAATGACATTATCCCCCGTGTAACGAGGAGATAGATTTCACCTTGTCCGTCTGTCTGTCCACCTTCTTGAGCCCTCGTGTCCGGGCTATATCTCCAAAAGTATTTATCGTATAGCCTTTTCCCTTGGCATACGGTTAGAACGTATATTAAAGGTATGCAACCTCGTATTATTTTTTAAATCGGCCAAAAATTCATAAAAATACGACTTGTCAAAAATATTTATTTTTCTGGACACTTGTTTACACGGAGATATATTTTGTCCAGACGAGTTCTGCGAAACTATTCGATTCAGCGGTCTGAAATTTTATGCAGAGAAAATATATATATTGTACATGTGCAACGTCGTATTATTTTTGAAATCGGCCAAAAATTGTCAAAAATACGACTTCTCAATAATACATATTTTTTATCCAGATTTTGTCCAGACGCGTTCGCCAAAAATATTCGATCCAGCGTTCTGAAATTTTATGCAGTGAAAATATGTATATTGTAGATGGGCAACGTCGTCTTCTTTTTTTAAATCGACCAAAAAATTGTTGGGCAATGTGCGGTTTTCAATTTCATTGAATTGACTACCATCCAACGACATTATGTGTTACATGGGGGATCCTGCCTCACTGAGCCTCTAGTTGGTAAAATGCACTCATGCGTAAAATCCTGCTGTTGTAAAAGAGTTTGCAGTCGCAATCGGTGTCTTGCCGTCACCAAAGTAACCAAAAGTGGACCGGAGGATCGGAAGAGTATGAGAATTTATTATCTTGTGGGGTACTCACTTCAGTATTATTTAAATTTTGGCTGATATTTTTCAACTGATTGCGTTCTTATACTACTAAGTAGAATACTGTCTGTAAAATTGTAGAAACGGGAAAATTAACCCTACACGACAGAAGTAATGCCAGTTTTAGAGTTCTAATATTCTTGGTTACACCGGCTGCTCCAGTTTCATTTTGATTTCGTACGATTTTCACAAGTATTTTTGGTCGAATGCATTGTCGCTATGCATTCTTGATACTTAATCAACCCCATTTAACCTCACTTCCACAATTCGTATATTGCGTGTTTGTGTTCGGCGTCGTACTTTTTTATTGGTTCTGTTATTAATAAAAATCTATTTTTATCTCACAAAGTGTATTTATATCTTATTTCTTTATTTAGGGATTCATATAATGTTCGCCAAGTTCTCATTTAGATATTATGCCTTAATCAAACTTATGAAAATCTTCAGATGAGGTTGTTTGTGTGTGTGTGTGATTTTACGTATGTTTGTCATTTGATTATTGTGGTATTGTTATCAAATATTCAGTGGCATGGCATCTAATTTTGTTTTGTTTATACCAGTCCAATACATGACCTTGGCCGAGAAGCATGTTGCTGTTTCTAAAGCTGCTGTTCTATTCTGAAAATAAATTACAGGGTTATTTTCAGTCGCCTTGCAGCACGTACCTGGTAACGCCATTGCGCAGTTATTGGCTGGCAACAGTGGCGTTTGGCACGATTTGAGGGTATTCTCGTGACAAGACAAATGACATCTAAAAAAAAAAAAAAGACAAACATTTCCGGGGGATAAAATCGGCTGAACAAAATGGACCGTGCAATTGTTAAAATTAATAAAAATGTTGTTTTGGTTCGTGGTCGTCTGTATCAGTGTATACTGAACGCTGCATATATACTGTACGCTGTCATTCATTATCGATCGTTCATATCGTCGAAATAACTCGTTCTTGTGTTGTGAATAATCTTCTTTTTTTTTAATAAACGTTTGAAAAGTTGAGCATAAAGAAATTCAAAGTAAATACTTAATACTGTGGCATTTGAAAATTGTATGTGAATGGTTGTTAAATATTTTTAAGTAGGTATGTTTATACGTTTTTGTACAACAGCACGCCAAGGGTAAAACATATCTCTTATTTCTAAGGCCAGCTTGGGTATAAAGTAGGTGGCATAGTTGGAACACACAAATATTTCCGTTAAATACGTCACGTATTTTGTACTGACTAGTACATAAGTCATGAGACGGTGTTGGGTTAAATTATATTGAACAAAAATGTCGTGTTTTCATTGGCTTGTGAAAGTGATTCGCCATTTTGGATTGTGACATGGATTTTTGAAATGCATTTGATAGATCCTCGTCGAAGAGACAGCAGCATTAAAAACGAAAAATCCTTTCTCCGTCTATCTCTGTTTATCTTTCTACCTTTCCTTTCTCCGTCAGTCTCTTCTGCTTTTTGGCAGACTGACAGGATTGGTGTAGCTGAATTCGTATGACTGAAAAATCATCAAGGCTGTGAAACATCTGACTAAATCAGATGGGGTTTATATCTGTATTTTGTTGAATGTTTTCAGGGTAGAATTCTGAGTATCCTGCTTCTCACATCTTTCTCGACCTTATAAACTCACTAAATGGTGGAAATTCAGTAATTGAATTCCAGTGGCGGCCAAGCCACTTAGACGTTGTTTGATTCTTGTTTCTGGGTGTGTATGTGTGTGTGTGTGTGTGTGTGCGGGGGGGGGGGGAGGGTGTTCTCCACCATGTTAATACTTAATATTAATGAACTATCCACCTAGTGGATGGCAGTTTTATAAACTTCCCAGCAAAATCTTAACACCATATTATTTAAGAATTCTGAAGCAGTTAAGAAACCTGATATTTTTTTGGTTGGCTATTCCGGAATAGAATACCGATAATTCAAATGTCACAGAAATCAGTAATGCTTCATTTCTCGCATACGAAAGGGTGAAAATGAGTAATGTAAATTGTTATCTTTTTTCGAAAGGAAAGTAAAAATATTGACAAAATGAATTACATTTTGCTGTTTATTAAAATGTCGGTAGCTCAGTATTGAATTAACTATTGAAACTTAAAATAAAAAAAAAAAATTAAATTTTTTATTTTTTAGTATTGTTCTATTTATAGCGCAAGGTCATTAGTTGTTTGTATAGTCTGCAACATAAAATGATCAAATAATGAAAATAATTCGATTTCTGTGACATTCGATTTATCAGTAGTGTATTCCGGAAGGAATAGCCTTCCAGAAAGTATCTGGTTTCCTATTTGCTTCAGAATTCTTATTTTCAAATTATACGGTGTTTCTTGTTTTCCTGGATTCAAGCGGTACATTCGCAGATGTACCTTCTTTCCATTTGCTGCGGATATGGTCAATGAGTACAGCCTGGCAAGAAAAATAAACACTTTACGCATGATTGCAAAAACGTCGTAAACAAGTGAACAATCAATCCTACTGGCCTCCCCTCACCTTTGTGAATGAGTCGTGCACGCGAAAGGATGTGGTTCTCCGGGGTGTTGGCATTGGGTCTGTGGATCTGCTACGGAATAAATATTTAACACTTGACAAGCCTTTGGCTTGCAGGAGTTATATGAATTTGTGCGAGCAAAATTCGTCCTTTTTTTTTTCTTCTTGAAACTTTTTCCGATTTTTTGTGTCTTCTTCTCCTCTGACACTATGGGCCCTACGACCATGAAAATTGGGACTTATGAAGAGCTTGATCTGAACATGTGCATGTCACTTTTTATTTTCGTCTTTGATTTCGTTTTCTTTGTTAAAACGCCATGTGAAAAGAGTGTATTTTTTGCAAGTAAATGCGTAGCATTTAACCCACATCACACACAGTTGCACAGTGAGCTTTGTGCGAGCTCTGACTGCGTAAATAGCTAACACGGCGTATGCTAGATCAGTCAATAAAACCTTAAGTCAACAGAAACCAAACACTACTCGGCTTATAAGACATATTCAAGCTGTGTTGTTTGCAATATATTATTCAAGAAATAACCCATTGAAGGAAGTATTTTTGCGTTTTAATTTTTGTCAAGTGTTTAACATTTCGCTAGCGAAGTGAGGTTCTAGTTGTGAATTTACTAAGGAAGACAATGCAAGAGGAATTTGCCCAGGACTATAACGAACCTAATACAATATGCAATACCGGCAAAGAGGGTGTGAATGCGGGAATGGGTTATGACATTCAGTCCAAGGTTTTCGTGAGATTCTACCTGTGTATGGAGGACCCTGCTTTTTTTTTTTTTTTTTTTTTTTTTTTTTTTTTTTTTTTTTAACCCTGGGCAACATGATTTGTTTGATTTTCCACTGATATGATATAGGTTTTTTTTTCAAACATTTTGCCACTAATGATAAAAGATGCTACATGTTGCGCTACACGAAATGATTGAGTGCATAGTTGGCTATATGCGTTTTCTCTCGTGTAAAAAGTTGTCTAGAAAAAGTCCACATGTTCTGTTGTATGTATCAAAAAAAAAAAAGAAAGATAAGAAGAAGAAAAGCCTACTGGTTAGAAACTCGGACATGAGTATTCGTGTTCGTGAATAGTTTAACGTATTCATAACCTTTGTCGGTTTAAGGTAAATAAATTTCAGGACAGCACGTGGCTCGGAAATGTGTATGAGGTCACGAATATATCGTCTGTATGGAGAGCCCTGTGTGATGCGTTGATTGGAGTGGCAAGGTCTTCTCCACATTTTTTGTTGTCTACGGCAGTTGTCCTTGTGGGGTATCTTATTGTAGAGTATTCTAGCGGTCAAGGACGACAGACAGTCGTTGCAACTGATACTTGTAAACAAGGCCCAGAATGTACTTGGGCCATGGCCACTATATAGATACCTTTTCACATCGAAATTTTTTTTTTTTGTATGCTGATGGAAAATGCTTTTTTTTCCTCCTCATCTTCATCCCTTATTTGACGTAGTCGCTGAGGAACTGTGGCGTTGTCCCCTTTTCTATGACCCCAAGTGATGATATTAACTGAAATTTTTTGCCACCATGTTTACACCGCACCATCACCGTTAAGTGGTATGTGGTTGCCTGCCTGTCAGTTATCTAGTGCTGCAGATGATTTTTTTCTCTCAGTACTGAAATCTACAGCTGATTCCAGACCAAAGTCTATTATTTTTTTTATCTAGTGAATACTCTTTTTTTTTCTTGGATTTTGAAACCGTGCAGAAATGCCATTTAATTTTCATACCGGTCAACAATCCGCAGCTAAGCCACAGCAATAAAGTTCGTCTGAAATGACCTTCATTACATTCGTATGCTGGAGCAAAAACAACTTGAAAATCCAATAAAGCTATCAATGCAAGGCTGTCAGTAAACATCATCAAACCAGAACTTTGGTCCCGTTTAGGTGGAGTGAAGTTGTGTACACATGTTCAACCTTAAGTTTACTGTCTGTTTTGTGGGGAACTGTCTCCTTTTCAATGACTTTTTTTGTGTACATAGCCCCATCTCCTTACCAACCCCCCCCCCCCCTCCACCAAGGATTTGATGTGTGTTTAAACACCAATATGCAGTATTGACATGTTAAATAACTTTGTTGCCGTCGTCAAGATCTCTGAGTAAAGGGGTGTGTTGATTGAAAATAACGCTCTACGGTTTTTTTTCTTAAGTTGCCATTTTGTCCGCTTTGCCACTTTGCCATTATGTCCGCTTGCCATGATGTCCGTTGCCATTATGTCCGCTGCCATTATGTCCGTTGCCATTTTGTCCGTACCCCCGCTCTACAGATGTACGTGATAGTTCATTAAGGTTTTTGTCCAGCGTTCATGGCCTTATGGTTGATCACACCGTATTTTGACTAGAAATTGCAGGAAAATACTTTGTTATTGAAATCCAGTTAAATTCTGAATAAATTATTAGTATTGCTTTCACAAATATCACCCTGTTATTTAAAATAATAATGTATAAAAGAAAATAAATAAAACTTTATATATTTTTATGTTTCGCCATGGAGGGAAAACTTTGTTTTTGTGCATTCTGTGCGTACGTGTGTTGTGTGTGTCTGTTGTAGACACCTGATTTTATTAACACAATAACTCGAGAATGAAATGCCGGATGAGCTTCAAACTTGGTGAGAGTATGCCTTGGGTTGATCCGCCGGTTGGGATTGCATTTGACGTGAAGTGGACTGTAACGTCATAATATGACAGTTGCGTCATTACTATAACTGCAGAACGTCGGATTAGCTTCAAACTTGGTAGGATGATACCTTAGGTGGGTCCGATGGTTCATAATGTCTTTGGTGTATATAGCGCAAGTTCTGACGTAACATGACATCACTGCATGTTTTGGGCTCTAGACTTTGTTAACACGATAATTCTCGAACGACGAGTTGGATTAACGTCGAACTTGGTGGGATTATGCCTTGGATGGGTCCACCGCTTGGATCGTATTTGACACATATTAGACAACGCACGACGTCAAAGCACGTCAAAACGTAAAAAAAAAATGCGTCCGCGCAGTAACTGCAAAACGAAAGGTCAGATCAGGTTCAAACTTAGTAGGATAATGCATTAGGTGGGTTGAGCGGTGCATCTTGTATTTGGCGTATACAGCGCAACGGATGACGTCATATGACATCAAAACGTGTTGTAGACACTTAACCTGGTTGACAGGCTAATTCTCGAACTTGGTGGGATTACATCTTGTTGGAGGTAAACGCCTGGGGCTTGGAGTTTGATGAGCGGCCGGATGGGGGAGGGGGGGGGGGGGGGGTAGGCAGTACTTCTAACCAATGTACAAGTTACTACGACTTTCTGGACATAGCATGACACAGCGTTTTTCTGTACGGTGGGGTTGTTTTGTATTGTATTTACACACCTCTGCAGGACTAGCTATTTATTCTACTCGACTGACAGCAGTTGTTTCGCCGCCGAGTTGTTTCATATATATAAGATCCGTTATATAACTTTAACACTTTTTAAAGTGGTCACGCCCTATCTGTATTATTTCAAGTTTCGCACAAATATTCCCCAACACCTCCTCGACCCGGACACCTTTCAGAATTGGATGAAAAGACGAGCAGTAAAACCTACCTGTTTTGACCAGAATGAATAAAGGCCTACAGCAAAATCTCTTTAGTGACCACCTTCCAGATCCGGGATTAAATAGGCGTGGAGTATAACCCCAATTTATAGTGACCACATTGTTTATCTTATACCAAGACGTATGTAGAACTTAAGAATTAAGATACCCACAAGTCAGGTTACAATCCTCTTCCCCCTTCGGAATAGGATAGAGGTGTTTCGCAACCCGACTTTGCTGGGCACATAATATTATTTATATTTGTATGTGTTTCTGTAGTGTAAAAAGTCTTATGATTCTTAACTGGTACACAATAATTGTCAAAATAAAACTTTGTGAACCGAAGGCGGGGCCATCGGTCGAAAAGTATTGGGAATGGGGTTGTCGGGGGAAATATTTGTTGTTTTTTTTTTTGTGTGTGTGTGTGTGAGTGCACAAAATAAAACAGCAATGGTTGGCAAATAAAAGTCTTTGATATGTTCTGGCACACTGATGATGGTGTACACTGGCCGCCCTAGTTTTGTCCTGTGCAAAATACGGTCCTTCCGACTCACCGAGTCTATTTCGGAATAGACTCCTGATGCTCAGTCTCATTGACATACATAACGTATAAAGTATATAGAAGTTTTTCGGCTATTGGTGTACGTTAGTCAATTCCGAAATAGACTCACGGGTCGAAAGTGCCTTATATCGCCCTGGACAAAAATATGTACTTTCTTATCAGCGTGATATATTCTTATTTTAAATAATAGGGTATTAAATAATACAGTATGCTAATCAACCCAGACCTATCACCAAAAAATTGAAAATACCTCATTATTGTTGCATTGAACTGGTTCGGTTTCGAGTCCACTTGTTGCTTGTTTGTTTGTTTGTTTTTTATATTATTATTTTTATTGAACTCAATCTGTATTGTTCACTTCAGAAGACATTCCAGAATGGGAACGCGAACTTCAGGCTGAGCTGCAGGAATATGAGGTGGTCAATGACGGCGAAGAACTAGACGATGCCGACTTGGAACAGGAAATACTGCAGCAAATAGAGGCGGAAGCAAAGCAGTGAACTTTCTGAGGGGAGGGGGCTTACTTGCCGAAGCAATTCTTCGATACATAAACTATGCTGAGGTTTTGAAGCCCACAAGACTAGCTGGACTAGTTTGTTGTCAAAAATATACAAACTGAGAACTCTCGTTTCTGAGGTCTGTGGTGGCAGGTGTATTAATCACGGGAGTTATAAAGTTACAACAACTTTTGGATGGGAATATGTTTATGTTGCTCTTACATTAAACAGTGGTGCGACATTTAGGAATGTTGTTTTTTGTAGCCTTCGTTATTGTAAACACTAACTTATTTACGGGCGTTGACAACATATTTTCTTGAACATCAGTTTCCTAATTTAGCAACATCCACAAATAAATTTTAGACAGTTATACTGCTGTTTGTTAAGATTAATTCTTGATTTCAACGAACAGTAGAAAGTGCACGAGATTCAAGAAGGGAAATACATACGTGAACAGGAGTTCGCATGGTTGGGGAAGATGTATAAATTCGGTACCCAAGAGTGAGTGGATGGCGGAGGGGGGGGGGGGGGGAAGGTTCTTGTCTGTGGCACTGAGTACACCGAGGTATAATCAATCGGTGACGTAACAACTGGCGCACACAAGGCGGGCAGGTCGACAAGTAAAAAAATTTCCGTATATCAGGTCAAATGGGACATACATTTCAGATGCAAACGGAAAAAAAGTCATAATTGAGAACATGTACCGGGTGATAACCGATTTATCATGATGCGGTTCCAAATTTATCTTGTCTTCAAAATTAGGGAAATATTTTTTTCCAGGTCTGTCAGTGCGTACAACTAGACGCATATTTCAAACCCCGTTTATGCTATTTCGACACAGTTTTAGTCTTAGTTCAGTAAAAGAAATTGAAATCGAAAATTGTAATACCCGGCAAGTCAGGTTCTTGATTCCGTTATTTTTGGGGAAAATGTATTCAGTCAAGAGAGTTAAATAAAAACATGTGGAGTAGACTTTGGCTGTTTCTGTTTACATTTTGTACGAGTACACTTGAACGGGTTTCCGTAGCGTTTGTTCTTTCACTTGTTAATGCAATTGTGATATTGTTTGCAACATTATACATAAAGGGGCATGTAAAAATTTTGTATGTAATTTCAAGGGAACATTAAAATAGTCGTTAGGTTAGCGTTTGATTCTATATTAAATGGCGCATTTTAGTTACCATTTCATTTTGGGACAGTTTGCAAAACTGACGCACTGAAATCGTTTTTTTGCCCAGCAGACTACCAACTGGTTAGGTGTTGGACTGATAATTACGAGGTCTTGAGTTCAAGCTCTAGGCGTATTTTTTGCATTGTCTTCCCTCATAGTTTTTACAATCCATATTTGTAGTTCTCTCTCACTCAAAAACCTTTAAAGGCCCATACTACATTTAGTTATTTATTGCTCTCTTTTCTTCGTTCTTTTCTTCTATGCTTCTCTATCCTGTTCCCAGGTAAATCTTCAAAGAATTATAGTATTTTTGTTATCGGTTCGGCAAAAACTGGCCAAATAAAAGGATAGCTTGAAGAGAAAACACAAAAACCCGCAGCTCCTGCCCGATTAAGTTTTCACAGCAATGCTGCCGGGAAGGCCTTGGACGACATGAAAAATGTTGTCAAAATTGGTCGGTTTTTCCTTTCTACGTTTTAATGTCTTCGCTTTTACGGCTGGGCACAATGTCCACAGACAATCTTGTTTGTTTGGGCATCGCATTGTGCAAGTCACCCCCAAATATCAGTGTGACTGGCTTCATTTCTTTTTTATTCAGGATTTCAATGGGTTATAGAATGCCACTATTACATTAATCATTATTAACGTGTGTATTTGCATATGCTGTAACTCGGTGTGAAGCTGTGCTTTTATGGCGTGTGAATTATAACAACCCGATTTATATTTTTTCCGGAGAAAACCAATGACTGCATGTGAGTGTATATACAGGCATTGGAGAAACTCCAACACGAAAGGGTTTATAAAATTAATAAACAGGGCTTAACAACATAACACATTTCACGTCGATAGTAGTCAGCTTTTTAGGTGTTTATTGGTTGGATAATTCGAGTTTTCGTCATCGCTTGGTCGGGGCTAGAAATTAGCTGAGACGACATCTAAGAAAAGTTGTCCTTGAACTGCAGATTTCTTTGATGTACAAGATATTTGAAAGAAAAAAAAAACCCTTTGCTTATTCTTTGGGTTGTGGGGTTGGAAATCCACTAAATAATATAAAATCACTACATTAAAATGAATAAATCTGTTTAGTGAATAATCTTAAGACCTTTCGTTTTTATTCCTAACTGTATGTGAAAAACCAACAAACTCACTTGGCGACTGGGTTGTTCCGTCGTGAATTAATAACACACACTCTCTCTCTCTCTCTCTCTCTCTCTCTCTCTCTCTCTCTCTCTCTCTCTCTCTCTCTCTCTCTCTCTCTCTCTCTCTCCTCCTCTCTCTCTCTCTCTTTCTCTCTCTCTCTGTGCGGGTGTGAGTATGTGTATTTATCACGTGGTCGGAGAGGCGTGCATAAAGAAATGAGAACGACGCCAAGGGTGGAGCATTTCCTACGTATTGCACACTCCAGGGCATCGCGTCAGGAGTCTCAGGCAAAGATGAGTTCACTTATTTTGGACTGCACCTGGCGCAGTTCGGAGGGAGCCCCCCGGGCCATGATGCGTCTCTTAATGCTTTGAATACACAAGCGTCGAGAAAAAACACAAGCGTCGGTAAAAACCGAACCCCGCGGATTTATGACGTTAAAGCGAGGATAAAAAGGACGGAAAAGCGTGGAGAAAAATTACGTAAATGCGCGGATCGTTTTTATGTAGCAAAAGCGCGGAAAATCACCAGCTTTACATGCAACCTGGTGAAAAGTCAACGGTGGTAAACACAAATTACACAGCTTTTTAACCCCACTATCAGTGTCCATCTGCAGGTGAAACTAGATTGGCCAGTGTTTTTGTTAAAATAAAAACGGATATGTCTCCCCCCCCCCCCCCCCAATCAGCATCACGTGGAAAAAAAATCGCCAAAAATACATTTTTACAGAAAATGAAGAAAAACTTCGCAGTAAACATTTCCACTACATATGGGTTCTTCTTGCCATGTTTCAGCCTAATCCAACAAACTGTTTCGGAGACATCGCAACAATTATGGCCAAAAAAGTTAAAAATCAAAAATTGAAAAATTTGCCAAAAATACATTTTTAACGGAAATGAAGAAAATCTTCGCAGTCAACATTTACAAGTTTTGTGAGTTCTTCCTGCCAAGTCTCAGCCTAATCCAACAAAACCGTTTCGGAGATATCGCAACAATATGGCCAAAAAAGTAAAAATTCAAAAATTAGAAAAATCGCCAAAAATACATTTGCTATGGAAATGAAAAGAAAACTTCGCAATGAACATTTGCACTATATGTGGGTTATTCTTGCCACGTTTCAGCCTAATCCAACAACCTGTTTCGGAGATATTACAAGAATATGGTCAAAAAAAGTTAAAAATCAAAAATTAAAAAAAAAAAATCGCCAAAAATACATTTTCAATGGAAATGAAAAGAAACTTCGCAATAAACATTTGCCCTATATGTGGGTTATTCTTGCCACGTTTCAGCCTAATCCAACAAACTGTTTCGGAGATATTGCAACAATATGGTCCCAAAAATTAAAATAAAAAAATTTAAAAATTCCCCCAAAAATACATTTTGAAAGGAAATGAGGAAAAACTTCGCAGTAAACATTTACACGTTTTGTGAGTTCTACTTGCCAAGTTTTAGCCTAATTCAACAAACCGTTTCGGAGATATCGCAACAATATGGCCAAAAAAAGTTGAAAATCAAAAATTTAAAATTTCGCCAAAATACATTTTCAGCGGAAATGAAGTAAAACTTCACAGTAAACATTTGCACTATATGTGTGTTGTTCTTGCCACGTTTCAGCCTAATCCAACAAACTGTTTTGGAGATATCAAAAATTTGCCAAAAATAGAATTTTTGAGGAAACAAAAAAAAAAAATACCACGGGCATTATCTAGGACATGTACCCCAATATGTATGTATGTTTTGAGAAAAATCCACTCATTAATTTCATAAGAACTTACTGCGGACAGACGGACGGACGGACGGACACACCAAATGCTATATATGCCTCCCTTAGGAGGAGACATATGATTACAAAAAGTTGCACCGTCTACAATTTACTTGCTCTTTTTTTTTTTTTTTTTTTTTTTTTTTTTTTTTTGGTTTTGGCGTGCCCAGGCTCCTAATGGTGAGGTAATTCGTGGTTTGTGTACCACGAGCGACTTGCAGAAATGCGAAAACCGACGGGTTGTGTGAAATAAAACTCCCGACTGAAATGAGAGTGAAATGATTCACACCCATTACGCACACAACTGTGTTAACCAATTTTCCTGGTGTATCGACCGAATAGTTTTAAAGTTATGCTCGTTTGAAATTTTTTTATTGGATGACATTATCAATGGTATTATCAGTAACGTCATTAATAAAAAACTTAAAATCTTACTGAATATTTTTCTGAAAACATGGCTAAAACAGGTCCAGTAGTTTTGAAGTAATATATTGTGGAAGTTGCCATGTCTATAACATCACTGATCACGTTTCAAGGGAGGGGAGGGGGTTTGACAATAATACCCGGTTTCAGGGGGGGGGGGGGGTCGGACGACAATAATAGGTTTTGAAGGGAGTGGATATCATCAATAAAAAATTAAAGTCTTACTGAATACTTTGCTGAAAACGTGGTTAAAAAAAATCGACCGAATAATTTTAAAGTATTGCTCGTTTGATTCTTTTTTTTTTTTAAATTTAAAGTCTTATTGAATACTTGCTGAAAACATCGTTAAAATCAGTCCAGTAGTTTAAAAGT